>JAUCMO010000502.1:2120000-2720000 GCA_032399605.1 Melipona beecheii
ATCTCGTTCCACTCTATTCTAACGTCTCTCGTTCTAACGAGATCTACCAGATCAAGAACAGAGCCGTTTCAAATCACGTCTTAACGTCCCTCTAACCTTCGACTCTCTCTTTCGGTTTCAGATCCAGCCCCGGAAGTCTGTAATAACGCGATAGCGTCGAGCGTGTCCGCGGGCGCAGGAGATCTGGCCAACTCCCTGGCGATCACCGCGCTGTCCTCGATCCTGGTGCTGTCGAGAGTGATTTAAAAGCCAAAGTAAGAAAGATCGTTTTATCGTGTCGTTCTAGGGTCCGGGGTCTCGTTAAGCGGTCAACACACCTGTGGTTGTGTTGCGCTTTCTCGACGGGTCTTTCATCACGTGCACGTCGATTTTTGAAACGATTTTTGTTTTTTAGTAATTATGCGCAAAGAATCAATTTATCAGAATTAATTCTGTTACTTTTATTATTTTAGGGTTTATTATTATTTTAGATAGTCTAGTCTAGTCTGGTCTAATGGCTTTTCCCAATTTTGGCTACTTTTCTTTGGAAAAGAAAAAGGAAAAAGCAGCAAGAATTATACGACTCTTTCGACCTCTCACGACTGATTTCTTGTTCCAGTGACAAAATGAAATTTTTGTCAAAGAAAACGGCGAAACGAAATAACCGAAATTGGAAGAAGCCGGTAAGCTAGAAATTTACATTATTTTCGTCGATAATATCGTGTAATAGATTCGTTCGCCACTCGGTGTTGCGTTTTTCAAGATATTGAGACTTTGTATTATGTTAATTTCAATGCAAAGAGAGAAAAGTGTTGTGCAAAAAAATGGAATAAAATACAATGTGTATAATAAATTTTATTATTATTATTATTATTATTGTACAATTATAGAGTGACTCAGAATAAAGAAACAGTATGGATAAATATTATGAAATTGGAAATACATATTAGTATTTAAAATACTGAGAAATATTAGTGTTACATAATATATAAATAATTGCAAATTATATTTATATTAATATAAAATATTATGATTTAGTATAATACTTAAAATGATTTGTCACTTGTGGAAATATTGGATTTATGATTCGAAACATTTATTAATCATATCAATACAAAGATGTTCTTCAGAGAATAGTTCTTTAAAGAAAATGTTGTTTATATAGATAGTCATATTCAATTCAAAGAGCGTAGAGAATTTCTCGTGGAAAGGGGAATTCTTCTTTTTTCTATAAAATTTGACGAAACTTGGAAATTTAGAAAAAAAAAGGGAGGATCGAGATGATGCGAACGAACTCGTTACGCAATCTAATATTGTCGACATCAAATACTATCTCAACAATATCAAATTTCTGAATTATAATTATAAAGTTAAAAGTTATCGATATATTTCAAACCACGTAATCATTATTATTACGTATTCTCGAGCGGAATCATGCGTGCACGGTGTGACAACCCGCCGTGAAAGTGTCCATTCGCAGCTGTTTCGAATGCCCGCAAGAGGCGTTCGATCACTTGTTTTCCTTCGTTCCCTCCAACGTGAACGCGTGTATGTAAGAAAATGAAATAAACTATAGTTTTGCAAGTGAAAAAACGCGTACAAAGGGTGAAGTAGGAGATCAACGAAATTTCAAGGAACCAGCAGTGGTTTCCGAGCGAATTTCTCGCGAAGATTTTGTCGGAGAGTTTCGAGAGAGCAGAGATTTTTCAGTAAATTTCGACGAGGCGATTTATTTAGATTGATTTGATGGAGCTTCGAGATAACAGAGATTTCTGAATGAATTTCCCGTGATAGACGACATGAAATAATACGTATTGTGTGTTTGTTGAAAGAGAGAGTTGTACAAATTTTAGGAAATTTGCAACAGGAACGATAGTAGATCAATGACCTTGAACTCATTTAAAAATGGCATTTAATATTTAGAAAGAAGTTTCTTGAAAGAGAAGATGACAATTAGGAAATTTTGTAGGAAATTCGTAAAAGTTTCTTATCTTTTAAACTTTCTTTCAAAAAACAAAATAATTTCTTCTTTCGGCTAAAAATGGAGCCTTCGAAATTTGAAACGAATTCAATTGCATCCTGACAAGTTTTTTGATACAATAAAAAATACATATTTCGGGTGATTTCATTTGATCGAAACGAAATAGAATACCATGCGTTGGAAAAGTAGGAAATAAATTTTGATAATTAAACTTGCCGGAAATTTATGATCAACTATTCAATTCTCCTGTGTCTTTCAATTGTAACGTCGATCGATGCTTAAAGTTAAATATAATGACGATCGCATTATCATAACAGCAGTAAATAACCGTAGAATGATAAATTTTACTCCGTGGGCGGGCGACTTTATGCATAAAAGATTAGATTCTACAATACACTCTAAGATCGTTGGATTGCATTTTAACGTATTCCGCCATATTTATTTGAATTTGAATCTTCAATGGAATCGGAATAACGCGAACACTACGTTAGAAAGAATTCCATATAAATTACAAAGATACACTGAAAAGATTAGGAGAATGTTATTCTCGTTGTTCGACGAGAAGATAAATTATTATTATTATTATTAATAAACCCAAATTAATATTTAGAAAATCGATCGAGCTCTGCTCGAAATAATTCAATAAAATTCAATAACTCAAAATTTAGATAAATTTGACAAAAAGCGTTCAAAAATTAGATCGAGTATAAAATTTCTCTAGCTCTATTAAATAAACCAAAACTATTTATTTGTAACGAGCAAAACCTATTTTCAAAATGAACAAAACTACAGAACCAGACGAACGAATCGAGTTTGAAACGGAACAACAGAGATTTCTTTTATTTTTTCGAAAGACGGCGAAATTCGCCAAAGCCTTGAGAACCTAAAGTGAAGGAGAAAACATTTGCGAAAGTTCGAGGAAAACGGAGGTTTCTGTCGAAACTTCCTGAAAGGGGAGAGGGAAAATTTGAATCTGGAGTTGAGGAATTACACGTATAGTGTACATAGCATTTGAAAGAATTTGGAGAAAACGTCTGCCGAAGACTTATCGAGGCGACAAAAACGAGGCGAAAATGAAAAACTGGAGAATTCAGAGGAAGCAAGAAGACTTCCGCTAAGAGTTTGGAGAAAGTGGAGATTTTCAAATTTCTATTTTTATTTTAAAATGGACGCAGAATGAGGATTTGAACGATCAACGTGCGAAAGTTTAAAGAACGCGGCGAAATCGTTGCCAAATCGTCATGTATGGTTAAAAATAAACCATTTGAAAAATATAAAATTCCAGAATTCAGAAAAGGCGAAGATTTTTGCTTCGTTTCTCGAAAATTCGACGATAATTCAGAGAAGCGCGGGAGATATGAAAATCAAATTTTGAGGCATGCGAGCCAAAAGAGAAAATCCGCGAGAGTTTGAATTTCTTTAAATGATAAAGTTTGAAGAAAGCAGAAATATTTTATTTTATTTTTCAGAAAGCGGAAGGAATTCGAACAGGCCTCGGGAAATATTTATTGTAATTCACTTCGCAAGAATCGTAAATCTCCCAATAGGAAAATAGGGAATTCAAACGGAGTTTGGAGATACTTGCCAGCAATTTCTGTTTTTTTCGAAGTGAAAAATATACAAGAGTGCGGAGAAAGTAAAGATTTTCGCTAGAAATTTTTTTTTTCACATAAAAATTAAGACAATTGCAAGAATTCGAAAGGATACGAAGAAAACGAGAGATCTCGAAATGGAACTGTGTTCAGTTTGTTAAAACAAGGCAAATTCAAGCGTCATAGATGTGACATAGACAGAGTGGATGGAAAATTTGCAAGGATTTGAAGAAAACGAAGAAAGTTTTCTTAGTTGTTTTTTTTTTTTTTTTTTATTAAAACGAATTACGCGGTAAA
This sequence comes from Melipona beecheii, assembly GCA_032399605.1. NCBI lineage: Eukaryota > Metazoa > Arthropoda > Insecta > Hymenoptera > Apidae > Melipona > Melipona beecheii. The sequence goes on from JAUCMO010000502.1 coordinate 2,123,850, forward strand.
AATTAAGAATGCTTAGAATTTAGAAAAAGCAGATCTGATTAAGATTGTAGATTCGACGAGTGAATTGAAAAGAACTTGAAAAGAAGGTAGAAATTTCTAGATTAAAGAAAAAAAAAAATCAGAGACAAATCGAATACGATGGTGCCACTATTTTTCATTGCTTAATTAAAAGACTTTCGCTCTATCTGATAAAAAAAGAAAAGCAGATTACGGAACAGTTGAGCAAGATACACAACACGACTAAAATATTCTTTTCTACCCTTTATTCAAAATCAAAATATTTTTCAACCAATCTCAATATTTTCAATATGTATCGAGCTGAATAATGTTTTATTTGTTCCTCTAATCAATTTCATTCCTGCTGTAAATGTCAGTTTTTCATCGCAACTAAACACGGTTTAGGTTAGGTTTAGGTTAGAATTCAAACGTGAGAATTCAAAATAATAACGTCAACGATATAATTAGCAACGAGACTTGCTGTTTTGGTCACATTGAACCCGTAATAATGTACTCTAGGTAACATTATTATTGGATGTATATAATGAATGTATATAATAATGACGTGAATATAATATATCGTATATATTATATCAGATTGAAACACGAGTGAATAATAAATGTACATTTGCAATGTGCTAAGTAAAATAGTATCAATGAAACGGGGACCTTTCGTGCGAAATGTTAAAAAAGAAAGACGGACTGATAAAAGGAAAAATACAAAGATTAATAGAAAGGAGCTCATAAAATACACAGGAGCATCATAGAAACGAAATCTTGCAATTAAACAGAACGAAGATACATATGTGAAGAACGAAGGGAAAAATATAAAGAAAATTTATATTTTGAATTTTTCGACAGTTGTAAATATTTAAGTAAATTATTACGAGAGAATATTTTAAAATTCGTAACGTGGCATGATCACTGATAAAAGGAGCATTATGTGAAAATTGATGTTTCCTCTTTTTCCTCCAAACTTCCCTTCGTTTGTTACATAACACTCTATACAATTAAATAACAATCGGCAATTGTAAACGCAACAATGTGAGATTTCCAGTTGCAGAAACTCAAAAAGTTCCCAATAATCGTTGATGCATGAAACACAAAAAAATGTATATGTATAAAAAGGAAGGAAGGCAATTGTACACAGAGAGGAAATATTGAAGTGTGCATGAAAAGAGAAGAAAAAAGATACAAAGTACTCGACAACAGTTCGCAGACAAAATACGAAAGATGTATATTGAAGAGGAAGGAGAAGGAAGAATAGTATCGTTCAAGAATTTGCAAATTGCAGTTTTGAGAAAGTAGAAATTCCCGCCCGAGCTTCTCGTTATGCAGAAACGGAGATTGCGTAGGACCGGAATGTCAAGCGTAAAATTTTCGAGATTCCCTTGAGACGAACTAAAGTCGTACATTTATTTCCAAATACGACAAGCAATCGCACTTTGGATATTTTATGTCCTACGTATGAGAAGCATAAAAATTTTTGAGATTGCCGCGGCGATCTAAAGGAGTCGTACATTTATTTCCAAATTTGACATACTTTGGCGTACGTGTGTACAAATGTGATATTTTATATCTTATACGTAAGAAATTTACTCGTACAAATTTGCTCGTATCATCTTTTGTTGAAACGACGCGAGGAAAATTGTTTTGAAACTGGGATCCTCTGAACGGAGAGAAGCACAGAGTCTCTCCAATGGAAACCAAAAAAGAAAAAAAAATAGATCACACATAAAAAAGAACGTGTTGAAAAAAGAGAAAACGGAAGAACAAAATTTCCAAGAATGAAAGGACATCAAAAAAAGAATTGAAAGAGAAAAGATGTGCGGGCCGATGTCATCGAGGAATGTACAAAGATTTTTCGGAAGTGGAAATTTTCGTTGATTTGAGAGAAAAATTTCGGAAAAGAGGAAATATCTTTTTGTTCTACGCAGACAAAGCTCTCGACCGTGGATTGAAACAGGGGAGCCCGCGAGATCACCCAAGGCCCTTCGGCCTGCGATTTTCCGAAGCCGAAGAACGGGGAACCGAGAGAGCGTTCGTGCTTTCCTTTGACTTGCAAGTCAGACTTCCGAGTAATAACGTTCATTCTCTCGCAACACAAAACTACCACGAGGAGACAACCCCCTGATATTTCAGCGCGCGAACAACAAGTTATTGAAAATTAGATAATGATAGCGTTCACAAAAATTTTAGGAAGAACACGCGTGTCGTCGTCATCTTTTGTGAAAACGACGCCGGGGGGGGGGTTGTTCGAATTGTTTAAGCAGGTCCCTGTTTTATCTATAGAGTCTCCCCTTTGAAGAAAGTGCACTGAAAACGAGAAAATAAAAAGTTGTCCAATGATTGTTCGCAGGCAAAACAAACGAAGATGTGCGAGTAAATGTCGTGTGTCGTCGAGAACTTTCCACGTCTGCACTCTTCTCGTCATGAACATATTCAAAACAGGGAACAGCACTCTGAGATCCGAGAGAAAAAGAAGATGCCGAGAAATTTTAAAAAGGAAATAGAAATTTCCATTCTATTCTTGCAAAATCTCGCATTTTGCATTAGGGATGCGAACAAAGTTTCCATTCGGAAGAGAAACTACGTTCGTAGTGGAAAAAGAGACTTGCGAGAGTATCCGAGAAGGAAGGAAGTGAAGGAACTTCGACGTAAAAAGAAAAAAAAAAAAGAAGAAACTAAAAGTAATTATCTGGGACTGAGATTAACTAAAATTGGAACCAATTAAGGGAGTAATTATCTAGAAAAGGGAACTCCTCCTCTGGTCAATCTCGGTGACCTTGAAATTTATGAAGGTCATTCCGAAACAGCACGTCGAAATCAGTGACACTGCCTGTGTCATTAATCTTAAAATTGGGGAGGAGATAATTATCCAGATGAGAGAGAAGGGTAATTTTAATGTTTATTTTTTAATCTCGTGTTTGTAGATAATTCCCTAGACAAGAGAAAAGAGATGTCCTCAGAAAAGAGAATGAAAAAAAGGAATAAAACAATTTGCATGGGTCAAAAATTTCTCCGTGTCTCGTAAAGAATTAATCGTGATTTGAAATATGATTTGAAATGGCAATATTTTGAAACAGAAACATGGAGGGAAATAAAAATTTCTCGTTAGAAACGCCATAGCATAAGGAATTTATTATGGTTTGAACACACCGATGTTACTGTAAAAAATTTAATTACGATTGTGTAAAAGAATTATTTATAATTTGAAGACACTGTGAAGAACTATGAGAGAAGTTGTATCTTCCCGAAGAGAAGAAGGAGTGCAGAATTCTCGATAGCGGGAATTCTCAACTGTCGGAGAATTTGCAAAGATTCCGCGGGAATTGAGGCAAATACAAAAATACACATTTAAAAAGAAAGTGAAAACAAACTTTCTGACTAAACTGGAAGCTAGCGTAAGAATGTATATTTGAAAAGCAGAAGAAAACTTCAGCAAAAAATCGATTTTCACGACTCTGGATAAGAATTTCGGTCTAAACTTGTAGCAAACAATATAACGTAAAAATATATATTTAAAGAGCAGAGGAATACTTCAGCAAGGTTCCAATTGTTGAAGACTACAAAATTGGCAAGCTAAGCCGCTTGAAAAAAATTTCTGTCTAAACGCGCACACAGAAATATTTATTTCCAACATTACATAAGAATATATATTTAAAGAAATATACAAGTAATGTACAAGTATTTCAGCAAGATTTCAATTGAGGAAGAGCAAAGCGTGGACAAAAATTTTCAGTCTAAAGAGAGAGGGACGTCAGCAAGGTTTCAACAAAGGCTAAGTCGCTTGAAAAAAATTTCGATCCAAACTTTTGGACGAAGCGAATTTTTGAATTTAATCACAGAAACGTGAACTGATATATTTCGAAGGGAGATGAGAGGCGTGACAAATGATTTCAATTGTCGGGGAATTTACGTCTGAACTTGAACATTCCTTGGAAGCAACATTGAAATTATTGAAAAATGGATCGACAACAAATTATTACGTCTCATCGAAATCACACGTCTCATAAACAATAAAATAGAAATTGTCGAATTTTCAAATAATTAATTGAAATTAAAGTTTATACCTCAACTAATTTCCCACGAACGAGGCACGAAATCGGAAGGAGAGGAAAAAAAATTAATCATTTTGAGTACAAATAATATATATTCTAAAAAAAAGAACAAAGGAAGACTGGTTTTCTAACAAAAATCGTTAGAAAACGTCTGAAATTTTTACCTAAATTTCCGGGTAACAGAATTAATTAAAAAGAGTGAAAGGGGAGAAAATTTGTTTCGAATCGTCAAGTAAACATACAAAATACGAGAAGATGGGAAAAGAAATTAAAATAAAAAGAATGGAAATGATTCACTCGTGAACAGAAATATTATTTCTGGCCGATCTTTTCGTGGAAAAAATACATAACATATAGAGTGAATTCTCAGAGAATTTAACGATGTGAAAGCCAAAATCAATGAAAAATCATTCATCGAATGCAATTCAAAAATTAGGCATTTAGGATTTAAAGCTGTGCAATTGTATCAGGATTCAAAATTTATATTCAAAATTTTACTTTTTGGAGCATGATAATGATAATGATAATTTGCAAGAATTTGAGGGAAACAGAAATTAATTACTTTAAAGTAATAATATATATATATATATATATATATATATATAAACTTTAAAGACTTTACTTTTTTAATTAATTTACTTTACTTCAACTTGATAATTTATACTTAATAATTTTAATACTTTAACTCTCTTTAACGAAATATGAAGAGATGAAGAAGGATCAGTAAAGTTACACTAGGATGCTACAGAATTTACCTAATTAATGATATAAAACTGAATGAATTCAGTTTGGACATTTCAATTTGAAAAACAGAAAGCAGTTTTGTTGTCAGGTACGTTCGTCTCTCGTTTCCATTTTCTGTCATATTTCTTCTATCGTATTTCCAATATTTCCAATATTTTGTTTTTTTTATCAAATTTGTTAAAGAGCACGTTAACAAAAAATAGTTCTAGAATAGACTTATGACTCAGTGGTATCGACAATTGCACGGTGCAAATATCGTTCTACGATTTGATAAACTTTTGTGCATAAAACAGACCAAAACAGGGAAATTCGTGATTTTTTTTCGTCAGTAATTTCGTGCAACAGCCTTCAAAATTCGCCGAGACGGAAATTTCTCGTGAAAGTGGTACAAGTACAAGTGCAAAAATATATACTCAAATATATACCCAAGGTTTCGTTTCGCTCCGCTGGGATTTCGAAGGGATTCGGGGGGAGAGGCAGAGATTCCTAAATTTTTCGCGGAGGGGGTGTTCGTTAAGGGGGTGCTCCCCGTGAAACTCGGCTCGGATCGTGGCGACTTAATGGCCAACGGTTGAAAGATTGATGAACCGTCCCCAGGAAAACCAGGCCAGCCTAACGAGTTACGTGGCGCTCGAGTGTCTCCAGCGGGAAAGGTTGCACTATCGATTCGTCTCCGGTGTGCCCCGGCCCCGACGAGAAATCCCGCCGCGCCGAGGCAAACAGACCCGGAAGGATAACTGCCAGGCGCGAAACTACCCCTCGACGCGCTATTTTCGTCGCCCGTTCGAAATCACTAACTTTCTGAAAATATTCGATCTGCAACGACTGTTGCTAGTTGCCTAACGACTATAGCCGCCAGTCGGTGTTGAATTACGAAAAAGAAATGCCAAGTGACAATCTCGACAAATTAGTTTGATAGGATAGACCACGAGTCTCTAGCAATCAGTTACATATCTGAAAGCAACTAACGTGTCTGAAAATAATGAATTTTCTTATAACGCACAAATCAAGATTCCTATTTATGTTGTTTTCATAAACAAATATTCGAAAAGATTTATTGAAAAACGTTCATTTGAAAAAACGTGTAGAAAATAAATTGTTTGAACAAAAGGTTTCAATTCGTCCATTATATTCGTCGTTAAAAAGGAAACCATTAGTTTCAGTAGCTGGCCAACGATTGTAGCTAGTCGGCTGAATTACAAAAAAGAGATGCATGACAATTTTGAAAAACTAGTTCGATAGGATAGAAAATGTTAATTGCAAAGGAGGTTAATTTGCAGTGCAAAGCCTTATTGTCACGCGAGATGTCTTCTCTACTGACAATGAGAGGTAGGAAACCCTACTGCGAGACATCTCGTCGGTGCAAGAACCTAAATTGTGTTTAGTTGTGTTATAAATCAACTGCGAGTCTATTAATCTTTTTTTTCTTCTTTCTTTTTGAACAGACGCAGGTTTGAATTCTTAATTCGATTTGACAGATCGAAACAGTGTCACCTAGGTGAAAAGAATACCTTATATATTGTTTGGAAAATAAAATATCAATGTAAAGGTACGATAACTATACAAGTACACAACATAGTAAATTATATACCATATGTACCATTTCTGGCAGTATTAATCTGGTATTCAAAATAATTCTAAACTTCATAACAGCATGAAAGAATTGAAGAAAAGTTCTTCTAATTGAAAATTCTAATTCATAACACTTACTGTGAATAAGAGGAATTGAAAAAGAAGGGAGATATTCGTACTATTGATACAATTCACAGGGAATAAAGTAAAAATTCTTATCCAAAATTTGAAACCAGCGAAGACTAAAGAAAGAAGAAACGCATCTGGAAGATTCCAATTGTTGCCAAAGGCCGAGAAAAGGGAGAAGAAAACAGCGTGGAAGATAAAAATTATCATGACTCGCGGGGAAACTAAAGAGCAAACGAAAGCAAAGAAAGGAACTAAAAAAAGGGAGGAGACGAATCTAATTGTTGACTATTGACGAAGCAGGGTGGCCTGAACTGAAAAGGAAAACGGCTGTAAAATATCATTGTGTTGTTAGTGCGATTCGCTGGAGACAAAAGTTCCAAATTTTGGAAGCGAAAGTTCAGAAGGTGTAGGGAACACAACTTAAACCGCGATATAAACATTCCCACGACGTGGACTCAGGTTACTGTATCGGCAGGGCCATGAGCCAATCGTCAAAGGCCTCTCATGAGCCTGACCATGGATAACAACCGCTTTCTGACCCCTTGGAGGGAAAGGACATAACAACAGTCACAGTATAAAAGAACTGACTTTGACGCGTCAGTTCTCCGCAAGTCTACTATTCGATAGTCCACGTCTGGCGAGTGTGTAGTCTGCAGTGTCTCCTACATAGCTCTCGTGTTAAATAATAATAATTACTTTCGTACACCGTCTTATAAATAGACGCAATCACGGTATTGTGACTCTCATTATTATTGGTACTGTTATTATAGTTACTCGTGTATGTATTGGGTGGTTCGAAGCGTTTTTGAAGGAAAATTGAAACGCAGAAAATTTAAATTTTAATATACATTTATTAAGTTATATAGGTGCCATTCTGTTCTACAACCTTTCTCCATCTTTCAGGCAACTTGAAAATTCCGTCATTCCAGAATCTCTCAGATTTTTCCGCGAAAAATCACTTTTCTACGTGATTTTTTATCTCTACCAAAGAGTTGAAGTTTTTTCCATTAAGGGAATTTTGTAATGATCGAAGGATGCGAGGTCTGGTGAATATGGTGGATGGGGTAGAACATCCCAACCGAGCTCCAACAACTTCTGTCGAGCTATCAAAGACATTGTCCTGATGAAACACGACGCCCTTCTGATTCGCTATTTCTGGACGTTTTTGTTCAATTGCTATCTTTAATTCGTCTAATTGGGAACAATACTTCTCTGAATTTATCGTCTCGTTGTTTGGTAAAAGCTCATAATACAGGATCCCTTTCCAATCCCACCAGACACAGAGCATGATCTTCTCTGGATGAAGACCGGCTTTTGAGGTGGCTAAAGGTGGTTCATTCCGCTTTCCCCAAGATCTTTTTCGCTTAACATTATTATAAATGATCCATGTTTCATCCGCCGTCACCACTTGCTTCAAAAATGGTGTCTCCTCGTTGCGTTTATTAAACAAAACGGTTTATGTAGCCAAGCTTCACAAAATGCTCGTGGATGGTGGATTTTGACATATTTATTCTCGATTAGTGTTTTAATCTGATCTTCATCTATGGTGGATCCGGGCGTTCTTGATCTTTAAGGTTGAAATCACCAGCTTTAAACCTAGCAAACCACTTTCGCACAGTTCTTTCAGCTACAGCACCTTCGTCATAAACAGCGCATATCTTGTTTGCCACTTGTGTAGCATTTTTACCTTTCCGATAAAAGAAAAGCATTAAATGCCTAAAATGCACTTTGTTTTCTTCCATATTCAAAGCTGTATAAAACTGACAAAAATTAACGTATTGTAACCAAATTTTTTTCCAAATATGCCTAAAGTACCGTCTTTTACAATATGTACGAGTGTCATTTGTTTTCAATCGTTGTGATATATTTAGACCTGTCCTTACGCCACCTACCAAAAATCGGCACGAACTTTCCGGAGCACCCAATAAATCATTATTAGCGTAAAATAAAAGCCTTTTAAACACTAAAGAAGGAAAAAAGACTAAAGAAAGAAGAAACTTAATCTAGAAAAAGAGAGAGAAACTGACAGAAATAATGACTCGTAAAAATATCAAAAATAAAGAAACCAAAAAAGAAGAAACAAGTTACAACAAATCTAATTGCTGATTCGTACGATTGTTGATGAACCAAGGGTGATTGAAACAAGTGTGCGAAGATTCGCAGGGGACAAAAATTCCAGTCCAAAATTTGGACATTCAGCTGTGAAAAGAAAAAAGAAGAAAGAGGTTGACATGATTCGCGTCATTGGCGTGATTCGCAGAGAAGAAAAGTTTCTATCCCCAAAATTTCAAGGCTACCGAGAAGAACAGGGAAGAAGAAAAAAGAAAAAATAAACCAACTGTTGACGTAGAGCAGGGTGACTAAAAGAGGAGAGAGGTTTTAAGGAAAATAGAGGAATTCTGGAAACAAGTTTTCTAAATATATGTGTGCTTTTATAAGTTGTATAAATATCACTATACAAGCACACATAAAAAAAATTTGGAGAAAAGCACAGTTTTCAGAAAAATAGAGATTTCTATTTAAAACTCGAGGAAAGCAGATTTCACCTCGTGAAAAATATATACAAAAATTTGGAGAAAGAAATTAATAAAATACCAATTTGTCGAACGTTTGTAAGGATTGACACTCTATAGAAAATCCAAATATCCAAACTTGGTATTGACAAACTGAGAAAGAAGGGATATAATATAATATTGAGAAATTCTTCTGCTGGGAGTAAGAAAACAAAAAGGCAAGTTTCAAAAGTCAAAGTGGAAAGTTTTATGAACCACAGAGAAAATTTACAGGAACTTTTACCAAAAAGGAAGAGAAAAAAGATTAAAAAGGTCGAAACTTTTCTAAAGTTCCATGAAAACAGGGATTTTTATCTCGAGTTTACAAAAATTATTCCAACACAAAGATATTTGCTAAGAAAAGAGAGGGGAAAAAGTTTGAAAAGTCGAAAGAACTCATTTACATGTAAAATATTTATTAAGAAGTAATTACGAAGAAAGAGAGGAAAATTCTGATTGTTATAGAATTCAGAATTCCAGTTCAAATTTTAGAGACATTTGCTTAAAGGCATTTGTAACAAAAATGCAGAATTTTGTTTAAAAAAATCGGGGATTCGTACGTAAACTACTGAAATACTACTCACTGCGTAGTGTTCGGTAAAGATTCCATCCTTCAATATCAACGGTCCGACGCGTGGGAGAAAGTTTGACTTTTCAAGTGCCCTGAACCTCCAGCTGGCCTGTGTCGTCATAAAACCCTGGCCGTCTAGCTTTGTTCTACCGCAAACAAGGCCCCCGATCGTGACTGAAGCATGAAACTTTCCCAAACGCGCGCGAACACGTAGACTGATAAGAACATAAAAAAAAAAAACGGCAACGAGAGGGAAGAAGTATCTGTGAGTTTGCTTTAAGATTCAAGCAACTTCGCTAAAGTTTCAAGACGAATTCTTGAGAATTCCCCTAAAGGGCAGAAGAAAAAAAAGTTTCCAAATTTCGTATCTCGGGAAAAACAATAACAAAAATAATGTTCGCCGCAAACGAAATATATTAATTTAAGAAAGTGCGTGAAAGAAAAGATCCAGACCCAAAACAGTCTCAAAGAGATAATAAAGTATGATGCAGCAAATACAGTAAAACAAAAAAAAAATTTGCAAGAACGACGAACAAAGTTGCTAAAATTTCAAGATAAATAATTTCGCAGCTCGACGAAACACAGATCCAGCTCCGTTTTTAGCAATTTGAAATTCTCCGGATTCTCGGGAAGAACGTTCGTTCCAGAAATGAAAATCGGCAGGGAATCTCCGTAGATTCTCCGTTGATAATGCACGGACGCGGCAATTTGCAGAAACAACAAGGCGTGACGCGGTGACGGATCGATACGACGCAAGAGAAAAACGTGGTCGCAGGGTCGGGCGTGGTAAACACGGGCCGGCTATTAACCACCTGTTCGTTCAATCGATGGCTCGTGACACAAAAGTTTCATTAGCGGAACGCAACAAGTGCTCCGGCCAGGTTTTGCCTGTTAAGAACGCGCGCGCGGACCTTGGACCGGCTCCAAAAAAACTCGAATTCGAGGGCACGTCTCGGCTGATTTACCGATTCGAGCTGATCTTCAAACAGATTGTCGTTCGCTTTCGTTATTGTCCGTTTGGAAGAATCATCGGGTCTAGCGCAGAAATTCGGCTAGTGCGTTCAAAGATTCAGAGATATTTTTGGAAATCGTAGATCAGTCTCGGTTTTTTAGATTTTTTAGGTTCAGGTCTGGCATTTGTCGACCATTTTATTCAAATATAGATCAGTAAGCTAGTTACGATAATGATAACTTTCTAAAAATTGACATTTTACTTGTCCCACTGTGCGAGAAAAATTCATCAGCGAAAGTGCGTGATCGAGGAAGAAAAATTGCAATAATTCAGATTAAACTAAATGTGATGATATTTTTGCACTGAATAAATGTAAAATCGAAAAACTCGAATTCAAGAATTTTGGAATTAGAAACTGAAGAGGGGCGGGGGGGGGAGGTTTTTCGTTCAGAGAGGCTATTAATCTTCAGATCGACGACTATTTTATATTCGAATATAAATCAAAAAGTGAATAATAACGATAATAACGAATGACTACGAATTTATATGTTCCATTGTGCGAGAAGGGATCTCTTCCGGTTGATAAAATTAATTTAAATTGAAATTAAATTAATATAATACAATGTTGGAACGATATGAGAGAATCTAGTGTTTAATTGAATTCAATGGGAGGAGATTTCTTGGGCGAAAGGGCAGAATTGTAGGTATCGTGGCAAGATAAAGATACGAAAAGAAATAAAGCTGCTTGAGCACCGCGAGAGTGCAAGCCAAAAAGTAAGAATTTAAGCAGAGAATTAATAGAAAGAACGAGCAAGCTCCTCAGTTCCCGACAAAGATAGAAGGAATTTAAAAAATTGGATTGGTTAGCGACTAACAGATGTTAAAGAAAATTCTAGCGCTACAAAAAGCTAAGAGACCTACGTGTTGTTGAAAGACGAAGGCCAAGTTTTGTTCTTAAGGTGCGTAAGACAATAAAGTCCGCACCCGGTAATACTAATACGGCCAGAACAGCAATTGCGTCGTAAATTCTAGAATTAGGAAGGATCAGCACTTAGGCCAGTGGGCCTAACATACACCAGATGGTAACGTGCAAGGCCCGGAAAAAGCCCGCTGCGTCATTCAGAAATTCGGGGAACTATCCCCGGAGAAATTGCAGCCCCACTCTAGAAAGAGTAGGCGGCGCAATTTCCCTGACAACCTAATTGGCCAGAGCTAAAAGACGCTTAGCCAATTAGGAAAGCTAAAGCCAGTGTCCAAAGTTTCTTAAAAGACAACGCGAACTAAAGCGACACGAGAAGTAACAAATAGGCACACAGACGCTCGCACGTTAAGAAAACCAGCTCGTCATCAAACTAGCTTGTACAAGTAAAGCTTTCGAATAAACGATTACAACGAAGAACTCAGTCTCGTCAATCAACCATCCAAAAGACCTTCTCCAAAGACCGAGTATTACAAAAATTACGAAAGAGCCGATAGAAGAGGATGGAAGGAAAATTTTGCAATTTTCGTCCAGGGAAATTGAATAAAAACGACGATAATCATCAGAAGGAAAGCACAAGGACAGCAGGTTCTAGGATTCATCTTCATTTTATGAAATGTAGCACGTAGACGGGATCGAGGGAAAGATTTAAAAAAAAAAGAAAATGAAAAGTGAAACAGAGTGGCGATTAATATGATGAAATTATCGGCAATTTGGAAAAATCGCTCTTGGTATCACTACGAGTGAAAAAATTAAAAACAAAACAGAAGGTTGGACAAGAATTTATTAAAGAATTAATAACAACGATAATAATCAACAGAAAGCTAAAATGGCGAAGAAACTTGGCCAAATCAGATGCACTTTTCTCTGAAATGAAAATGAACCGAATTTAAAGAAGATTGAAAATTAATAAGAATTTGCAATAATAATGAAAGCGAGACCGGTTCCACCTGTTCGAATATTTCTTCGATAGAAGAATAATAATAATAATTAACAGAAAGAAGTTAATATGGTAACTTCTGCTGAATCAGACCGCTCTAGACTGCGCTCTCTAGAGACGATTCAAAGCAACAAACGATTTGAAAAAGGAATCAAGAATGAAGGGGAACGTTTGAACAGTTTGGTGGAAAGTTGGAAACAACAAGAAACAAAAGAATTAATATTAATAATGATCAATTGATAGAAAGTAAAAAGGACGGAGGAACTTTACAGTTCCATTTGCTAAATTAATTAAATCACACAGAGCTGTATGGCAGCAGAATAAAGAATTCTTTACAACAAAGAGAGAATTAAAAATTGAAACGAGTGAATGACGTCAGGGTCAATAATTGGTGGAAAATAAAATTAATGAATTAATTAATTTTGAAACGAATAATAAGAGGAAAAAATTCAAAAGAAGGAATGGTCGAAAGAATGTACAAAACGAATTAATAATAGCAATAATCAACTAGCAACTTCAAAACTAATTAAGAAAGAAATGAAAAGTTGGAGGAAGTTATTCTACGCGAGCAATAATAAAAAAGAAAGTAAAACAATTAATGTAGAAATTTATTCACACTCTGTTGAACTATTTGAATCCAACCCAACCTAAAAAATGTCTCTCCTGATTTTTATCCAAATCCGATTAGAAGCAAAAGTAAGTAAACACGACGCCGAGATTCGCGAGATAAATCCACGAGGAAAAGCTAAAATCTTTAACGAGACACTTTGATCCGGTCAAGCGATCAAACGGAGCACGGATCGAGCGCGAGAAGGATCTCCAGATCGATTGGGGACGGTTTAAGGATTCAAGCAAAGAGAGTTCTTGAAAATTCAACGGGTTAAGTGCAAACTGGTGTCCACGCGACTGATGGAGAACACCCACGGAATCGCGCAGTGCCACTTGCTCGTCCAAAACGAAAGTCGATCAAATGAGGATTGAAAGGGGGGGGAGGGGGGAGAGGGTCGCGTCCAGCGCTTTTCATAGACTGCCGATTCGTTCGATGACAAAAATCGTCTCTACGAATATTTTTTTTAGGGGGGAGGAGATGATTATTTGAGTCTAAAAGTTGGTTTATACTCAAGAGATAGAATTGATGGTGGATGTTGCACTATGTTACTAAATCTTTGATCTTTTGAACAATCGACGATAAAGTTGATTCATTTTGTATCGTAGTATGTAGAAATTAAAAGTGATTCGTCCGGATGAACAATTACCAAAAGTTATGTAGCGGCTAGCGAACGTAAAGAAAGTTCTAGCACTACAAAAGCTAGGAGACTTTACGACTCTCAGGATATACGAGCTGTCGAAAGACGAAGGCCAAGTTTTTATTCCTAAAGTGCATAGGAATAACAAAGTCCACACTCGGTAATATTAGAACGGCCAGGACAGCAATCGCGAGCGTCGTAAATTCTACGATTACGAAGGGTAAGCACTCAAGCCAGCGGGCCTAACGTAAACCAGATGGCGACGTGCAAGACCCAGAGAAATCCCGCTACGCCATTTAAGAATTCGAAGAAGTGTCTTCGGAAGAATTGCAGCCCTACTCCAGGAAGAGTAGGAGGCGCAATCACCCCTGACACCTAATTGGCCAGAGCCTAAAAAACGCTTGGCCAATTGGGGAAGAAAAAGCAGATCCAAAAATCTTCGAGCGACGACGCGAGCTCGAGCGCAGAGAGAACAAGTTGAGCTGTCCGCGAGCGCGAACCGCGAAGTACCGCGACGTCCGAAATAGCCCGTTCTCTCCCAAGCTCGTCGTCAACTTGATTGTACAAGTTCATCTTTAAATAAAAGAGATAAACCAAGTACACAGTCTCGTCGATATACAAATCCTTCTCCAAAGTTACTAAATCTTTGGCTTTCCTTGAGCTTTTGGAAATTCCATTCAAAGTTTATGACACGTTCATTTTGAATTATACAGAACGCAACTAAATCATTTCGACTTTCAAATAGAAATTCTGTTGGAATGAACAGTTACAGAAAGCTACTGAATCTTTAATTCCTTGCAAATGGTCAGTTTGCTACAAAGGAAGAGAATCCATTTGTTTGTTGTAAAGGGAGAGAATCGATTTTAGATGAATCAAAAATGTGCTACTTCAAACACCAACTCCATTCTGTACGCTTTGTACAACAATAATCTATGTCGTTCGAGACTCTCTCGATTCCATTTCGATACTTTGATCGGGATTTTGAAACGGTTCTGAAATGTTAAACGCTTCGAAAACGAACGTTTCCGAAAGAAACAAAGTGAACAATTTCAACAATGAGTCTCTGTATTTCGATCGACGGTAAATTTCTGTTGAACTTTGGAAAAGATTAACTCAACGACTTAAGGTAGAACCTGTTAGACAATAAACAATTATTTCTCATTGATCTATCGCGTCAAAATGAAAGTCTAGCAACAACGGGAGTAATTTCTAATGTAAATGGGCAATTTCTGATAACGCAGTCTTAGTTTAGTTTCGAAGGAAAAACGAAATTCCTCGGAAATCTCTGCTCGAAACTCTGCACAACCTTTATCTATAATTCCTCGAAATTCTATCCTCCAACTCGCGAAATGTAGATTCTCACGAGAAAATACTGGCAATTCTGCAGGTTTTAAGGATCCACGAAAAGGGAAGAAAACTTGAGGAGCGCAAGGACCACCTTTTGATCTGGACTTTCAAGATGGGCACAGCTAACATGACAATACCAGTCAATGAAGTAACCGTAGATAAATTAAATCTCGCTAGGAAACATATTCAAAAGAATTTAAAAAAAGAAAAAAAAAGAAAAACATATATAATAAAGGGGAGTACCAAGTGACGCACGAGTATTAGCGGTCGTATCTGTGTAAAGAGGGAGAGAAAAGAGAGAGAGAGAGAGAGAGAGAGAGAGAGAGAGAGAGAAGGAAAGGTCTTACGATTGGGAGAGAGGAGTCCAGGTCAAACTCGAGCGACACTCGAGAGCCGGAGCGAATGTCAAGGGTGCACCGCTGAAATGGCAGCATTCATTAAAGAAGTAGCAAGGGAGAGGGAGGGGGTTAAAAAAACGCGCGGAAATTCGAAGCAAACTAGAGAAACTGGGGACGAAAAAAAAAAATGTAACGAGAAGCTTCTTTATTGCAGTCAATTCTCAACCCTACCGTACCGTACTTCTCCACCCTTCTCGAACACGGACTTTTTATCGATCCTTACCCGAGTAACGTGCAACCGGTACGGGAACGCAACGAAAAAAAAAAAGGAACGCTCTCTCGAATTGAAACAGGAGCGAGCACACGGACAAATATATTTCGTTTCAGTTTCGTCCGTTGTTCCGTACTGAAATTCGAAGAAAAGAAAAAAGCGGAAAAGAGTTCGTGCATTCCTGAAGCACGAGAGGACAGGAATACAGAGGACAGAGGATGAAAAAAATGACGATTTCTCGACTTCGTCACACGGCTGCCAGAAACTAAAAAGATAAAAATACAAAAACACACAGGCAAAAGAAAGAGAGAGAGAGAGACGTACACGCGAAAATTAAAAAAGAAAAAAATTAATGGCACCTTGTGAATTAATCTTGTACACACGTTAAACAAAACAAAAATAGAAACTTAAGGCATATATTATTAAGCAATGTAAATATACATACATATACATATTACGTGTATATATATATATATACATATATACATACATACATGTCGATCTATACATGCACACACACACACACACATATATATATGCATGTATGGAATCAATATATGTATATACATGCAAGCTCCGTAATTACGTGTGCTGTCGAGCAAAGGTAGACGTAAGAGAATTTTAAGGCACCCGTGTAATTTTTGCTCTGTGGCGTACATATGTAGGTGTCCAACGCAGCGACATTCTATACAGAGAGTGATCGATTAACATAGATATACATATACGTATATATACATGTATATATGTGTATATGTATACACAGATATATATATGTATATATATATATTGTTTTAAAAGAGGCCATCCGATAATTTCCGAATCGCAGTGCAACAGTCGCGAGAGCGCGCCGCGATCGTTTCGCGCGAGACGAGCCACAATCGAGTCTTGGTGTTATCTTTTCTGTGATTGGATTCCATAGTAATGTGATCCTTGCGAATAGCATCTGAACCGTATACTGTCGACAGAGGAACAGAAACTTAATTGGAAACTTCTTTTCGAATGAAAAGATTGCTAAGAAATGATGGAAAAGAGGACCTAAATTGGAACTGTAATTGTTTTTAAAATAGAATGGTATTCGAATGGAAAATTGTAGATGTAAGATCTCAACAGGAATTATTGTAAAATAAAAAGAAAAAGAACTCAACGTAATCCAAACTTGATTCCAATAGTATATTTTTGAGTTGCAAGTTGATAAAAATAAATATAAGAAACAGAGATTCGCATAATTTTCTTTTTATTATGCAACAATTTATATACAGGACCTAATCTAATTCTAATTCAATTCTAATTGTAGTTGTCCGTAAAACACAATGATATTGTAAAATACGTATTGTTATAAATGTAAGAGACAAAGATAATCTTAATAGGCAGCAACTTGATCTAATCTTAGAGTTGAAATATTTGAGTTTGAAACATTAAAAATAATGCGAAAAGCTTTGTGAAAATACACTCCCGTTCTAAAGATAGCTTTTTAATGCTTCAGGGCTGGGAAGCTTCTGCTGTCGACGTGAAAACCCCAGGAAAAATAAAAAAAGAGAGAGAGAGAGAGAGAGAGAGAGAGAGAGAGAAAAAAGGAGAAAAGGTTCTCGAACGAGCTTAACGATCGGAGGGGCGAGAGGGACTGGCGCTCGTCTCGCGGCAAACGGCACGCTGAAACATGAATCTTCCATTTGGTACATATCACCTATATAAATATATCATATATAGCGAGAGTTGATTCTATCGTTAGAGATCTTTTCGTAGTTAGAGCATGGAGCGTTTAATCACCGTGTGACGGCGCGTGCACACATTAAAAGAAAAGAGAGAAAAAAAGAAAAAAACCAAAGAAAAGCGTAAAAAAAAAGACAGAGAACAAAGCACGAGAGCAGAGAAGAAAAAAAAGAACAGAACGTGTGCGTGCGTGTATGTGTGTGTGAGAGAAAAAGAGAGAAAGAACATGGTATTTTGATTAAAAAAAAACGAGAGAGAGAGAGAGAGAGAGAAACAAAGATGTAGTACGACCATATTTTCTACCAAATGATATTGTTGGCTCTAGACTATCGTGTCTCAGGTTTCTCGATAGCGGGCCTCGATCTGTCACTATTAAAGCTATCGCGTCACTCGTGTCGATTAAATTGCAACACCACCTAACCTAACTTTTCTTTTATCGAGGGTGTGTAACGAGATCCTTTACTTGGCTCTTGGAGCATCGGATACTGTAAACGAATTTGTAAGCGATTCTTTGCTCGATGAAACGACACTGAAGGATCGGAGAGAATTGACAACAGGGTACACCGACGAAAATGAGAAAAAAAAAAAAAAAAAAAGCTCAAGCCTATAGAAACAGGCCTAAAAGGAACAATGTTCTCCGCGAGACCTAACCTATACGCCTAACTTAGATCTAACCGACGCCTAAGCTGAAACTTAACCTGTAAGCCTAATTCTACGCGTGTCTAGCTATAACTTCGACTGGTGCCTGTTTTACACCTAAAAACGGTTGGGACCTAATCCACACCAAGGAGAACCTAACCTCCACTATTGTCTCCTCTTTTGTTTGATAGTACATTTACCGCGAGTGATTCGTAGCCTTTTTGGTGACAATTTATTCGACGCGCGTTGTTGCTTTCGAATATCCAGACATTTGCACCGAAATAACTGTAACATATATATATATATATATATATATTATAATACTGTTATTGAAGATTAGTATTTTAAAAAATTTGAAACTTAGAATTCAGAAATTTCTGGAATCTTCGATTTAGAATCGAATGTTACGCGTTATGAAAAATTTAAAAATCTAACAATTTTTAATTTTAAAATCTATACTTGTTATACGTTTCAATGTTGGTGTTTAACCCATCGGAAATTTATATTACGTAATTTAAAAATTTATGTTTATTCACTGGTGACAAAAGTATAGAGATTAAGGAAAATACACATTTCAGATCGTAAATTGTGTATGAAATCAAGCTGTAAATCGATGGGGAAGTTCACCGAAAAAAAATACGTAACGAACGATCATCAAATAAATCAGAATCAATCAACGATATTAGAAATCACTGCCTAAAATAATTTCCATATCTCCCACACACACACACACACACACACACACACACTATAATCCAAATGATTATTCACTGAAATACTAAACCAGCGTTATAACCGCTAATTGATCGTGTAATTAACTATACAGACATGATTGACTCTCTGTAAATAATCTCTCGTATAATCGATCGTACAACGCAGCTGATGATCAAAAGGATAAAATAATCACTCTTGCATGCTTATCGAGGAATTAATTAAAACTTATTGCAACAGCAATAAACACGTACTCGTCTTTTGTCAGATTGGAAAAATTCTGTGCCTGGCGGAGCGGTGAACGTGCGTAAATTAATTGACGAATTGATTAAAGCCGGCGGATGTCTGGATATTTCGAAGCAAATGGGCGCGTCCTCGTTAGATATAAAACGCAAGTAAAGCGGAAGAACCGTATACGCTTCCCCAGCGTTCAAAAACGCACCCCTCTCATTAACGGTTAAGCACGTCCTCACATATCATTAGCTGATTACCCATGCGTCTTGTCGTGAAAACTTAATGTTAGGATTAGTGCCTCGACGTGAAACACGCTCGGCCCATTTCGCGCGTCTCTGTCCACGAGATCGCTGCGTTCTCATTATTCTCGATAAGTGAATTAATTAATCAATCAACGTGCACGCTCGTTGACTGTCGCTCCATTCAGACGATTAACAACACGATCGACGGTTAATTTTTCGATCGAGTTGCAATGATTGATTGACTGCTATTTTAAAAATTTTTTTTTTTTTTTGAGAAATTTAACTCTCGATTGGTATCACTGTTGAAGATCAGAAGCCGCGAAAATTTTGGTTCAACATTTTTGTTTGATTTATTTTTGTCGTCACTTACAGTAAAAGTGGCGTTGAGTATATTGGATCTCAGTTGATAAGTCGAGCGAATTTTTGAAGGAATTATCTATCTAAAAAGAAAAATCTATTTGAAACTTCGGAAATTCATGAAATTCAGATTCTCTGAAAAAATTTCGCCGATAAAGTTTCGAGAGATGGTAGTTTCAATCGAGTCGAATATACGGAGGAATTTCCAATTTCTCGTTCGAGAAATTCCGAATCTTTCAATCGAGTCGACCGCTTAACCGTGCTATGTTCGAAAACGGAATAAACGAAAGAATAGAAAATTTCTTTTCTAAAAAAAAAAAAAAAAAAAGAAATCATTTCACTGACGCAACAAAAATGTAATTTCTATCAATCATGCCTTTGTTTTCAGAAATAGAAGAAGAAAATTGTAAACCTAAAATCTATATAATTGCAATCGGATAATTCAGATAATTTCTATTCGTCGTAAATAGAAATAATTATTCCAAAGATCGTAATTATAATTATTTAATTCGAACAAAATTATGAAAGAATGAAAAACGATCGAGAGATAAAAAAAATTCGAAGGGCATTCGAAGCGAGATTAACCCTGACCTCTCCTCTTTGCCGAAGAGTGAAATTACAGAAGGTTTGACGGAGTCGAACCGTCGAGAGAGATCGGGCGAAGCTGGGAAAAATTGTTCGATAGAAAAAAAAAAGAAAAAAAAAGAAAATGATAAGAACGCCGGTTCACGTGGACGTTCTGGGGAACTGAAATGGGTCAATATTTGTCTTTAGATAGTTTGTTCCTGCGTGTGCAGCTGATATAGTGTGTAATTGATCGCGGATCGATGCGTTCAGGATGTCACTGGCGGTGATGCGTTCAGGATGCCCCTGAAAGCTCGCTGTTCCAAGAATTCTTGCTAACGTGGAACAGTTTATACGGGAAACAAGCCTTTCTCTAACCAAATATTCGACATCCTTTCATAAAAATTTTTAATTTTCCTCTCTCGCCCTTGTATTTTATTTTTGCACACGTTGTTACTGCCACTTGTTAACCCTCTGTGACATCCTAACTTGCAGCTTGAAACACTTGTTCGTGTTTCGAGAATTTTGTTTCGTGGCTTCGATAGCAGAGCATTGTGAAAATAAGCGAACGAATTACTTGTAGTCACGTAAAATGTTCACGTGTTACAACGTAATAACGTTACGTTGAAACACTACCAAATGAGTTATTAACTAATAGTGTATAATATTTTTAATATCAATATTTTAACGTTACAATAAATATTGAAAATTGAACATTGAATTTATATCTGTAGTATGGTTTTGTAATGTAATTACAGTGTTGAGATGTTCTATCGTATTATAAACGTTGTCGAGATGTTGTATTAATTAATTAATAATTCATTTGGTATCGAGTTTCAAATCTTAAATGATTTATGTAGTAATGTTATTTATATAAATATAAAAATACCAAATGAACGATTAGTTATCAGATTTTCAATTTTGGAGTTTTGATTATAGAGGGTTGACAATTATTTGGAAATTATTTGGAAAATTAATCTTGTCGATGTGGAATGGAAGATTGTTGACACTTTTGCCGCTTCTGATGCACGTGGTGCGATAAATCAATCATTATTAATTAAGGACCGTTGCATCATTTGCAACTTTTATTTTTTCAACGTTACTGCAAATTGTATCTTTCAATATTATCAAATATTTGCTCAGTATATATATTCATCCCCCGCAGTTTTACAGTTGAAAATCTTATAAAATTTACAATCACAACGAAGTCTACAATTTCCAATTTCCAATTTCCAATTCCAAAGAAACGTTACAATTTTATAAAATTTAAGAAAATTCTACCAAATTTGCAGTAATTAAACTTGCAATTTTATGATAAATTCTCAATAAATTTTAAAGTTTATTACAACAAATTTTCTCAAAGAGAAATTCTTCCAGATTTGTTAACTGGAAAAATTCGTAGTAAACAGGCTGCGTGCACTCAGAAAAAATAGAATTTTACAGATTTTAACTGCGCGCGAATCCACGGAACATCTGCAACGAATTCTCGAAAACGATTTTCTCTTTTTCCGAAAGGAACGAGACCTCGGACAGAAAGAATCTCACGTTACACACTTCAACTTGGTGTTCCCAATTGCGCCTTTATTTCCGGCTGCATCCCGTACACAGAGAGGAAGCGGGGATGAAAATTTCAGTGGCAAGTAAAAGTGTGATAACAAGCTTCTAACTCCACCGGGAGACAGATTCGCGAGGAGACCGAGCTTCCCGAGCTGGATTAATCGTCCCAAAGAAACAGGAGTGTGCGAGCTTCCCTCGTTTCGTATTCTTGATTGTTCGTTGAATAACAAAAAACCGAGAGTAAGAAGGAAGATGAAACGGAAGGGGAAAACGGAGCTAACAAACCGCGAATTAAGAGAGGAGTTTTTTCTTTTTTCTTTTTTTTTTTTCTCGTTTGAGACAAGGGGAAGATATCGAACTGGGTTAACGAACAGTCGACTCGTTAAGGGCCAAAGCAAATGAATTCACGCGAAAACTGCACGAACTTTATGCAGTTATTATTGAGAAATACGAATTAAAGTATCAAAGTATTAGTGTATGAATACGTCCGCGCTCGAAAGTCCTAGGATCGTTTTCATTCGTAATATTTCGTAATTTCGTTTCAGTAGAATTTAATAGTAATAAAAAAGTATGACGTACTGATAATTTTGTATCGAGTTACTTGAATTATTTTTACGCTGTTGATTAACTACTGCTCTTTTATTAATATTTAAATTCGTTGATAAATGGAATTTTTATTAAATAACTTGAATTATTTCATGAATTAATGATCAATTATTCGTAAATATTAATTATTAGCAATAAAACTTTTCAATTGCACGAGTATTCCATTGTATTATATAATTGGGCTGCAAGGAAATTTAAAGATACCGAATTCGCATGATGTGCAAAAATATTGTTAATTAATTATATAAATTTAGATAATTAAATAAATTTAAATACATTTGAAACGATTAGATTCTAAATTTGATTCTGTTAAATTTATTGTATAAATTCAGATTTCATCGTTCTACTTAGATTTGCGAAAACGACACTACAAAATGGATAATATTATTTGTTAGTCACTTGAAAATTAATATTCGATATCGATCCTAAATTAAAAAATTTACAACGCGATTGATAACGTATTAATACAATTTAGTCTGCAACTTTCATTTAATTTCTCCAATTTTGAAACGGACGTAGTACTGGTTTTAAGACTTTCGAACGAGAGTGCACCGAGTGCAATACGAGTCAATTAACCAGGATACGCGAGCTGGTTCTGAAAAACCAGGGTCTCGAAACGAAATTAATTGGCGCCGAGTCTTTCGACATGAAAGAAACCTTTGAAACTGTCTCGTTTCCGCGCAAAAGAAAAAAAAAAGAAGAAATCGGCCAGCTTCGAAGACGCGAAAAAAAATGTCCACGCTCTGAAAAACAACAGTACCGATAGAAATCCTTTCACAAAAGGGAATCGCGACAGAGAAGAATCGAAGAGTGAAAACAAACAACGCTTTTCGTGCCAAAA
Source organism: Melipona beecheii (assembly GCA_032399605.1). Taxonomy (NCBI): domain Eukaryota; kingdom Metazoa; phylum Arthropoda; class Insecta; order Hymenoptera; family Apidae; genus Melipona; species Melipona beecheii. The sequence continues at coordinate 2,147,011 of JAUCMO010000502.1, forward strand.
ACTAACATTTCGCGGATTTCATAATTCTTCCCTCTCTTTCTATCCAAAATACCATTCATCGTTAGAATAAATTTGAATTATAACTTTGAGCAATGATTTTATCGCTATAACCGAGTACCATTAATCACATTTTGATCGTTCTGCGCTCACTCATGCTTGTGAAGACTAATTCCAAGTATTGACTCGTTACTTTTTTCTACAATGTAATATTTTCACGAAATTTCAAAAAAAAAAAAAAAGCACACCCAAACTGCATCGCTTAGGTCCTCAACGAGTTAACACGTCGCGCAAGAGGGGCAACGTTCTTGCAAGATCGTCGTTTTCCGATGCATTTCATAGTTATCGAACAATTATCGACCTCTCAATAAACGTTAATAAACGATCGCGAGCGAAAAGAACGATAGAGAAAACGGAGAAGAAGAACAGAGGAAACGCGAGGAGCGCGGTCATTCGCTAATTAAATCACTCGATGGCGCGTGAACGCAAACGCTCGTGTTTCGCTCGTGCGATGTTATATACCGGCGGTTTTGTTCAACGCCCGATGCATTTCGAGCGTGTGTATATATATATATATATATATATATATATCGATATTATTCGCCCCTCCGACGCGTGTCGACAGACGCGTGAAAACCAATCACGCGAAATTCATTCGGCGTTTTCTCTCGGCCGAGTAATTAAGAATTTATCAATTTTCATTCGGCGGATTCGGCGAATGTTTTGTTTTTCCGTTCGGTCGTGGAAATCAAGGGCAATTATTTGCACAGTTAGAGTTAATAAAACGCGACGGCAACGCGAGAGTTGATTGGGCTTTTTCATTTCGCGCGGTTTCTTTGAAGCGTTGCACGCTTCGCGAAAACAAAAAAGATGTGTTTCCGAGGAATTTCGTACGTATGGTTTTAAAATTGAGTTTATCTGGAATTTGAAATTCTAAATGTGGGGAAAATTCTATTTTAAAATTCATCTCTGTCCACACAGTGCATCGGATATTGTTCGATTTTGAATTTGAGAATAATCGGAAATTGAATTCATAAGTAAGGTAATCTAATTTAAAATTATGATTTAAGTAAATCTGATTTAAAACTTGACTTTAAGAATCAGAAATTAATCTCCAACCCAACTTAGAATCAGAATTCAATTCGTAATTTTAATACGAAGAATAATCGAAAATCAATTAAAGTTCAATCAATTGGAATTTAATTTAGGTTAAACTTTCATATAATTTCGGAGTTTGTTCGAATTTGATCTAAATCATATAGATTTCCATCCCGTGCCTAATCTAACTGATTCATACTGAATTTAAATTCAATTTAACTGACAATGTATTTTTATTAATTACACACAAAGAACAATTTGCACTAATCTAGAATTTTATAATTTCGAAGTTTGTGCGAAGCTAATTCAAATTCTAATAAAAATTCTAATCTTCATACAGACTAATCTAAACTTGACCTAAATTTGAACTTGGGGACACAACTAATTTACTCTGCTCTATTTATTGCTCTACTTTAAATCTAAATAATAGTTAATTTAATTCGGATTAACATAATTTCGTGGTTTGACCAAACTTGAAACTAAATCTTACATGCAAAATTCTTTTGTGGCTCAAACCTAACCTTCAGAGTCAAGAGTAATTTATTCTAAAACCAATTTCTATTAATCTAAAATACGCTTCAAGTCAGAGTCGAAATAGACTCAAGTACAAGATCCAATCTACAAGAGTGAAATTCTCATCCTTAGTCAAATTCACATCCTAACCTAAATCCTAATTTCACGTATATCGACCCTTAATCCACCCACGCCTCGAGACCTAACAATTACCCATCAGAAAACTGCGACGAAGCAGAAAAGAAGAAGCGCAGTGTTCCGCGAGAGGCTAGAAGAAAAAGGGGGAAAAGAAGAATGTGAGAGAAACAGGTGGTAGTAGCGACGGTGGCGCCGGAGGTGGAGCCGAAAGAACGTGCAGTAGCAAAGCGACTAAAAGGAACGACGTAGCACTCTTCTCTTGCTTCTACTCGCGAAACAGAAGCAAAAAGAAAGGAGGAAAACGGGTGAGGCAACGAGTCGTTCGCATGAAAAAAAAAAAGATAACAACAGAGCGAAAACGAGGAAGATGAGAGTGGTACTTAACCGAAAGAGAGGCCGAAGCAAGCGTACGGCTGCACCACTGGAAAAGTAGTAACGGCGCAGCGAATCCGCTTAAACGGGGAAGCGAAAGGTAGAAGGTTCCCTATAAAACCGGTGAGAGAGAGCCAGATCGGCGGAAGATGCGTAAAACGCTGACTTCAGGTCTGGAAAGAATGAAAAAAGTATAGATAGACGGATAGGAGGAATTTCTCCGAGTGTTTATACTCTCGTATTTTCATCGATGCTTCCCGTTAGATCAGGATAAAGTGTCGTTTTTTCTTTTTTTATCTCGAGTTGCGTTTCTCGTATTTCTTGGAAGTTTTGTTGGAAATCGCGTAGTTTTTGGATTCACGTGCGAAGAGGGATAAATTAAAAACTTTGAATCGAAAGTAACTTTCAATGTTTGATTCTCACGATGTTTTATTCGCTTTAATAACTCGTTTTTCTATGTTAATTACTCTTACTGTTAGTTTTAATTAAGAAAATAGTCTTCTCGCAAATAACCTGTTTAATTAATAGTGGATGTTTCAGAATATATGTACTTGAGTCTGAAACTGTAATTAAATTAAATACTTGTAACTTTTTAAAATTTCTATCAACTTTCTGTTTTACTACTTTCTGTGTGTTCAATTCTGAATTTAGTACAAACTAATCTTGTTAAAATTAATTTTAATGTAATCTAAATTGCACAAAGAAAAATCATGACCAGGTAAACTGGGTCTGAATTCAAAGTAAATTAGCCCTGATTCCAATAAAAAGTTTCATCGTGCAGAACATGTTTGACATGCCCAAAGACTAGCAAATTTCGACCTCGAGCGAAAGGAAAAGTTGCGACTCAAGGTGGAAGAAGAAGGGTCTCGGTTGGAGGATATCGCGGGCAGAGGAAGTTAAAAATAGAGAGACTGACGTATCCGTAAGTCGAGGGCCTAAATTATTCCACACGCAGAAGAGGGAATTTTTCACCTTTCTGCTTCTTTTTTTTTTTTTTTGCCACCGTCAACGTTTCGCGCCTTGGCAAAAAACGAAAGAGAAAGTGAGAGAGCGGAGGAAAAAAAGAGGAGGAGGGGGCAAAGGAAAGCAGGAACCCGCAAGGCTCGGTATACTTTGAGGCGAAGATGGAAACGATGAAAGGAACAGATGAATACGAGTGCATACATGCACACATGCACCTGGCTTACCTCCCCGAGTTACGCTTCAAAGCCACCCCTTTGATCGTTTCCGTGGGGCAAACTCGGCCTAAGTGGGCCAACACCCGGATTCCGAAGCAACAAACAACGACTCCTGCCTTATTTCCCACGGAATGTTTGCCACGCTATCGCGGAAAATACGATAGATTGGTCAATGCGAAATCGTTACGCGTCGGATTTCCCTTTTTCTCGTTCTTGTTTTGAAGCTTTATTTAAAATTTATTGCAATTAATTAAGATTGCTTTTAAATATGATCTTTTGAATTCAGTAATTTAGATTGAATCTAGCGTTTTGATTCAAATATAATATTTCATTTGTAATTTTTTTTTTTTCAATTAAATTTAGAAAAATTAAAGTATTTACAACGTTATAATATACCGTTGCTTGACCCATTGCAACTGATTGCGGACCGTAACGAGTGACCAAACCGTATACATACACAATAATTCGTTGCTTTCTTTTTCTTTCGAACTCGTCGGTACGATATCGCCGAATAGAAATTATTAAAAAGTAATAAACTTATCATTTGTTTTGCCTGAATTACATTTAAATATACTTAAAATTGAGAAAATGTTGCAATTTGGAACAAAAAATTCTCGACGTGCGTGGTACGTCATTCCAGTGCAAGAGGTTAACACGATTCTTTAATTCCTAATTTCGATTATAATTGTCTAAACCTTAAAATGTAACATGCTTGGTCTCTCTCAATACTGTAACTCAATTAATTTTCTTGATTTAAATACAAGTGTTTTAATTGTACCTCTAATTTAGCATTGTCACTTAATCTCCATTTTTTCTCTTGGCATTTGATGTCTCTTTCCTTGAATTAGTCACATCGAGCGATATCCTAAGGGCAAACTCATCCTGTTTCAATTTATTTATGCCTAATTTTGCAACGTAACTTCTAACTTTATAAATTGGTTTCAATACTTCTAACTACTTCTAACTACTTCTAACTACTTCTAACTAATTAATTGGCTTTGATAGTTAATACCTTTCTTTGACTCACACCAAGCAATGGAAACTGAATTCTCTAAAAATAAAATTAGTATATACATTTTGCATGTTTACGTATATACAATTAGTATATACAATTTGATTTACGTTTAATCGTAACTACATCCGGCACGATGAATTTATGTAGATTCATTATCGATCCATGTTCAAGAAAATTAGATTCTCTTGCATCCGATAGTTTCAGGCACGTGCACTGCAAATAATGCAAGAGATACTAATGGAAGAGACGTTGATCTCTTCGTTGAATTGCAAGAAGACATATATAACACGCCAATATCTAGATATATACATATCTGCTCTATATTTTGAATAAACCCTTTAATAAAAAAAAAAGCCACCGCCCTTTCATCGAACAATTTCTCAAATATTTTTTGAAACATGTTTTTCGTTAAGCCTTGAATAATATGGTTGGGTCGTAAATAGCTATAGTGACTTCTAGTAAATTACTGAAATCTAGAGAATTTGATTTTATTTTATATTCTACGTTCTCCCCGACAGATACTAAAACGAATATTTAAAAATATTTAAAATTGAGCATTTGGTTAAATGAAATATTCTAAAACTAATTGTAAGTAATTTAATCCTGAATTATTCTAAATTATCCCAATAATACCCAGTAATACCAATTAAAAATTAATATTCCCTTCAATTTTCATTTTATTGTGTGTTGTTCATCCTTTATCTAGTCCCAAACGTCTTCTATGATTCTTATGTTGAATTGAACCGCATTTCGAGATGTAAGCAAAGAAGAAACTAAATTAAAATAAAATAAAGTAAAATAAAACAAAATGTGCTCAACGAACATAACCTCTCTTCTCCACAATATATGCTCTAATCGCGTGTCAGGACAGAGAGAACGGTATAGATTTGCAGCGGGGGAGGAAAGAGGTAAAAACGAAGAGAAAGAAACTTCACTTTGTCTTAGTACGCTAATTAACGACTCTCATAGTGGACAAACCACAGAATGTCGTGCATGTATATATAAAATGATACAACACCGTGTCACGCAGACCTATTCTATATATATATATATATATATATATATAAATATAATTGAATTTTATATATTATATATATTATATAACGATATATATATTATATATAATATAAATATGTTATATATATATATTGTATGTATGTATGTAGCAACACACTTGCACAGAGTGCTCGCGCTTTCGCTTTTCGTCGATACAAAGAATAATTCAAAATCAAGAAAAGGAAGATGAAACAGCGAAAGTCAATAAAAAAAAAAGAAAAGAGAAGAACATTACAGAAGTAAAAACAAAAAACAAAAAGAAAAGTACATAAAGAGCGAGGGTGAGAATGAAGCTGTGTACATGCATGCGCGAAGAAGAATAAACGAATATAAGAGAATATATAATAAAAAATACGACAGAGTGTGTGTGCGAGAGAGAGAGAAAGAAAATTCTGTGAAATATTGCGTGTAGCGTTAAACATTGTTAGGTTAATGAGAACAAAAATAAAGAAAAAAAGATAAAGATATTATAAATGTTACACACCGTTGTACGTAATGATTAAATCGAAATTAAATAAAATAAAGAGAGAGAGAAAGAGAGAGAGAGAAATAAAATAAGAAGAAGAAGAAGAAAAAGAAGGAGAGAAATGATGCTATGTATAAGAGAAATTAATGTAGTTATAATGAAATAAACGATACGACGATTACTACGATCTCCAGGACTGATGTCGTTCCCTCCACTTCCGGTCCTTTGTTCTATTCCTCACGAGTTGGTTCTTCATTTTATTTTTATTTTCATTATTATTGAAAATCCGACATATTACAAATTACATTGAAAAATTAAAAAGTTATTAAGGTTCCTTAAAAGCACACCATTGTTTATTGTACTTTTATCTTAATTTTCATTGTTATTATTATTATTGAAAATTATATGAAAATTCAAATTATATATCAAAAAATCGAAAAATTCTACATAAACTTGTAGCGGCTAGCAGATGTGGGAAAATCGTTCTCATGGTAAGAAAAAACCAGGAGACTTTATCACGCCAGATATGTTGTTGAATAACGAAGGCCAGGTCTTACAGTACGTAGGACAATAAGATCCGCACCAAGTATATACGTAATACGGCCAGAACAGCATCCGCGAGTGTCGTAAGCATTCTGAAGGGTCCGCACTTAGGCCGACGGGCCTGAGATATACCAGATGGTAACGTGCAAGGCCCGGAAGAAACCCCGCCAGAAATTCGGAAAACAGTCCCCGGAGAAATTGCAGCCACGCTCTAGAGAAAGAGCGCAAAGAGTAGGCGGCGCAATTTCCCGACAGCCTAATTGGCTAGAGCCAAAAAAGACGCTTAGAAAAGCTAGACTGGGACCGAGGTTTCCTCGAAGGCGAAGTGAGCACGAGAGCTGAGAAGTAGCTCGCTCGCCGCCTAGCAATCTTGTAAAGTAAAGCAAATAAAATAAAATACAAAACAACAACTTTGTCTCGTAAATCAAACTTCTCCAAAAACTTAACCCTAAATTTCACATCGCAAGCAATACTCTATATCATTAATTCTAAGTCTGTGTCTATGACTTAAAAGAAATCGTACATTAAAACTATCTCTTTTACCATTTTATTGAATTTCAAATATTTTTGATAAAAATCGAACTTTAATGTTTAAAGTGTAACAGATCAATGAAATCGTACAGTAAATTTTAAGGATAGAGTAAATCAAAGAGAAAATTTCAACCTTCGGAAGACCACGGTGGATGTTCGGGAGAAGTGTTATTGTTAGGAAGAATTGTTATGCTACAATACTTACGATCTGGGTATAAGCACGTCAGAGATAATTTATTGGTTTCTAAAATATCCTTAGCTATCCTATGTCGCCAGGAAACCCACCCTGGGCTAGCGATTTTCTAAAGCTGAAGGGGAACCGAGAAGACGTTCGGGCTTTCCTTCGGCTTTCAAAGCAGAATCATTTCGACTTCCAATAGACCGAGTACATTCTCTCGCGACACAGATTATCACGAGAGGACAAACCCCTAATACTCAGCACGCGTAACATACAGTCCACAATTCTTTTCTAATCACGACCCTCGTCTCGCCAATCACGCGCGCGAACATTGGTCCTTCGAGCCGAATGTGCGAATCGGTTTGGACGCTACGGAGTGCACCCTATTAGTGAATAGTGCCACAGGAGCAAACCACGGGTCCCGTAGCAGCCGTTTCCAGCGGACGAGGTCAACCACGAGGATACGATCGCGGACAGGCCACGATTGCAGACAGGCCACGATCGAACGTCGCAGAGAGCCATCTCCAGGGCAGCCACTCCAGGAAGGACGACTGCTCAATCAAGGCTTGGAATCGAAGATTCTGCGCTGGTCACCAGAGTACAAGGCCAACGATCCAATTATCCATTGCTACTTTCCTACGGTGAGTCGAGTTTCATTCATTGTTTGACTTGCGCGGGAAAAGAAGAATGAAACGGACCGGTTCCGATCTCCAACAATTAATAGCAGAACGCGGCCGAATCAAGGCGGCCCTAACTCGATTGAGAACCTTCTATGACACGCGAGAAGATACCGAACCGATTACCTCCCTTCGGCTAAGGCTCGACCAGAACCTTCCCCTGCTGAAACGATACTAGGCGATTCATGACCGCATAATCGCCGCCGTCGCGGGTCCCGCTGACGTAGAAGCGCATGATCAGTGTAGGGATGAGTTCGAGGACATGTACTATCGCGTATTAGGCGCGATTCAGGACCGAATAGATAACTCGCAAGCGTCAGCAACGCACGACCCCAACAACTAGCGTCCGCGTCCCCGGCCACTTTCGATAAACTTCCTCAAACCAGGTTAAACGCTATCGCGCTACCCGAATTTCACGGTTCATTGGGGGAATGGGTCGCGACACCTTCGACTCCCTGGTAAATCGGAACGAGTCCCTAACCAACGTCGAGCGTTTCCATTACCTAAGATCTGCGATAAAGGGCGAGCCCGCTCGCTCTCTCAAAACACTCCCAGTAGCCGACGGCAGCTACGAGACTGCCTGGGCTGCCTGGGAATTACTACGCAAGCGCTACGAGGATACCAACGAGCTCGTTGATTACCACCTAGATGCGCTATTCGATTTAAAAATTATCCGCCAGGAATCGCCGACCGAGTTGAGGCAATTAATCGATGGCGTCACAATCACACGAAAGCCTTGACATTACTAAGCCAAGCGGTAGACAAGTCGAACGCGTGGCTGATACGCATTATAGTCAGAAAATTAGACACGCAGACCAAACGTATCTAACGAACGATCTAATCGTTCTTCTCGAGCAACAGTATAAGCTCCTTACCATAGACGGTCAATCGCGCAAAATTCCCCCTTCGACTTCCCGCAGATTCGTCGCGTAACGGAAGAGTGCCGCCGTGCTAAACGCGAACGAAGTCAAATGCCCTCTTTGCTCCGACAATCATTCATTGCCGTGGTGCGGGAAATTCAAGAAGCTGACAGTAGAACGCCGCCGCGAAAGCGTGAACGCCGGACATGGCGTCAAAAGATGCTCGAGCAGCGCGTGCCAGGTATGGCAAGCAAAGCACCACACCCTCCTGCATCAGCGAACGACCTCGGAATCGGACACGAGCGGAACACCCGAGGACACGGAAGCAGGACGGAACGACGGCTCCAACCCGTCTCAGACGTACGCGGCCGCTAGCGCGACTCCGTTTGAACACGTGCTGTTTTCCACGACAATGGTCAAGGTTACCGACAGCCGGGGTAAAATCCATGAAGGCAGGGCGCTTTTCGATCGCGGCTCGCAAGTGAACATCGTAAAGGAAGAGTTCGCGAGGCGTCTCGGATTGAAGTGGGACGCGACGCGAACGACAATCTCCGGAGTGGGCGCGACCGCGTTAAGGGACCGCGTAAAGAGTAAGGTACGATTGCAGATAGCTTCGCGCTGCAGTGACTACAAGGGTGATCTACCGTTCCTGGTCATGCGTAACTTGACCTCGGAAACTCCAAATTTCAAGCTCGCCTTCGCTACACTTCCCATTCCAACTAGTCCTCGCCGACCCGCAGTACTACGTTTCGCGGGACGTTGATCTGATCATCGGCAACGGTTACCTGGGGTTACCGGGCGAATTGAGGTGTGCATCACCGGTTAGGCACGACCAACTGCTCGCGTTGAATCGAGCCGGGAATCGACTGGGCATCAACCGCTTGGAGAAGACGACGTTCCTCGGCCTGATCCGGCTGATCGCCCGCGATCTATCGTACACCGCGCTCACGCGCATCAACGCGCGGACGCTCAGGGACGTGTTCTTTCTGCGAACCTTCGACTCGCAATACTATACGATCGATCGAATCAAGAGCGACGCGGTCCTGCCGCTCTACAACCTGCATATGCTCGAACCGTCGGAGAAACGGCTTCACAAGCTGGGAGCGCAACGGTTCAACGGGATGTTCGTGCTGAATCGGTTGACGCTCTCGGGGAACGCGATCGCGAGCCCCGACCCTCTCGCGTTTCGCGACCGCTCCAACGAGAAGGAGCTGCATCTGAGCGGGAACGAACTGACCCCGGCGCAGGACGCGCCGCGCAACCTCGCTCTCCTCAAGACCTTAGACCACGGCGAGAATCGGAGCAGCCTTTACAGCAGCCCGTTTCGCAACCTCGACCCACTGACCGGGTCTTGATCCAGGATAACGTACCGGAAAACGTGCACGTGGTAATTCATGAGAATATGAATTCAAAGGGCGAACCGCTCTTCTCGGTCATCGATGACGCGCACCCCGTGATCGACTCGGACAGCATCGAACAAACGATGATCTCTCAAGAATCGCGCGAACGCGACGACGCTGGCGGTATCCTCGCCGCCAGCAACAGCAATCGCGAGGACGACGATGAGACCGAAACTTGTAACGACGAAGATGAACTTGACAAAGTTTCGAACGTGCTCGACTACAGGCACATCAAGGAGTCGACGGACTCCAACCTGAACGCTAACACCGACATAACGCGCGAACCGATCGCGGATAGTAACCTGCATGCGCACAACAAGGACGACTACACTTACTACGATAACGGTACTAATCTCGTCGGTCCGCGGAACGAAATCGAAGAAATAACATTTCGCAAGGCCAAACACGCGATCATAGAAAATGTTATTTCGCACTTTATTTCTCCTCAACCCCCTCCCTTCGGAGGGCTATGCGAGCGCTCCGTTATATCCACGAAGCAACATCTGCTGTGCGTGCGCGAAGACGCATTCTATACTCTCCCTACGCGGGTTGAATTGTGCATGAACTCTCGGCCACTGCGCCTCGGCCCTGCGCGGACTCCTGCTCATCGTTTTCACATTTCCTGACGTCACTGCCATCAGAGCTAATTTCTTCTGTCACATTCAATTGTTTCGAGCAGCTTTCCTGGAAGTAGTGGCAGGCCGACTATCTACCTCAACTGCAACAGCAGCACAAACGGAGGTCATATATTTTGATGCACTTTGGCGCAGGCACCATGGTGGTGCCGAAGAGCGAACGACTGCCACCATTGCGATGGAAACTCAGCCGTATCACGGCTCCTCACCTAGGGAAGGATGGCATCCTACCGGTGGACGAAGGAGAAGAACCCGCAGTGAACTAAAGGACTCATGAACTCATGTTAAGCGTGTACATATTAGAATTACATTTTGCGTAAACCGCATGACTCGTTCTTGCGTCATCGATATATAATAACTATCTTTAATCTCTCCGTAGTGTGCTCTCATATTTAGTTTCGAACGCGAGGCGTTCAAGGCGGGCGGTATGTTCGGGAGAAGTGTTATGCTACAGTACTCACGGTCTGGGTATAAGCATGTCCGAGATAATTTATTGGTTTCTAAAATATCCTTAGCTATCCTATGTCGCCAGGAAACCCACCCTGGGCTAGCGATTTTCCAAACCGAAAGAAAGGGAACCGAGAAGACGTTCGGGCTTTCCTTCGGCTTCCAAAGCAGAATCATTTCGACTTCCAACAGACCAAGTACATTCTCTCGCGACACAGATTATCACGAGAGGACAAGCCCCTAATACTCAGCACGCGTAACATACAGTCCACAATTCTTTTCTAATCACGACCCTCGTCTCGCCAATCACGCGCGCGAACAGTGGATCTAACTCACACAATTAAAAACAACGTTCTAACTCATCAGAGTCGTTTGAATTTGTACAATTTTCTACAAAATAAAAATATCCCGCGCGATTTAAAAACAAACCCGCGACTGTCACAATATAGGGACTCCGCGCTTTGAGATGCAACGTCTCTTTGAATGGATTCTTCTTTCACCAAATTACGACAGTTCAAAATATCGTTTCACTGAACGCGTTTCCGATATTCGTTCACGCAACGATACAATTAACGAAGCTGAAGTGAATTCGAATGCGAGTTCCGGTCGGAATTTCAATTATCAGGTTGACCTGATTAACGAATGCCGATTAATCTGACACAGATGAACAGATTCGAATTAACGAAGCCCTTAATTAAACGCCTGACAGGGGGCGTGCTGATTATTAAGAGACTAATTAACAACCTTTGATTAACGCCTGTCCAATTAGACAAGAGAGAGAGAATAGGGAGGGAGAAGGAGAGAGGGAGATTCTAATTAACGAACTTCTCACGAGTTGGAATTAGAACGCTTGTTTAAGAAGCTTGCGAAGAATATAATTTATCGAAAAGAAAAGAGGAAAACGTTCTTCGCGGAGGCGCGAGACTGAAAACTCGCGATAGAGAAAAATCGCGCGAGATGGATTGTGGGGAGGCAGGCGAGAAGGATTATGAAAAGAAAGAGAGAAAAAAGAAGAAAAAAAGAAAGAAGCAAGACAGGTTACGTGCTCGTAACGCGCGCGTCGATTTTCATTGAGATCGATTCGAGACCTTCGACGGTGGTAAAACTTTTATGCCCCGATAAAAGGAACGCGAGCCAATCCTCGTGTCTAGGCATGGAAATCGATTTCGAAACTGATGTAAGGTTCAGATAGGTAGCTGTCGTTCTTCGTTAATACGTTCACGAGAAATGATTCGAGCGTTTCGTTATCAGGCTCGTGGAATTTTTTGATGATGATGTTACCGTGAAGAGGAAGTTTAGTGTGCAAACTATGCCAGTGTGTTCTACAAAGGCAAGAGTAAAACTTTTTATGGCAGAGAGACTAAGAATGCTTCGTTAAAATGTCATAACAAAGTGAAATATGAATTATCATTGAGTTCATCGTATCAATTTTGTCGAATTTCTTCACTTTCTTCCGGTTCGGCCGCGCTTTCAATTTGAAATCACGCGACGGATTTTAATTGGAAATTGTTTAAAAATAGAGGGAAGGTCACTGGAGACAGAGGGTTAACGTAATTAAGAAAAATCGGATCGACATTTCTGTCAAAGATGAAGAAGAAGGTTGAGGATTCCTTTGGCTCAGCTTCCTCTTTGATCGTTTCCATCGGGCAAGACGACTTCTTGATTAAAACAAGGACAAGTGGTCCGCGAAAACCCGTTATAACACGGCAAACCACATTTAACTATCGGATATTTTTAGAATCTGATCGATAACCCGATTGCGTTATTCTCAACCAGTTGATGATTCCTCCTCCTCCTCCTCCTCCTCCTCCTCTTTCGTTTCGTTTAAAAGTTAGAGGGAAACTTTGAAAACAGGAAATAACGCAAAAATTCCATTTTGCTAACTCCGCCATGTTGCTATATTCGTACATGCGTAACTTATCCGCGAACTGTTAATTCGTCGCTTCAGCGAGATTTTCTTTTCGTTGAGCTGACGAACTGATAAAAATCGAAACTAACTAACCTAACTTAGAGCTGATCTAGTGAATTAAAATAACTAGAATTGTCTCGCTGAATCTATCTAAAACTGACTTGCGAGCTAATCCAACTGACATTGTCCCCTGTTGAACAAACCTAACTAAAATTGATTTCTTTTCGTTATTGATTCTTGATTTTACAGTTGTAAAAATTTCTGATTCTCCTTTGGAAACACTAAATAATTTTTTCAGGAATAACTGAACTGAGTTTTCGAGTTAAACTAACCTAACTAAAATTGATTGCTTCTCACTATTGGTTTTGATTTTATTATTATAAAAGTTTCTGGTACCTCTTTGAAAATAATAAATTTTCAGAGACAATTGGTCTGAATTTTCAAACTAAATTGATCGATCTAAATTTGATTTGTAAACTGATCTAACTAGAATTATCTTGGTACTAACTTACTATTAATTTTTATATTGTAAAGTTTCTGCTACCTTCTCGAAAATAATAAATGACTGATCAGAAACAGTTGAAGTGAATTTTCAACTCGTCAACTCGTCGTTTGAATAATAATTACTCTATACATAATTTTACTTTCGTTAAAAATAAATTGGATCGTATCTGCATTTGCAAAGATGCAAACTAATCAATCATAAAAGTCTCTGATTAATAACTCGATGCTTTTCAGAAGTCTAAAATTTTAAGTAATCCATAATTCTGATATCTCAGTATTTTGAAACTCGACACATTGCAGACTTGAAATTTCAAAAGTTTCGAAAAATGTTTCTATAATTACCTTAAACTATCTATGATTAGAAATAGTAACGATGCAATTTTAAAAGTTTATTTTTAAACGCTATTTAAATTCTAGATCTTCAATATATTGCACCTTTAATATTCCAAGTCAAAGATCCCAACAACCTTGGAATTTTATTATCTCGATATCGTTCTTCAAACATTTTAGAAGCAAGTTAGAAATATCTTCGAAATCGTTCTGAATTTTCTGCAATTCCAAATACTAATCATTTAAAATTCCAATAGAAGTCTCGGAGAAGCAAGTCCGAAATTCCACCGACTTTAATCCTTCAATAATTCCGACCCTCCCTAAACTCTCTTAAAAGTTTCGAACTATAAAACTCGCGAGCAATACCAAGGAAATGATCAACGATCGAGAACGAAATCAGAGAGAAACTAAATTCTCTGACATACATCGTATCGTTTCTTTGAAATTCCACGAAATTTTCTTCTACGCGAAAGATTCCAAAATTCCGAGTCCCATTGAAAACTGTTTCCAAAATTTCCAAATTTGAAATATTCCAAATTCTTTATAATACTCCTAAATTCTCCACTATTCAAAGCGCCAATGACTTAAAATTCCAATAATTTTTAATTCGATCGAAAAATATGTTCGATCCGACGCTCGTTAAGTCGTCGAAAAATTCGAAAGCGCAGAATCGCGAGAGCATGATCTACAACGACTCGCGAAAGCCCAACTTGAAAGCGGTGAAAGAAAATTAAATTCTACGTCACCGTGGTGCTCCTTCTCTCTTCTTCTTCTTTTTTCTCTTTTTTTTCTTTTCTTTTTATAGGAAATTGGAAGACCGACTAGAAGAAGAGCAGAGAGAACCGATAGAGGTATCCGCGGCAAATAAATCGAAGTAGACAAGGCGAAACGCAGGGCACGTTCACCGCGGGGGAGAAAATTTCCTCCCGGTGGCGGTGCAAAGTGGCGAAGTGGAATTTGCATTCCAAAGTGCAGCAACGCCCAGGCTGGATGCGACGTGCATCCGCTAGCAGCGTCGCTCGCTAGCTCTCTTCGTGCACGTTTCGCCGTCGCCGAGAGATAAATCATTCCGTGCTAAATTTCGGTTTTAACAAACTGCCGCGCGCCGTGGCTTAACTCACGTTCCCGACATTTAAAACATCCTTCTGTTTCTTCTTGCCCGGTGTAATTGCCGTTTAACGATATCTCCGCCCGATAATTCTCTCCGCCCGTAGTTGCCATGAATTTTTCGCACGCACGCGCATGTGTGCAGCGCGAGATTTTTCAAGCCAAGAGGTGAGAAATACGTCTGACGTTCTATGGAATACGAAATTTCCTCGGAGGAGAGCTAGTTTTCGCTTCTTTCCTTTCTTCGAGAAAATCTTTGAGCGAGAGCGCGATTGCTTTTCCGACTGGAATTCATAAAAAAGGAAAAGTAAAATGCTCGAACGAGAAATATTGCGAATCCGCGGACGAAGTACAAAAAACTAATGGACGCGTGCAGACACGGCTGGGAATAATCGATCGATTTCGGAGAAGCAGCTCGTTCGGAGATTCTGGAGCCTACCGGTCTGCCGGGCTTCAACGTCGATCGACGAAACCGGTCGATGCAATTTTTCAATAAAAATTACTCCATCTCAAAGAAGACTGGGATACATATGTCGCTTAAAAGCACGGCAAACATTATCCGCACATTTTGCCACCCAATTAGGCTGTTAAACACACGCTTTCGATAATAAATCAAGCGTCGATCGGCCAAAAATCGATAAGCATTATCAAAATTTTGCGAGAAGATAATTTAGGTGTCCAGTGTAATGAGGTTTCCGTGAAAAATAGTAAAATTTTCTCAATTTAGATTGCCACTTTCATTTCTTTCGTAGTCCTCGATTATTGTTAATAATATTTTGATTATTTACTTAATTAAACGTGAAATTAATATCAATTTTATTTATTTATTCATTTTGTTTATTATTTATTAATTTATTATTATTAGACGGGCTAAGATACAACAATAAATGCAGAAAAAGAAAAAGGGAGAAATTAATATCATACGTTTCAATGATTCAGTGTAAAATATTGGGTTGCCGGAAAGTTCGTGCCGTTTTTGAAGGAAAATTGAAACGCAGAAAATTTAAATTTTAATATACATTTATTAAATTATATAGGTGCCATTCTGTTCTACAACCTTTTTCCATCTTTCAGGCAACTTGAAAATTCCGTTATTCCAGAATTTCTCAGATTTTTCAGCGAAAAACTTTTCTATGTGATTTTTTCTGTCGATCAAAGAATTGAAATTTTTTCCATTAAGGAAATTTTATAATGATCGAAATAGGTGGAAATCAGAGGGTGCGAGATCTGGTGAATATGGTGGATGGGGTAGAACATCCCAACCGAGCTCCAACAACTTTTGTCGAGTTATCAAAGACACATGAGGCCGCGCATTGTCCTGATGAAACACGACGCCCTTCCGATTCGCTATTTCTGGACGTTTTTGTTCAATTGCTATCTCTAATTCGTCTAATTGGGAACAATACTTCTCTGAATTTATCGTCTCGTTGTTTGGTAAGAGCTCATAATACAGGGTCCCTTTCCAATCCCACCAGACACAGAGCATGACCTTCTTTGGATGAAAACCGGCTTTTGGGGTGGCTAAAGGTGGTTCATTCCGCTTTCCCCAAGACCTTTTTCGCTTAACATTATTATAAATGATTCATGTTTCATCCTCCGTCACTACTTGCTTCAAAAATGATGTCTCCTCGTTGCATTTATAGAGCGAGTCGAAAATGGAAATGCGATCCATCAGATTTTTCTCCGTTAAATCGTGGGAAACTCATACATTAAAACGGTTTATGTAGCCAAGCTTCACAAAATGCTCGTGGATGGTGGATTTTGACATATTTAACATTTCTGCAATTCACGTGTCGTATAGCGTGGGTTATTCTCGATTAGTGTTTTAATCTGATCTTCTTCTTTGGTGGAGGGCCTACCCGGGCGTTCTTGATCTTTAAGGTTGAAATCACCAGCTTTAAACCTAGCAAACCACTTTCGCACAGTTCTTTCAGCTACAGCACCTTCGTCATAAACAGCGCATATCTTGTTTGCCGCTTGTGTGGCATTTTTGCATTCCGGTAAAAGAAAAGCATTAAATGCCTAAAATACACTTTATTTTCTTCCATATTCAAAGGCGTATAAAACTGACAAAAATTAACGTATCGTAACCAAATTTTTTTTCCAAATATGCCTGAAGTACCATCTTTTACAATATGTACGAGTGTCATTTGTTTTCAATCGTTCTGATATATTCAGACCTGTCCTTGCGCCACCTACCAAAAATTGGCACGAACTTTCCGGACAACCCAATACTATAGTATTAGTATTTCACCACTTCGGTAATATTTCTTCTTTCCTTTTCTGTTTTTCTTTCTGTATTTATTGTTGTGTTTTTATATTGACGGCCATGACCCGTCTGACATTAATAAACAAATAAAATTCAAACGTTAGAAAAAACAAGAAAAGCCTAAACCTTACCAATACTTGTTATTAATTTCACTATACAAAACATATTCATTTTTATTTGCTATATAAAATTTCATTACACAATAATCACTTAATTTTCTCACTAATTCTTACCACTCTTATTAACAAAATTATTAAGATTCTTATTAACATCTCGTTAAGATTCTAACGTTTTACGGCATAGTCGCGCTGGGCTGCTCGATTATTCACTCGGAGGTTTTGAAATGTGCGCGAAAGGAACGGAAGAAGAGTCGTCAGGGCAGATGATGCTTAATAAGAAACAATTAGACTGCTGGAAATAATCGCCACCTCTGTAAAGTTGCGCAGCATCCCTCCAGAAGCTCGAAACTTTCTCCATCTCAACCCGTTGGAATATCAACTCGAGACCACGTCAGTGGAAAGCATCGTTAATCCCATAATACGCAGACGTGAACTGCAACGTCAATTTGTAGAAATACGTACCACGAGTATACATATATATATATATCTGTGTGTGTGTGTGTGTGTGTGTACATTAACTTGGCGCAGAATATTAAATTTTGAAGGAAAGTCAAAAGACAACTTCTTGTCTTAATCCGTTTGTAATATGTATTATCAGATTCTATTCTTTTTTTAACATTGTGAAGATCGGTTCAACGCTTAATTGTCGGGTCACATAAAAATATAAACTATTTACACTGTAGTTCGTCCAAAGAGATTAATAACAAAATTTAATTAAATTAAAAGTTTCACTAGCAACCTTGTTGTAAATCATTCAATTTAATTAACTATCTAAATGTAAATTAATTTCGCTGTATAATTGTTTAAATAAAATTTTTGTTTAATTTTATAATAATTTTATTTACAATTTTTCTCTAACATGATTCCTATTTGTTTAAGTAATTTTTACTGAAAAATTACCAGTAAATTTGATACATAAAGAATTAGTGATAAAAGTTTACAGTAGAATTACTTAATTTTTGAAATTTTATTATTACTGATCTCTCTCTCATTAATTTAATTCAATTTTACTATCATTGATCTCTCTTTTGGTATAAAAAATTGAATATTCTAAATTTCAGTGAGCATAAATGCACATAAATCTAATATTACTGTTTGATATAACCATGTGCTAATAATACTATCAACATTCTTTTCATCACTATTTGCTTCCCATTTCCCTATAAATCATTTTGTGAAATATAAAAAAAAAATGAAATACTCAAAAAATTACGACAAATTATTATTTGGCCCTTGGTAGATTAAAAGCTGACATAACTCAAGTATAATCGAATCCTGTAACAGATCTAACGTATGACATAATCCTTTCTCAACTCAGACTTAATAAAAACGTGACTAAAATCCCAAATCAGCTGAATCTAATCTGAACTTAGACTTAACCAGAGTTTAGATCAAATTTAATTTAATAACTAAAAACCGACTATGAAACATACATAATATGACAATTGGAATTAGTTTAATTAATTATCACTGTCATTAAATTAATTACGAGCGAATTTAATTGACAAAGTCTACAAAACGCAACGGCTACACAAATACACGTTCTTTATACTTGGAAAATTTGTAATATATCCAAGTTTATCCGCGTACTAAATCACGTGCGCTGAATCGTAGATTCGCGGGGGGAAAATTCCGATAATCTAAACATTTGTTAAACGTGAAATGTAAAAGCACTTTCCGCCGAGGATAAAAATAATATTGAACGCACGCGTTGGCTTACAGCGATTATTCAGTGATTACGCACGAATGCGCGGTGTATAATCTTTTGAAATATGGTCGATATATTAGCATAAATCTAACCTGAAGCTTAGACCTAAAACCAGCTTTTGGATCTGACGTAATTTACAAATCCAGACTTAATTGTCACGGTATTAGCTAAATATGATATATTCGTCACAAAGAAATGACAATTTATTGTGCATGCAGCTTAAACCAAACCTAAATCTAGACCTGAACCAGGAATCTTAAGTTAAATTAAAAACTGAAAATTTAAATACGCTAACTGTGTATAATTTATTTTATTATTTTACTATGTAGCTGAATACGTAACTATGTAATTATATATTAATGTAAATCTGGTTCTAGATCTTTACCTAAATCTAAGTTGAACTAAATTAGAATATAGCTACTATTTAGTTTACTATATAGCTAAATATATATCTATGTAATTACATAGTTATTTTAGTTGATATAAATCTAGCTCTAAATCTGTCTTCACATGAACCTAAGTTGAATTAAATCTGAACTAAACCTAGATCTAGAACCTAATCCTTAAATCTAACATCGAACTAAACTTAAATCTAATTATGACCCTACTTGTCATTTTAATATTTTTGATGTTTAGCAGAAATTGCTAAATCTAAAAAACACAAAAAGTGTGAATCTCAATCTATCTCTGGATGATGGACCTAGATGCAGACTCAAATCTAAACCTAACGCTTTTCTCAAACAAAAATCGCCTAACCTATTTCAAATAACCTTGAACAAAAAACATTAACCCTGCTGTCATCGAATTTTTATATACTCATTATCAACAAGAAGGCTTTCGATAACCTTGAATTGAAGAGTCACACATGCTAAGAAAGAATTCTTTCATATTTCACGTTTAAACTCGAGACATTTTTTTAAATTTTTAGAGAAACACGAGTGATTGATGAAAAATGAGCAAAAGAACGCAGCGAAAAAGAAAATTAAACCCAGATCTAACTCTTGAATCTAACGCATGCCTAGTTCTTAAATTAAATTAAAGCCAAATCTAATCAATTCTAAAAATTCTGACGTTCTCGAGATATTCTTACAATTTGTCTCAATTTGTTACACACATGCAAAAAAAAAACAACTGCTCCCCCATGGCCTTGGAGCCGGACACCCTGTCCTGTGCAACCGATCCCCACCATGTAAACCACAATTACACGTTCCAGACTATGAGACAGGTAAATATAAAGGCAGTCGCACGACCGTATTCAGCTACTAGTCCGTCTGCTTCCAACGACCGGTTCTCGCTAGTAAATCGGCCAATTTTATAGTCCGATTGACCTACCCATCACGCGTTCCAGATAAACTATAAACATTTTACCGACTTGCTCTCCGAGAGCCTGAATCTTCTGCTCACGATCGCGAACAGTAATTCGGAAGATTGCCATCGAGGGAAAGGTGAGAAGATGACGATCGATAGAAGTATCGGGAAGTTGACGCTGATCTTGACCGTGGTGTCGTTGACCTTCGCGAGCGATCTGTGGCCTTCGTGCACCGGGAAAACCATGATAAGTAAGTGACAAGTATATAACTTTTCAGTGCATTTTCCTTCGTGGAAATTTAAAATTGTGGAAAATATCCGTGAGCAATGTGGGGAAAATGTATGAAATATTTAAAGTATAATATTTATATTATATTTAAAATATTTAAAATATAACATTTATATTAATAATAAATATTATAATATTTATTATATTTAAAATACTTGGTGAGCAAAATATTGTATTTTATTTTGTTCATGTTCATTTCATCCACTGAATACTACGATCAAATTTATAAAATTTATGCAAATTTGCACGGAATAGAAATATCCAATGTAGATATAGTGCTCCTTACATTATTTGCAAAATGATTTATCTTTTTTTTCTTCAATTATATTCACAAAAATCTGCAACCTAGCGATAATTTTATTTGAGCAATTGATGAAGATTACACTTGGAAATTTGGAAATTAAATAAAAGGAGAATTAGGAAAATGTACTGTGATAAGTAAAATGGAAATCAAAGCAAAAAGGGAAACTGGAAAACTATGAGAATTACGCAATAATGGAAATTAAGTAACGAAAAAGTGTCGATTAAAGAAACTACAAAATTTAAAAACTACTGCAGCGCGAAAACAAATTGAAGATCAGTTAAGAGAAAACAATCACGGAAATGTGACAATCAGCAGCGCGAAAAATTCGAAATAAAAACAAGTAGCGAAACTGTACGATGTGAGAAATCACAAAGTTCTAACAATTCCTCTATCAGAAAAGAAAACCGGAAGGATCAAAGTCCCAGTGACCAAAGGAAACAATCCTTTTTTGGTTCAACCGCAGACAGAGGTTTTTGCGTAAGGGTCGAAGAATTCGACCACCGAGGAAAACGTTGTCTCGAACTTTGCACTTTTCCCACAACTGTTACACAATTCGAACGCTTTGTCCCTGGCGTGAATTTCTAGTCCAGGTGATTCATCTGTTCGAGAGAGATACGATTCGAATAATCTCGAATCGAGCATTGTGTACCCGGCTTTCAATTATTAACCTTCAACCAGCATAATAAAAACGTGACTAGGCTCGAGGAAAATGTTTAACGTAACTCTTTAATTGTTGCCTAACTGCGATTAGGTCATTTCGAGTTCCAGTGATAAACGGAGCAACGCAATGTATTTTTCAGCTTTATTTTATGTCTCCAATTTTCAATTAATTTTGTAAGTAGAGTGTATTTGAACATCTATTGTTGCATCCAATTGTTATGTATCGTCATACGTATTATATAAAACTGTCATGATTATACTGATAAATATATATTGGTATATTATAATATACAAAATATAAATTGTTTGCAATTAATTGTATTAAATGAAAAATATTTAATTTGTATTTCTGCAAGCGGTTTTTGATAATTTTTCAGTATCTGATAAAAGTATTCAAATAGTTTATATATTATGTATATTGTATTATATAAAACTGTCGTAATAACAATTGATATAATTTCCATATATAGTCAATTTTAAATGTAACATTAATGTAGTATGTATTGAATACATATTGTTTCACTGAATATTTAGATTTATTAATATACTATGCTTTGGCTTAAATATTTCTATGATGTTTATGAAGTATATACTTGTATTAAATATCTCCGTAGAAAATTTAAAATTTTAAAAACAGGACAAAG
This sequence comes from Melipona beecheii, assembly GCA_032399605.1. Classification (NCBI taxonomy): domain Eukaryota; kingdom Metazoa; phylum Arthropoda; class Insecta; order Hymenoptera; family Apidae; genus Melipona; species Melipona beecheii. Next base: position 2,169,266 of record JAUCMO010000502.1, read on the forward strand.
AACGAAAAAATGTCGTAGTTTTACGAAACTGAATTATAATCGACAAAAGGAGTGAATATATAATACAATTGCATGTCCCAGAATAAAGTATTATAAAATACAGAGAAAGTGTTCGATACAAATTTAATTATAATTATTTCACATTATAATCATATTATGTATTCATGCAAAACTCCTAAAACTATTTGAATACTTTCGTGAGCAACTGCAGACATCCAAAATCATTCAACTACACGAATAATATAAACAATAAAAAGAAACATAAGCACAAAAATAATATATAATAATAATATAAAATATTCGGAAAATTATAAAAAATAATAATATTCAAAAAATTGTAAAATATAATAAGACAGTGCTGGAGACTCCGAAAACAGACAACTACATCAAATGCATCAGAAATCAATGATATTTGAGTATATTGTTCAAAGCTTTTGTTCTCGATCTTTTTGTCTGCGAGAAATTATACCGAACAGATGCTGAACGAACGTAGAATTATAAATAGAAGTGAATTAATTTCAATTAACTGCCGATAGCATCGAAGCAACTTTTTTTCCCCCGACGATGTTTGAGAGGGAACCTATAGTTGGTCTCTTGGACGTCTCTGCCCTAGTCGGACATTTTTCCTCTCGCCTCCTAATTGTTCCGTTCCCCGGGCATTTTAAATGTTCTCAAAGCACGGATCCTCCAATTACCGCGGAAAAAGCAGGTTTCCCTTTGTCCCGAGCGAGCCCGCGTCCCGTCTCCGTTGAATAACTCCGTTCCCAGCCGGCAATTAGTCAAGTTCGTTCGATGAGATCCCGCGTACCTCGTTCCGCTCGTGAATATTCCCATTGACGACGAGCATTGGGGAGGAAACTGTGCGCCGAATTCGAAATTTCGCGGAGATGCGCTCGCGACTCTCTTTCCCGGCCCTTGTCCCCGTTTCCGCGGCTCACTTCCGGCCCGAATGGAACCTCCTTGTCGTCCGATCTACGGACATTCGATCGTCGAATGGAAATTTGGGAATCGATTTGGGAAATTAATTGAAAATAAATTGTATATCGTTTGGATTTAGAAGAATATTTATGTGGTAAATTTAATTCGAATGGAACGTTGTTATCATTATTTTTATTCTAAATCTAAATTGATTTCAGACTTTTTTAATCGTTGAAAGATCGTTTAATTTGATACCTTTGGTAAGGTATTAAATAAGATATTAAAATATTTAAAATATTCTGATTTTAATTTTAATTTATTACTTTAATAAATAGAAAAGAATATTAGAGAATCGCCCCTGATTAAATCTCAAATTCTTCAATTTTTTAAAATTGAATAATAGTCAGAAGCCCAAAAGATATTATGAAAAATGTTCTGACTTACAGCTGAATGAAAATTAAAAGATTCTACAAAAATAAAAACTTATCAAAATTCCATTATTGCGGAATCTAATTCAATATAATTTTCTTCTAATATAATTACAAATATGTATAAATATACATATATATATAATTAAAAATTTCGAATCGAAGAAAATTCAATTGTTCAAAAGAACAAGTGAAAAAAACAAGAAAGAAAAAAATATTATATCAGTCCTAGAGAAGCAATCAGAATAGTGCGCAAATTTTATTCAAAAAGAATATTTTAACTTATATTTGTTAAAAATAAAATTATTATTAATTATCGTCGTCATGAAGAACATTTTACATCAAAATTCTAGAAAGAATATCCTCTCTGCCCTAGGGATGTTAATATCTAATTAAAAACTTCCGATTGAGAATAGTTTTAAAAGCAGATCAAAAACGTAAAAATAGAAATATTATTTCGATGTACGTATCGGCAAGGCAGAAGCCTGATAACGAGCTTCTTTTGTTATATGTGGTTAGCGACGCCGCCATCTGGAGGAACCATGTAATTGATGTTGAGTTGTTTTTTGGACCTCTGTAAAGTATGCACGCGATAAAATAAAGACACAATAAAGAGCAATTATTATACTTCGTGGATATAACTCCCTGCATATAAAATCTTGTTCTCAACAGTACGTCAATCAAAAACTTCCAATTGAGAAAAACTTGATTGCCAAATTTTAGATACACTGAAAAGAAATATTTACCTCTATATCGAAACTTTTTCAATTAAATTTCAATTAAAAATCTCCAATTGTGAGAGGTTTAATTGCCAAGAAATAAACGAAAAAATGGAGGCAAAGAATCATCGTTTAAATTCTAGGGAAAAATATCCAGGGTGACAAATAGCACTCTGGAATTTTATTCCAAAAGAATAGTTTAGCATATTTTATTAAGAGCATTCACTGAAAATATTACTATTACTATTAATTATCATCGTTATAAAGAATTCTATAGAGTGTTCTTATATATACATATTTTTAGAGAAACAATATTTAACGTGGAAAAAGTTGTTAAGAAAAAGACGAAAAATCTGGAAGTGAAAGATTTTTCTACCGATAATAAGAAGATTTTAAATTGAAATGAAAGAAAAGCAAAAGAGCAGAAGAACGTCGTGGAAAAAATAGAGATTGAATGGGGAATTATCAACGGAGACGGTTGAGCGATCAGACAGACTTGGAGAAATGGAAATAACTGGGAAACTTTGAATAGAGGCCAGCAGCCTGGGACTATTTATTTAACAAGCTAGCAAGTCCATTCCCACGAAATCCATTTAACCAGTCGCTACGACAAGAGAATGGAGTTAGCAGGTGTCGGCTGAATCGTTACGTACCGGCCAAGCCCTGCTCATTTCCGCTGCAAAAAGAAACTAACCCGCGCCCAGTACTGCCAACTGATCCAGCGTCGCGCCATCGCTTTTTTATTTCCGTCGATTTCACGTAATAATATTCGCAACTCCTCGTATTCTGACAGTTCGAGTCGTATGAACGTGAGAACGAAATTCGTCAAATAAAAATAGAGTTTCAAACTTCGTGGAAGTCAAATTTTCGTGGCGAAATGACTTTCAAAATTACGAGAATCGTTATTACTTTTAGTGTGTCAAATTTGTCAAATAAATATCGTAAATACTTTTAGTGATAAAATGACTTTTGAAATTATGAAGTAACTGACGATTGATTCAGAATTAAATCTCTCGAAAAAAAAACAATTAATCTCCAACAAAAATTAATTGTGAGATTTCGAATTTTCCAAAAATTGCATTAATTTCCAACAAAAGATTTAAACTGATATATTTATACGATGTGATACGTTACACTAATATTTATACTCGCTGTGCTAAATTTTTAGACAAACTTTTAGTACAACAAAATGATTTCCAAAATTATGAAACAATTGATAACTGATATGAAATTAACTGCACACTTCCAACGAAAGAATTTGATTGATATTTTGATCGATCGATATATTGATACAAAATTTGAACAAAAAAGAGTGGTTAATTTAACTAGAATCTCCCCCTAGATTTTCTAGGAACATTCTGAACAAGTAAATTCATCAGTCCATATATTGTTTCTCTCCTCTTTATTTCCTCTTTGTCGACTTTGGTTTTTTGCCAACGACAAAAACGCGGAAAATTGGAGGGAACGGAAACAAAGAAAATTATTTTAATTTCCGCGGTAGCCTAATGTTGTACAGGGAACGTGGCGCGATTCGAAATTTGAATAATTCTAGGTCGTTACGGCAAAACCGCGAAAAAATGTGACTCTCCCGCATTAAAAAAAAACGTGTCTATTAAGAAATTAGCCGAATATTTCCAAGGGAAGAATTAAATCCCTCTCCCCCTGTTTCGAGTGGTATATTATCGTCGCAGCGAAAAGATCGACGAAATTTCAGATTCCAATGTGAAATCGAAACGAGACTCGGGGAATTTAAAAAAAGAGGAACGCCGAATTTATAAAGCCAGTTATACGACCTCGGCTAAAAATAATTGCAAAAATGTTCTCCAGTTAAGATCACTTTCAAGTTATTGCTCGTTCGATTTTAATTCTCATTTTTTTCTTTTTTCTCTTTTTTAATCAAAATTAAGTAGAAAAAATTCTAAAATAATTAAAATAATTTTGTGAACAATTTGAAGTATAACAAAGTGAAAGTAATTGGAAATAATTGAAATAAGAAGGTATAAAATATAAAATAACTTTGAAATAATTTCAAAATTATTCTCAAAAAAAAAAATATAACAACATGGAAACTAAACCAAATTACCGAGAAAACTCCGAAATAATCTATATATTTTCGAGAATAATTCTTGAAAAAGAACCTAATGTAATGGCTCATTCAAAATTTTAATTCCAATATTCTGACTCAAATCACTTGGGAAAAATTCCAAAACAGCTAAAAAATAATTCTCTAACAAGAAAAAGTAATAATAAAAACAATTTTCTCTTAGGAAAAAATATACCCAGAACATACACTGCTTCAATGATAAACATTTCGAAATTTTATTTTCATCCAGGCAACATTGAGAGAATTCGAAAACAATCGAACTAGACTTTAAAGACAATTCCACAAAGGGTATAACCGAGTAGAAACGTATCATCTGCTGTATCAAAAAGAGAAAAAGAGAGAACAAAGAAAAAAGAGGGAAGAGAAAAGGATTTCACGTTAGGTTGACTTCCGGTATCTCATGCCGGGTAGCATCGAACAAATTCAACGTAATTAAAGAGACAAGGGAGAAGGTTGAAAAAGAGCGGCGGAAGAAGCGAGGCAACTTTATTGCTCCGGTTTTCGTCCAGCTGTGCGCCCACGGCCTAGCCTTCATGAATAATTCAGCTCGTACATTATTTACGGGGGAGAAAATTGGAATCTATTACATTTCGATACGACGTCGAACATCGATTCGAACCGGTTAAAAATACGCCGTATCCACGCGGCGCGAGCAGCCACGAAACTCGATTACATTCGCGAATCAAAGCAGTTGCTTGTTAATTACGGGAAATCCGCGCGTACGGGCAACAAACACCAAGACGCTGCGACGCGAACTGTTATTCAAAACGACTGATGCTGAACTCTCGTTTCATGCACCAACGGCGAATTACAATATTTTCGGAATGTTCTGCTTTCTGGAACTTCTCATCCTACATTTCGAGAATTTTCATTTGAAGTTCCAATTACACACACAACGTTACGTGCGTCTACGACTTTGAAAAGTTGTTCATATTTTTAATTTTTAATTTCGTGAGAAAAGAATTATATAACTTTGGGGTCTTTTTTCTAACTCTCACAATCGAAAAATTTGTTTTCATAGCTAGATTCAGAGTGATTTTGAAAATTGAAATTTTCTATAAGATTCTTTTTTTTTTTAATATTTTATCGAACTTTGAATGTTGAGATTGAGCGAAGAAACTTTACATTACGACTAGGATATAATGTAAAATTTTCAAGAAGCTGGTAGACTATGTAACAAAATTATGCATATTTGACAATAACATTTCTAAATTAAGTGATTCGTAACAAATATTTCAATTTTATTTAAAATTATCTAGGAAGAAATATAAAACTAAGAGTTTTAGATAAATGTTGTTTCAAAATTGTTATAATAATTTATCAAAAATTACGAACGAAGTAATGCGAGTCAATATTTAATTACTTCGTTGTAATTGCTGTTCTTTATCTTCAATCAATTAATTAATTTAATTTAATATTATTAAAACAATATTGCAAGTAATACTGAAAAATACTATCACAAAAATCCTTGAATCTTCAAACTGATCGTTCTTATAACTGTGGGAAATGCCACGCGCACGATCATATAATAATACTTCGCGTTACATTAACCTAAAATGCTTTATAAAATTTATATTTTATTTTCTTGCATCGTTTTAAACATTCTTCTATCCTCCGCTGAATTACACAAAAATCACACGAATTTTCACAAGATATTCTGGTGAGAATTTCTTACTGTTAATCGCTACAACGAGATTAAGGCGGGGAAGTAACTAAATATCCCCTAGGATTTCAGGAGGGAAATTCGATTGCCGATTCGCGTCCCAACGGGACAGAAATTTGCATTCCTCGTCTTCGTAAGGGGAGCTAAAAGTTATTAAGGGAAAGAATACGACGGAACGAAAGTTGTCCGTAGAAAGACAGAAGGGACATCGTTAAAGCAGATTCCTTGGAAAGTTTTCCGCCAAGTTGGCCAATCCAGCTGGCCAGAGAAACCAAGGAAGGAAAGGCTGAAGAACGAGCAGCAAAAAGAAGACAAACGAATTTTAATACGATCGCAGAGTTTCTTAAATTAACGTTACATTTAAACTATCCTGTATCAGAGATGTTATACTTTGAGAACGTGTGTTAAAAGATGCACGTCAATAATTAATATGGAACGCTCTCTTATATAAATATATAAGAGAGTTAAAAATTTTAAATGATAATGTTGAAAATCTGTCACAAAGTAACCCTTAAAAATTACTCTTAAATATTGAATCATTAAATTAAATTTCAAATCCATCCACCCTAAATATCCGGGTATTTAGTTATAGATGATCACACCGATAATCACAGGAAATAAAACATGAATATATTGATGCGCCTGTGCATGAAAATTAAATCGAAGATTAAATAATAATAAATATCAAAACATGAATATACTGATTACACGTGTACATACTAATTAAAATGCAGATATATTAATTACACGTGTATTAATTAAGATGTTTATTCTGCACGTGTTGAAAAAAAAAAGAAAAGTTTGAATTCTTGATCAAAATTTATTGAAGAATGTTGAAGAACACTAAAGTTGCTTTCGGTTAGCCTGTATAGCCTGCAACTATTCTCCGAAGATTCTATTCGCGTTAGATCATCTGTAGAATGCCCCAAGGGCTAGGGGAACTTGCCAGTCTTAACTAATGTTCAGAACAATCGAGTTTGTAATTTAGTTAGTACCTGTTGCTACAGGAGAATTCAAAACTGGAAACTGCGAAACGGATTATAGGTTTCCAGTTCCACGAACTTTTCGATTCCCCTACATCTGCATTGTGTGGCTTCATTAAAGTTACGCAATATCGAATCCTTGATATTGTTAAAATATTTTTGTATCGTTTCTTTTCATTTCGTGCAACTACTAATAAAATAACATTAAATTTAACTCAATAATAAAATGTTATTAGTTTGTGTTATAAAATCATTTTAATTTTAATCATTAAGTATCGTTGTAATTCAAAATTATATATCTTCGATATTTCTTAAATATTCTCAAATTCTTTCATCCATTAAAAATCATTGTTACAACTATTAATAAATTATTACTATTAATAGTTGCAATGTTACTATTGAATTTAAAAATAGTAAAAATATCACTATGGAACTTAAAATTAACTCTTAACTAATATCATTGAATCGTATTATAGTAATTTAGATAGTTTCAGATTACTAACATTTAGAGTATTTGATTTTATTTTATAATATTGTATTTTATGTTGTGCATTTGTATTAGGGTGTCCCATAAGTTTCTTCCCTTTTTTTGATGCGAAATGAATACACGATATTTTTTGTTTAAGATGGATTTATTATGTTATATATGAACCGTTCTGTTCTATAACCTTCTTCCATCTCTCAGGAAGCCTCATTATGCCCTCTTTCCAAAATTGTTTAAGTTTACTTGCAAAATATTCATCTAGGTGCGTTTTTATTTCGCTTATGGATTTGAAAGATTTACCACGGAGAGAATTTTTTAAGGAGAGGAACAAATAGTAATCGGATGGTCTGGGGAGTATGGAGGATGAGGTAGAACGTCCCAATCAAACTGTAATAATTTTTGCCTTACGGCTAACGCAACATGCGGTCTTGCGTTGTCGTGATGGAAAACGACGCCTCGTCGGTTCGCCAATTCTGGCCGTTTTTCTGCTATGGCTGCTTTCAATTGATCCAGTTGATTGCAATATTTGTCAGCATTGATCGTATCATCTTGAGGAAGGAGCTCGTAGTATACTACACCTTTCCAGTCCCACCAAATGCACAGAAGAACCTTCTTCGGATGAAGTCCAGGCTTCGCAACAGTTGAAGGTCTATTTTCCTTGGACCAAGTGCGTTTTCGATGCACATTTTGGTATAAAATCCAAGTCTCGTCTCCAGTGACAAGCCTCTTTAAGAAAGGATCCCTTTCATGTCGCTGGAGAAGCAAATCGCACGTCAACTTCATGTCGATTCGCATATCCTATCTTGATTAAATGCTTATGTACCGTTGTCTTGGGAATATTAGTGGCATCCACTATCTCACGCACACTATATCGTGGATTTTCAGTGAGCACAGTCTTGATAATGTCCGTATCAGTCGTTGCTGGGCGGCCGCTGCGGTCTTCATCTTTCAACTCGAAAATTGCCAGCTCTAAATTTCTTAAACCAATTGCGGACGGTCCTAATAGTTGTAGTATCACTCCCGTAAACGGTGAAAATCTCGTCTGCAGTGTCCTTTGCACTATTGCCTTTTTCAAAGCAATGAAGCATAACATGCCACAAATGCATCTTTTGGCTCTCCATATTGAACGGTGCAGAAAAAATTTTAAAAGAGACTTTGTCACCAACGAAACGTACTTTGAAAGAGCTCTGGGACGACTGAAATCGATGCCATAAACGGCTAAGAAATAAGCCTGCATGTTTAATTAACACAGCCACTTAGAGTCACTCATAGCGTGGCGCGGAAGAAACTTATGGAACAACGTAATATTTATAGTAGAGATTGCTGGAAAAATTCCAAAATTAAGTAGTACAACTATAAAGTTTTACAGTCTTTGTGTTAATCTAATGATATTAGTTAAGATTTAAACGAATGTTTAAAAATTTTCCTAATTTTGCTTTCCTGCATAAACAAGTCTAAAACAGAGGCTTGATTTTATTCTCCTAGAAATTAATCTAGTAACTAGTTGCAATCCCTTCAGAAATACTTCATCATCATTTTGGTGGCGATAGATTGGTAACCCTGACTACAATGGATTTGCTTGATTGCCTAAGGATTTGCTTGTAGGATCGGCAGAATTATCCTGCGAGGAGAAACAGACAATCTTAGACGAGCATAATCGCTTGAGACAACTAGTAGCTCTGGGCCAGGTCAGTGGACAGCCCAGCGCTGCCAATATGAGGGAAATGGTAAGAAATATTACTTAAATGAATCTTACCACTTTCATAGAAAAAAATTACCATCTGTAGGTGGATTTTTATGCGTTTGTAGGAAATTTGAAAGTGTGAAATTGCACGTGATTTAAAAAAGATAATACATAAAATACTCAGAGTATATTGCTTTCTGTAACATTCAGTGCAGAAAACAATTCTCTATCGAAGATTTTTTAATTATACTCTCAAAAGTATGAATTCGCATGAAAATCCTCCCTTTAGTTGTATTACGTTTTTAATCATGTTATATGGATAACAAAAAATATAAATTTGCATAAAGATCAGCTCTTTAAGAGCACTTCTTGTTGAGCTTCAATTCGGAACGTGTAAGTAACAAGCGAAGAATACTTTTTCTTCAGATCTGGGACGATGAGTTAGCCACGATGGCACAGAAATGGACAAATCGGTGCGCCGAGATTCACGACGATCACAGGCACATTCGTAAGTAGATATTTACAATTAATTATGTCTCACCGACATTTTTAATCCATTAGGGCGCTATTTTTGAGTCACTCTGTAGATCAACGTTGTCCCGATTAGAGATCGCGTGAAAAGAAACACCGCGTGTGACCACGATTGATCAACAGCACTCTAGACAATTGGTAACCATATATATACCATAATAGAACTCCATTTATCCAAATTTCAATTATTAAAATGAAACTTTAATTGGCCGATTAACCGAAATCCGACCGATTCAATCCACTTATTTGAATATGGACTCTTGCTGTTTGAACGAGAAATATCAGACAGCATCAATTAATTAATAAATTTCCATTGTAGATAGAAATCACGGTTCTGAATAATTCGTTTGACTAAAACTCTCTTTAGGAAGTCATAGAGTGATTATTACAATTTTATACATATTACGTTATAATCATTATTTTAGAAAAAAATAATTCATTGAACTTATTACTCGATTCAGCAGAAAAACTTAATAAAAATGTATCAAAATAATAACCAAATAATAATAAAATTTGTAATCTATGTCAAATTTGGAAGTTCTATTGTTCTTTGACTTATAAATGTGTGTATACACATACATGAAAGTATTTGAACTTAAGTATTTAGCACTTAATGAGACATGTTACAGTTGCATTTATACAAGATATTTATTACAAATATATATTTAATAAGAAATTAATGTACATCATAATTAATAGACTACGAATATTTACAAAATTTTATAACTATATTTTTAAAAAATAGGACTTCATTTTAAAACAATAGGAATTTTCAAAGAATAGATTAAAAATTATTCTATCAATTATGAAGGATATTATACTTTGAATATTTCACTACAATTTTCCAGCTCCAAATTTTCTAAATATACGATAATGTATATAAAATTTTTATTTTGTACTATATTATTACATATAAATATAAATATTATTATATAATATATAAACATAAATCTCAAATCTGGTCAAATTCAAATAAATTTAAAACATAATAATTTAATTCAATATAACATATACACAATTTAATTTAATTAAACGCAAATATGTTATATTTATTAAAATGTTACATATTAAATTTATTAGATTTTTGCCAAATTTGAGATTTATATATATATATATAAATCTTTTAATTTCTATACACATGTGTAAACTTGGCCAATATTTGATTCAGAGAGAAGTCAAGAAGTATCCAATAAAAATTTCGTTCACTTCCTATCATTATCATTGATATAACAGTTTGTTTCATACTTGAATAGCCCCGATCTACGCATCGTAGAACAGCCGATTATCGGCTGTAAGTACGATCCTCTGTACGATCCTCGTTCTACGTTGAAACAGACTATCGATCATGTTTAACGACGATCGATGTACAGGAAGGTTTCCAGTGGGACAAAATATGGCTCGAACATGGACGAGACCCGCGGGAGCCTCCGACGACCGGCCAAACTGGCGTCAGAGTATTTACAGCTGGTTCAACGAAGTACAACACTATCGCGCAGGCTACAGTGAAACCACCGGCCATTACACTCAGGTTGATAATCCTCTCAGTTGCTAGATACATGCTCCAATCTCTTCGATCGTTCGCAAAAGATCACTGCGTCGTGATTTCGACGAGCAAAAGCGAGTCCCTAGGACAATGATTTTTAATATTTTTTTAAGCTCGATTTTTCTTTGTCTGCAGATTTTCTCGATTTTCCTCGAAATCTTCGAGACTTTTTGAAAGCTAAGAAACGCGAAAGATTTCGTTAACACTAGAATCACGAGCGAAATTAGAGTGTAAGGAATGGAGAAGAGTTTGTGATACAATAAAGCATACGAACTTTCATTTCATACAATTTACAAAAATCATTGTTATTGAAATTTTTGTAATATTGCAAATCCGCAGGACTACTTTAAAAAATTATGAATTGGTCACTTTGATCATTTTGAGAATTTTCAATATTAATTCGCGAAAACCGAATTAAGATTAATTTTAAAAACTTTCGTGAAAAAATTATTTTAGTACAATGTTTCGTAAATTTCAATGAAAGATAGATACTGCTGTGTACTAAAATAATTTTTTCACGAATTTTCATTTAAATCAAATCATTACTAAAATAGTTTATCTATATGTATATTGTAAGAAAATCTCAATATTCTACTATCAAAGACATTAAAATAAAAAAGATAAAATAGCTTCATTCAGCAATAAATCACGCAAGCTGTCATTTATATATTTTACAAAACATCATTTGAATCTCTAAAAATACAGTGTTTTATAAATAATAGAATTATGAAATAAAACATGAAATATAAAATTTCTGACAGATTGGTCGTTTTGATTATTTTGGCTCTAGTGTTAACGGTTTGATTGAAAATAACTTATATTTCAGATCTATCAGACACGCCTGTTTCAATTAACCTCACAATATAGTTTTATTACTGTCAAATTTATAGCGTTAGTAATCTCGGTGTTTCGCAATTTTTCTTGCAAAAGTCAAAAGTGCTCTTTCGTAATTTTCGAAATGGTTGAGAATCATTGTCCTAGAAACGATTGTGGAAAGTGAAATTTCTAACGTCAAACACAGGGTAATTTCCAAGATATTTCCAGTCGTCTGCCGATCGATCACGATGTAGAACGCCTATTTTACAATTTTAGAATTCACCAATTCGGTGAATCACCGAAGAACTTTTAACCCTAAAAATAATAGGTGAAAGTTCATTGTAGTACGTCTTTTCTAAATGGAGATACCAGTGGAACCAAATTGGAAAAATGATAGTGCAATTTAATTCACGAATGAAGCAAATTTATATTTCTATGAATATAATTTAAAAACTACAACCACGATGAAGAATAACTTATTGAATACCATAACGAGTATCACAGTTTCAATATTTTATACGTTTTTGTATATTATTCTGTAAATTTATGCAGCCTTTCTCATAAATATATAAATGATCGTACGAGGAGAAAACTTGTAGCTATACTATTTATTATTTGTTAATTAATTAATAAATAATAAATAATTGCTTGCTATTTATTGTATAACGATAATAATTGCTTACTAATCTTAATATAATGAATAATGTTACCATATGATATATTATGTTATTTATCCATTCAATTTAATTTAATTTATTTTATGTTATTTATCCATTTAATTTAATTTTTACTCATATATTTCACTGTATCTGTTACCACTGTTGCCTTTCAATATAATACACAGAAACGTATAAAATGTTTTAAAACATGTGACATTTGCTACAACATTCGGTAAGTAATAATCCAAAAGATTGAAAGAGCCGGTAGCACCAGTGTGGTGACACAAAGGCGGTGGCATTCGAGAAATTCCTGAAAGATGTTCCGCGGAGGACCTTAGGCAAGAAATCTCGAGTATGCAAAGGGATGAAGAAGATTTTAAATTACTTGCAGCTCGTCTGGAGTGACACATACCTCGTGGGCTGCGGCTACTCCTTCTATTACAATCCTGCCCAAGGCTACACCAAGAACTACGTCTGCAACTACGGGCCCAGGTGAGAGTTCCATTTCCCCCTAAATCTTTCTCCATTCGATTTCATTCGACTTGACTGCGCGTCAATTTTCAAAAAAAATAAGATTATTTTGAGGAAATTGAAGATCAAATTCGATCACCGTTGCAACAGTATGCTGAGGTAAAGCGTGGTCTTTGAAATATTTGAAAAATTGAAATATTTGCCACGTTTTGTGACGTTTGAAATAATTATTTATATCTCTTTGTACTGAGTAAAATATGCTGTTTGAGATACTGATGATTAATGCTGAATTGTATATAATATGTATGTTGCACACGTAAATTATGTACATACAGTTATATTGTAATATATATATATAATTGTACATAATATACGTAATGTATAACTGTATGTATATAATTTACGTGTGTGTGTGTATATATATATGTATATATGTATATGTATATATAAAATTATTTAATTACTCAAATTGTGTGACGTTCAATATCGAAAAATACAATTCTTATCAAATCAATATTGATCATCAATATTTCAAATAACTTCAATATATACATGTAAACTATTTATAAATTAAAATCAAATATATAAACTATTTACATATTGAATGGTTGTAAATAAAACTATTATTACAAATAAGATTATAAATAATTTTAAAACATGTTATAAATAAAATAAAATTATATTAAAATGAATTTTTCCAGATATTTTTGAAACATATCTAGACTTAAAGTTATCAATTGCCATAGTCAATTTGAAAGATTATTACTCGAAATAATTATCTGAAATAAATATTTCACCCGTCAAACGTGAAATAAATTTTCACGATATTTGAAAGATCAGGACACATATTTAATAATGCCCAAAAAAATAGGATAATGTACGGCGATTGTCTAGACTGTTTAATTTCACAAGTCAAAGTCACGTCTGTCTGATTTCTTGTTTGAAAACATTATCGGAGGCAAATAACTGAAATACCTAAATCACTTTTGAAATAGCGAAAATAATAATACACGGCGAGCTCCGAAATTATCAAGACGGATATATATTTTAAAAACCATCAGTTGAAGGACTTTTTAATACTTTTTTTGCGTACTTTAAACGTAGTTTAAACTGACCGAATAACATTTATTGTTCAACAAATGAAAAATTACAGTCGACAACAAAATATTAATCGAAACTGTTTGAACTGAAACGATCGATTCAAATTTGAAACGATCGAGTTTTCAGTTTTCAGCAGCGTGAAATATTATTTCAAATAATTAATTCGTAACACTCTTTGAGCAGTTAATAATTTATTATTACGTACGTATCGAGCAAAATGTTATCAACGTACGTTTAGTATTTTAAATATTTTCGACGCGTCGGAGATAAAATCAATATTCGGATATTACGTTGTTTCGACAAAAGTATATATATTTCAATTATTATTGCCTGAAATACCACACGTATCCAGAACAACATTTTAGTTAAAATCAATCGAGAAGTTTCAGTAACTGAAATCACTTCTAATCCAATATACAGTATATTCTGTTGGTAAAAGCAAAAGCTATAACGTGATGAAAGTAATCTCATGAAAGAGCAATCTATATATCGTCGCGCATTGTCGAATGAAAATTCACTGTGATGGCACCACAAAAATAATCTTTATCGGAACTAGTTCTTGTTGGAACATCACGAATATTTTTATCATTTTTTTAACCTACGCTATTGAGAGTTTCCTAACTATTCCGCTCTATTCGAAGAAGAAGGCTATTTCGAATTTTTTATTTTGGGATTCCAGTAACGAAATCAATTCTAATCCAATATTTTAATTTTTTTACGTAACGATATATTCCGATGGTAGAGGCAAGAGTTACGTCGTAAAAAAGAACGAAAATTGACTAATTCTACAGAAAAGAAAATAACCTTCGTTGAAATTAGATAACAATGGATTTTTACGCAAATTCGAATTTTTCCAAATACCAGTTGGAATCGAAGCATATTATAATGTAGTTATAAACTGCTTAAATTCCAATTAGATTTAGACGTATAATTACTAGATAAAAACATACAAATTTACATAAAAATGGGATGTAAGCATGTTATATCATAATGTAATTAACTATGTTAGAATTAGAATGCGGACTTTGTGCGTTTATGGAAAATTAGAAGATGCAAAAATAAATATAATATAGATTTTAATACAAAAATAACTATATAAAATATCCAAAGTAAAGTCTATTATAATAAACATGCGTAATAATATGTGTAATAATATATTTATTTATATACTATTATATAATATAATATATCAGATAATATAGCAGATATATAATATGTTACATATTATAATATATATATATATATATTTAAAAAATATGTACAAAGCATGTATAATATATATAATACAGTATTTATTTATATATTATTATATAATATAGCACACATAGCAGATAAAACAAGCTCTATCTATCTAGTGATGTTCATAAAAATTAATTCACAAAATCCGCATCCTAATCATGATATAATAAAATAACTGCGTTATAATAAATATCGTCCTCTGTGAATTTTGTATTCTTGCGTATTTCGTCCGCATAATACGCTTTCTTTATTATAACTTGCAATTCTCTACAATTTATCTATTGTAACTCTCTATATATAAATTTCTCAAAAATTTGCAGAATATTCAACGAACAGAACCATTTCCGTCGTTCTTTCAACAATAAGTTGAAAATTCGAATTCAACGATGCATTTCAGTTCTCGCAATCGTCACCGGCCGTTTAATGTCATAGTTAATATTTTTTTTTTAACGCTCTTTCGACGGAGAGATAATTTCGCGACTCGACATACTAATGTTGCAACATTTTACCTGTCCTCGTCACTAATCATCACTGTCACTTGTTATGCTTCTTGCTCCCCTTGCTACTCTCTCGAATAACGAATGAAGACTAAACTCCAACACGATGAGCGTTCGACTACGAGTTCAATAACTGCTGTCTACAGCATGAGATGTGCATGCTTAAGTAAGTACAGAAAAACAATGTAAATATACATACATGTGTTGGGCGACAAGCGGCACACGAAGCAAAATATTTCGTTTGTGGAATCAAACCGTCGGTTTCAAGCCCCCAGACACATCAAATGTCTTATTAATATTTGAAGATTTTTTCAAAGTTTTTTTCAGAACATTTTTCAGGGATTTAAAGAATCTTAAGTTACACGAGGCTAAAGATCCAGGGAGTCCACAGATTTAACGGACGTTATTCGAAGAATTTTTGTCCATAATCCTGTCAAAATTTTCAGTTCGCGGTGACCTTTCAGAATTTACCGTTCGCCGTTTTATTATGAATGTTATAGTTAAATTCAAAAAATTCAAAACGTTCTCCGTTCCTAATGCTCGGAAATTCGATAAAATCGCGGTTAAAGAAAAAAATCATATACAGAAAGTTTCAAGAGGTCGTTGCAAAGAGAGAGTATCGATTTTGAAACCGTAGATCTGGCCCGTGAAGAAAATTCGTTTTTAGAGACGTTCGAATTTTAACGATCCTCGAAAATACCTACATGATACGTAAAAACATCTTTGGAAAAAAACTCGAACTCGTAACTGTCAACGTAGAGCCTCGCGTTTTAAAATGAAGTCAGTACGATTCGTTTTCTTTCTTTTTTCCTTTCTTTTTTTTTTGACGATGTTATGACAGTTTGAAATATCGACCATTTATTTGTTACACTTGTGTTCAATTTATCTGTTGTTATTATTAAATATCGAAATGTCTTTATGCTTTTTGCTGTGAATAAACGACACCATTTGAAGATTAATAATTTATTGTCTAATTTAAAACAATGCCTGGCCATTAATTAAAACCAAAAATTTAGCAAAATTGTAAAATTTCGTAAATTTATTAACTATTGATATTATCGTTCACTTCATTTTATTATCTTATTATTATTTTATTATTTATCACTACAGAGTATTTCTTGTAAAAGTAATAAAATTAAATTAATATGTGAAAGTTATATAAGAAATTAACGAGCAAATGCTTTGTATTTTTCATTTGAATTTTTAAAAGATACGTTATTAGCTTTGTATTGTGAAAAATCGAAACATTATACACTTTAGTTTCATTACAAATAATGTGATGAAACTAAAGAGAGAATTATATAGATTATTATTGATGTATACCTTCATAATCAATCAAATTTATCGTTAAACTACATTCAGGATCTTCGATTTTATTATAAAACGAAACGTATAAAATGATGAAAATTATGAGTGATCTTAATTCATTGATCAAATTATAGAATTATAGATTTATAGAAGTTAACAATTATAGAAACGTATTATGTAATACGACGAATATTTCGTTAGAAAATTATCGGAATCTATCAGAGAAAAGTTCGTTTGTTTATTTGTGATCTGACGAAAAGGAAGAGAAAGGAAGAAAAATTGATAAGGATCGTGTTCGCGTTGTGTCAGTTTTTAATCGAGGAAGTTGGAAAGAGGGACGAAAATCGGTGGCCTCGATATTCCTCTCGTGGAAAAGTCGAAGGCTTTCAAACGAAACGCGACGCGTATTGAATCCTACCATAAATTTCCTTGCTTCTCGAGTATTTCCTGTCGATCGGCAGCTTATTACTGTCAACAAATTGAACACGCCTGGTGCCGCCTTTTTACCACTATGAAAAGGCTTCCTCGAATCCGCAATTTTTACGAATCTGTGATTCGATTGAATTTTGAGGAGAAAAAAAAAAAAGAAAAGAAGAAAACCTTTAATACATATTCCTGAAACGCTTGAATTTTCGTCGATCGACACGCGAGCAAATTTTCTTTAGTCCTCTGAAATTCTTGAACAATTTTTTTCTCAAATAAAGCTCAAAGAAACCGAAACTGTTAATAATTTATGAAAATAGCAACAAGAAAGATATTATGGATGTTTTTCGTAAAAGAATAAAGCTTGCAAGTGTAAGCCTCCTATTTTGATAATTTACAAAAAATTATCACCTTCAATTAGTTACTAATAATACTTTACAATTATTTACAACTGTGATTTATCAACTATAATCCTCTTCCATAGTTGTAGAATTTATAATTACCTTATAATCATCTGTATCAATCACCTTAATTATAACTTTCTATAATTAATCTCCTATAATTTTCTATGGACCCCCATAATTAATTTTCTACAAATCCTTACAACCTATAAATTCTAAGTCTCCACAATTATAATTTTTGCCACACAATAATTGTAAAAAATCCATTACAAATACAGTAAAAGTTCTTTACAAGCCTGTGACACTATAACCCATAATTCTCCATAATTATAATCTTCCATAATTTTCTACAATATTTCTATAACTTATAATTCTCTACACGTTTCCAAAATTATAACTCTCTATAATTTTCTGCTATGATTCTTTTATATTTTTATACTATCTGTAATTTTAACAATAGTGATTCTTTCTTTTTTAATAATATGTAATAATTTTAACAATTTTTAAAGACGAATTACACCTTTTAGTGTTTTTTATTTTATATTTGCAGCGGGAACGTACTCGGCTTTGAACCGTATCAATCGGGCCGGCCTGCCTGTGGCAATTACGGAATGGTTTATTCAAATCGATACGCGGGCCTTTGTTGTGAGTTTCACGTAATAATTGTGTCCAGTTATTGAGATTAATTCCAGCACAAAAGAAACGACAATGAATTTTAACATTAATTTGCAACGTCGTGGTTGTAAAAATTCTGTCATAGATCATAGTAAATCAAAGATGTGCATAGTATATATTATCAAAGATGTATATATAATATATTATTATTATATAATATATACTATTATACTACTATATGCATAATATATAGTACAATGCGCATAATAACTATATAATATAATATATAGTATATATGAATCAAAGATATGCAGATAGCACACTACGCTATATATATTATACATAATATACTATAAGCCAATTTTTGTATGAAACAAGCTATTTAAATACAAGTGTTCAATTTTACTAAAACAATTGTTTTTTTATGACGTAAAAGAGTTAAATCAACATTAAATTAAATAAACTAATTAAATTTCTTCATAGATGGACATGTGAATTATCTATAACATCCATCACAAATATTAACATAACTTAGATTAAGAATGTACTCAATATAGTTATAATATATGAAATTTATTGATCATGATATAATCATTTAACTATTTAATTATAATTAAACTATTATAATTATAATATTTAAAATTTATTCAGTACATATAACTACTACTATTTAATAGTAAGTAGTTTAAAATATTTACCACGTTTGCAAAAATTTTACGTTTTATTTTTAGCTGGAGAACACTACTATTACCTGGGAGCACTGTGCAGTTACGGTTGACGATTTTCATACTGGACAGCGAAGCAGAAAATGATACAATTGACTTATCAAGAAACACACGTCAAAGCTGATCGATAGACCGTTCTATCTGATTCGCTTCACTATTCTAGTCTCTGAAAGATGGTCCGTGATTATAGAGATCAAATTTTATAGAAAAGTTACTGTAGTGTAAGTTAGTACCTATTAATCGCTCCGCGTTGGTTAACCACTGGTTATCATTCCGCGAGTTTGCGCTAACCCGTTAAGCTGAAACTCGATCATCTCGCTGGCAAATCTCTTCGGTTACCTAAAGCAAAATTAATTGGTAGATTCGTATGTGAAATATTCGAAAATCCCCAAACGGAGGTTTCGCGTTTCACTGATATGTGATACAATTACTGTAACTTCGCGTACAATGCAACATCGCGGTATGGCAAAATAGCATTACGTTCACGCGCGGATCGTGGAATTCTGTAAATATTAATGTCTTACTACGACCTCGCTTGAACGTGAAAAAAAAAATTCCCGCGGAATACACGACGATCATACGTTGTTGAAATTTCACATTGCATAATGGAATTATTTTTGGCGACTGCAATGTTAGTACGAATAAATATATACAACAAAATATATATAACGTAATGATAAAATCAAAATACAAATTGTAAAAGAATATTCCTGAAATATGAAATTATTTCAAATTTTTAACGTTAATCTTTTACAATTATGCAAGTATGAATATTATTTTACAATTTGTATTTTATTTTTATTTTTTTTTTCACTCGCTGATTTCAATTACAACTTTTTCAAAGTAATAATATTTGCTCTTTTTCATTTTTAGTCAATTTCTTCGTATTATTCAACGATGAATTATATTTCTGATCCTTTGATTCATAATTGTTTTATTTATAATTGTCGATGGAAATAAATTAGAAATCGCCATCCTAATCTACTCCTAATGTCCTGCACTGGGACAACAGCGACAGAAATGGAACATATAGTGAAATGCGTCGCTAATTTTAGAAAAATGACTGTGTGGCAATTTTTATTTTTACCCAGTTTAGAAAAGTGTAATCTTCGTGATAGGATTTGAACATTTTCTAAAGTCTAAACCGAATATCCCTGCGTGAACAAGAGTTGTATACCATTCCACCAACTTGCCCCTCATTTAATACCTACACTTCCTATGCATTTTGCATCACGATCGTTACGTGACTGCAAACGCCAGCTATAAATATTTACGTGAACAGAAAGACACAACGTACCGTTATTCTTTTTTTTTTTTGTAACGCATACACGGAAATCGTTCTTTTTTTCCAAGCTGTCTCAATTAATTCAATTCGTTTTTCGAGCCGTTTAATTGCCCACATAACAAAAAAAAAAAAAAGGTGATGGTTTCCTTTGACCTAAAAAAATATTCAAATTGAAAATGATTTCGTAAATTTCATTGCTACGGTTGTAAAACATACTGAAGAATTATCTTGGTTGTTCTAATTTGGCAGGGAATTTATACTTTACTGATGCAACATGCTTACTGAAATATATTATCGTTATTTTTCATCTGAAAACAATTTTTCGAGGGAGTATCGAACGAAAATAAAATGCATCAGAGAGAGAGAAACAAATTTTCTGGTTCGAATGTTGTATTGTATTCGAACAGGAAGACCGAGGAACCACACGGGCATCGAGTATGGAATTATCGTTTAATAAAACACAGCGACGAGATAAAGTGGCGGATTATACCAACGCAAAAATCGCGCAATAAACTTTAATTCCCTTATTCGGGGACAGCAAAATCCCGGATATCCAAGCGGCAGGCTTCCTCTGCAATTCTTTTCGATTTATTGTCGGTCGCCTGTGGCCTTTCGCATTGTTTTATCCCGATCTAAAAAAAAAAAAAAAAAAAAAAAAGAAAAAAAAACGGTTCCTGAGCTAAACGAAATCTACGTTGATTCTCTATATCGAGCAACGTGTTCAAGAAACATTGATATTTATTAGTAGTTGGATTTAGGTAAGATGTAACATGAAAATTATAATATATGCAGTATTAAAAAATTTTACTGCACTTGCTACTCTATTTTGTACTTATGTAGTTCAATATTTCGGCATAGATTGTTTTTTGACTGTACTATAGAATGACAGACGTTTCACTTCCTATACAACGTGTGGTTCAATATTCTAAGTGAAAAAATTATTATTGATATTAGAATTGTATGTTAAAAAATACTAATGTTAATAAATTTATATATATATATATATTTCAAACGCAGAACGTAAACTTTTAGTCGATAAAGTATTTTACAACCAAAAATATAGATTAACTACTAGTCAAGACCTTCATCCCTTGTTATTTCATCATTTTGATAAAACCTTCATAGCCATTTAATAAATTCATTAAAATGTAAATAATTCAATAAAATGTAAGTAATTCATATTAAAAATGTAAGAATAACAAAGTTCTCCAAGGAAGAATCATTCAAGTGTACATTTAAGATTCTAAATTACAAAAAGACCCTTATTACATTAATATAGAATAAGGAAACTTTTCTATAAAAATAATATTTCTATTTTTTGAAAATAATACAATATTAAGTCGCTTTGCTTTGCTTTATTAATATGTAACATTCTCTACCTCTAATGAGAACAGAAATTGAGAAAATACAGCCTAGACAATATTTATTACCATGGCGATAAATATTGAAACGTGAGTCCTAGTTCCTTTGTTTCAAAGCCACTTTCTAGTGTGGAAGTCAACAACGAGACCTCTAGGAATTTCAATGGCACATCTAATGGCATAATTCAAAACGCAGAGAGTAGAACACCACGTGAAACATTAACAAAACATCTTGGTGACTAGAGTATGTTGTGTTTGAATTACAACCGTTGCCATACAAGCTGCTGCAATAACAGTAGCCCTGCAGGATAATGGCTCTGGGCATTGCTCTTCAGCATGAAAACCAAACACTGCTTGTGAAATACACAAGTCGAAGTTCTGATCCTGCAAAAGGATCAGATTAATCGAAGACGCCGAGAAACTCCAAATAAATGATCCGTGAAAAACGAACGAGGCCTCGAAACGTTCTCTCTTACTATCCATTTGCTCAGCATCATTTTTGCGAATTTTGTTACGAAAGAAAAAAACTGAATAACCCACTAACACGTGCGATCGAGAAAAAGCTGATTCACTTTTCGATTCGAGATGATAAGTATTGATGAGACCAATTTGACAATAAATTCTGTTATGGAAATGTATATAGTACATATGTACTTTTTCAAGGTATTGTACCTGTCAACGAAGACAGCACGTCTCTAAAACGAATTTTCGGTTGCTTTTAGTCTAAACGTATGCTAATTAGCCAAATGGACGCGCGTTCGTTGATTCAGAGGAGTTTATAGTATTGCACCAGGGGAGATTTTCTATCTCTGTCGCCGACGAATATTCAAATCAGCCATAAACCAGCCGCGTATACGACATAAACATAAGCTGATATTTAAATTTTTATTTGACACCAATTTGGTAACCAAAACCTAAACTGGTGAAGAACAGGATTGTTGACAATTTACTTACTTTTTTACCTCTGATCCAAATAAAAAGCACCAACACTCTAGAAAAATAAAAATACACCTTCAACTCAACGTGGACTGACTCGATGTAATGAATAATAAATAATAAATTAAGTAACTAAAGAATTTACGGTATCATTCTGCAAAGGAGTGGTGGAGAGAGAATCTTCTTATATTGTGCAACGAATTTTTTTCCAAATTGAACGAAGATTTTCACAGAAAGGAAATCGCTATTGTTCTATAAATACAATTTAAATACAATTTAATTTAAATTTAAATTTTATTAATGGACAAATAAAAAATTTACTCATCGATGTAGTCTCCGTTATTCGCCTAATTTATGTGAAATCACACGAATGTAAATGGTATTTATCTTAACTGCTATGAGACGAGTGATAAAACAAAATATAAAAAAGAAATATTTATATTCAAAATACTTAAAACCACGCGTTTTCTACTAATTACTTCAAACTAAGATGTCCTCTCATTTTGTATCACCTTTAAAGAAATGTCATCCATGCTTATGTAAATCCACGTGATTGCATTGAATAACAGGTATTAACGTTAACGACCCGATTTACAAATTGATTTACAAACCAAATCATCGTCGGAATCGAGGAAACCTGAGATTCGCCGAACTGACGCACTGTCTTCTCGCACAGTCTTGCAAGTTAAACCGTTAAACCGTTATTAGAATGAAATTCGATGACGAATTCGATCTCGGCCGCGATACAAGCGAAACCTCGACGACTGCATCACAAGCTCGATACGTATCATTCAATCGATTTGCAATTGACGCGCCCCTATCCCTCTAAGATCAAATTTCTTTATAAATGCATGCATACCCGACCAATTAAATCGAATTCGAGCTGAAGCAAAGGAATCGAGGGTTGAATTAATTAAGACGCCACAAGTGGATTCCACTTTCGCGACATTCGTTCATCGATGACACTGAAAATCTCGAGGAAACTAGGTCTTCTGGGAAAAATATTCCTTGAAACGAAACCCGATTTTTAAGGTTATGTGATTCACTTTGATTACGTTTCAATTAAAAATTTTTAATATCGTTTAACCTCTTGCGCTGGAATGACGTGCTACACACGTCGAGAATTTTTTGTCCCAAATTTTCTCAGTTTTAAGTATATTTAAATGTAACCCAGGCAAAACAAACGATAAGTTTATTACTTCTTAATAATTTCTGTCCAGTGATGTCATACCGACGAGTTCAAAAGAAAAAGAAAGCGACGTATTGTATGACTGTATAAGCGATTGCATACAGTTCAGTCACTCGTTATGGTCCGCGAACCAGTTGCTAGCGCAAGGTGTTAATATTGAGCGTTTCTGGATTTTTCTTTTTAATTTCCCGACGTTTAAAGTTATATGATTCAGTTAAAAATTTCCAATGCTCAATATCGGATGTTTCTAAATCCTGCGAAGAGCAAAGGGTTTCTGTAAGAAAGATAAAAATGATAAAAGTTCATGTAAATCCAGTGGGTAATATGTCAAGCAAAGTACAACTTAATGTAAATTTGGAGTCGGTCCGAGGAAGCTCGTAGCACGCTTGTAAAAATTGCATGGACCACGTTTAGCGGGCAAAATAACATAATGCTCGGTAAATTTCGGTATTCGGCTAAACGACGAAAAGTTGGATGTTTTACGAGGTCGTTTTACTGTCGAGGACCCGTCCTAAAGAAGCGGACGCATCCAAGTGAATTTGAAATTACAACGGCCGGCACTGGCGTTCCGTTGAAATTCTTTTTAACAGCTCTATTCGCTCGTGACACGAGTGAAATACGACCAGAGCGGCCACACTTGTTTTCGAGAGAATTTTCGCGTGGCAAAAATGGGAATAAAAATCTCGGGCGCGTGGATTAATGAAAATTACGCGTGTAACACGAGCATCCGGAATCACGACTCAATTCAATTTTCGTTGCACGGCAACTGTGCAACAAGCAGCAGACTCGTTTTAACAGCCTCCAATTTGTTTTACGAAATAGCGAGAGCCAAGCGTCGCGTCTTTTTATCGCCGTGATTCCAAAACTGACGAGCGAACACGCGTCACTGAAGCAGCGTGTAATATCTTTTAAATAATATTTATTTTGATTTTAAAATATACGCACAACAGCTTAAGTGCTATTCACAATTAGGTATTTCCTTTCTTTCTTCTTTCCATTTTTTTTCTTTTTCTCGATTTACATTTGTATGTATATATATCTTTTGCAGTGAGGTAAACCTAAGTTATCAAAGATATTACGACTGAGAATAGTTCGTAAGAATTGAATTCAAAATCGTCTAACTAATCGGCCTTCCGGTTTACCGTCAACAATCTGACAATGATCACAGATCAGTAGAACGTCGATTCGATTTGCGTCAACGGGGGACAAGAAAGACCTAATATGTATAATATTTGATAGTTACATCATCGTATAATAATCGTTTCGTTAAATTATCTCTTATATCTTTTTTATCTCATTTTTTTTTCCTTTTTTCTTTATCATTACACGATTCGACTGTGCGTCGAATATGGGATATGAGACGATCGATCATGGAAGCGAGCTTAATTATTTATGTTTGTTTCACTTGAATAATATACTTGATTCTTCATTTAATTTCATTAGTTCGTTTTAACTCTAATTCTCTCTCTTGGTATTATATCTTTTGTGCAATCGCATAGCTATTTTGTCTGTATTGTTAGGTCTCCCGCTAACGAGTGGTCGTAACAGGCGAAATATCGAAACCTGCGAACAGAGATCGAAACTTCAATCCTTTCGTTTTCTGCTTAATTTCGGATTTCGAAATTATCCATCGTTGATTCGATATTTTATTATATTTATTTTAACATTGGACCGTCTGTGCCGGCGCAATTTCACTTCGATCTCTGTTGGAAAAGAACGTGAATCGTACCGACAGAAACTAAGAACAGGTGCTCTTCAGAAACGCACTGCCGAACAAATGCAAACCGTCTTCGCGTTTTAGGCCGGTTGAAGAAACCCTGGATTTCAACGTCTAAAATGAAACGGAAAATTTCGATGAGGCAATGTGGCTTCAAAAATAAAATGTAAAATAAAAAATGGAATTTTATTTACTTGTATAAGATACTTTTTATGAAGAGCAGAAATTTTTCAATTCCTTCAAACCGCGTGTCTGATTCCTCCTGTTCTTTTCTTTCCTGTATCACAAGCTTGATAACCATATCCACTGCGTATTTATGCATGTATATGCGTGTGACAATGAATGTTTCTTGGTTTTCTTTAAATTTGACAAATATTCATAGCAACATTAAAAATCGTGACGACAATGATAATAAAGGGATAAAAGTTGTACTAAGAACAATGATTAGAGATTAGTGCAGAAATATCGAGAAAAATTGTTTCGACGATGTGACGGTATAAAAACCAAAGTATATTGAGCTGCGAATGCACACGACGGATTCCTGAACTTTATAATTATTATTATTATTATTATTTTGTATACTCCCGAATACCTGCGAATACTTTCATACAGCTATCCATTTCGACTCGAAGATCACTAGCCAAATGAAATAATCCGCGAAGTGCCATAAAAGGAATACATAGCTTTAAAAATATTTGTTTGGCACTTGGAACGTCAAGATAGCTGATTCTCTTCAACTTTTCATTTATCAAGCGAAAATTTGTTATCGATCGTCAATCATTTATCAGCTAAGCTTGTTACCGACCGCATTTTTTCCCTTTTTTACCGACCGTAGGATTAGTCGAGTCGAGCGAAAGTGAATTGCATTCCAGTATTCGCATTTGCAAATTGTGCGTGCCACGTGCACAACACGTACATATGTACATCGGCTAATTATATTACATATGCAACATATGTATATACATCGAACTATGGATTAGGATAGTCGAGTTGATATTTCGGGCCAGAAAGCGATTCATTTCATTTTAGTTGCCCTGAACGATATCTTTACATTCATGTCATCTTTCATGTACACGACCCAACTTCATCGAGCAAAGGGTACATCAAAGTACAAATACATTTCTTTTTTTCTTTTTTCTTTCTTTCTCAAGAAAAGAGCGTGTGTCTTTTCTCCCTTCATTCCATGATTTTCTGTCGCTTGGTTCAATGTTATTAAAATATATCGATCACTTGAATCTGATATTACTTGTATAACTTGTCAGCTCGCAAGATAATACTTTGACGCTTTTAACAATTAATAACCACCTTACTATTGGGACGTCCATGGACCTCCCAGTTTAACACTTTCAAGATGACCAAGGCTACGACGCAAGTTCTGGAGTTTAGATTGGTCAACACTATGTTAGATATAGATAGTTGAGATTAGGTACGTAAGTAGATTCGGTATTTAAGATAAATATAGGCTAATGTTGAACTCCAGAACTTAATTTACACGCTACCGTTTTAAAGGAAGACTATGTTTACCATGAAGCTGCGCCGGGAGAAAGTAAACACGCTTTGCAAACTATTTGCTATTTGAACAGCTGTTCTCTATCCCACTTGTAAAAACCGAAGAAACTTTGTAAAAAAGAATTTGTAGAAAAAAAAAGAAGAAACTGTGTGAGAGGAAAAAAAACTCGACTTAAAGTATTATATCGAGGTCCGACAAACTTTCCTTCATTTTCGCTTTTATAGGAAATGGCCCGAGATTTCGACTAACGACATGAACATGAAAAGGAATACGCAATATAGCCGATAGTGTGTAAATTACTAGTAAATCGCATTTCACTTATGAATGTCGCCTAAATCAATTCCAATCGTAAATAAATCTCACAAAAAGAAAAACGGTGAATGGCAAATTTACGCAAACTAGAATATTCGAAAATCTCTTCTCCCGAAACAACTGAAAATATTTACAGAATTTCCGAATATATATATATATTAATATATTATGAAAATAATTTCAGAAATATCGAAATACGATGATATGACAGTTCAGACGATCTTGAAAAGCATGGTATAAATATTACTTTCGCGAATCTGTGCCCGCACACTTCGGAATGTTCGATCAAAAGTGTCGAAAGCTCGTCCCAAGTGACTTGATTTCTTCTGCAGCAAGTCTCGAGCCGACATGTATCATTAAACAATATGTATCGAACTGCGGGAGGGAGCGTTTCTCGGTCTTTTCAGACCTTTCGACGAAAAACCAACGCGATATTGGTCGATCCGATCGTCCGAAATTATCAAAGATAATTCACCGTTGACATTTGCGTAAAAGAAATGAAAAAAAGAATGTATTTTCTCTGTTAAAACATATTAAGCTTACTTTGATATTTTGGACGATCAACTAAATAATTCACACAATTTTCTCGTTCCGCGCGCTGCGATATAAAATAGCTCGAGGCCCTCGAACGTAACGACGGACGGAGGAACCAGTCCTCCGTTTGTCGTTTTAAAACGCTGCTCGAACCCTCGATAGATCTTTACTTACATATAGAACTCGATTTACTTCCGATAGGTAACACAGTAAACGCGTTGGAGGCCGCGTCGAATCGTTTCGCAAAGCAGACGAGAAAGTTTCGCGAGAAGAAACATTATTCTAGGACGGATTCTTTAATATCACACGAGATTCTTGGCATCGGTCAGAGTATTGTCTTAGACAGGACAAAATACGACGTGATCCCTGACGGTGTTGGAATCTCGTACAATACATAAGAACACGTTAGGATATTTTCCACTAGTTTTCGATAAAAAAAAAAAACGCGTAACGGCGTAGACTCTGACCTCGCTGTGCGATAGAACGAACAGAATAATTAACAGTAATATTATTAAAGTGAAACTTCGTCGTCGAAGATTGCAATTATCGACTCGATACTATTACGTAACTTTGTTTTATCGTACACTTGAAAAAACAAAAAAAGAAAACGAATGGCAGTTGCGACTAGAAGAAGAGTAGAAAAACGAAACAGGCGAACAATGTGACGGACTCTGCATACGTTCGATCGATAAAATAGAGATCAATTAGTCGTGCAGCCCTCCTGGGGCTCTGTAAAGAGCTCTAAAGGGATCGAGAGAAACGGTAAAGCGATTTTGAAACTTGTCGGCGTTCGTAGGGGAAACGGAAACCTTTTCCGCTACAATCGAAAAGAACTTTACAAAAATAGCGTGAACTCTCCGGGAACCGTGTACAAACAAGCACGTCTTCGATCCACGATATAAAAAGTAGAAAAAATAATATAGCGGCGCTAAAGCAAGGTTTGAAGCGCAAACCGGGTTTCTCTCGCTGAAAAAGGCGGGTACTGAATATGTCGGGACGCGTGATTTCACTCTTCGCGTCATCTCCGCAAATGCAACAATCCGTTCCTTCGTTTTCATCTCGAGAGATCTCAAGCAAGCAAACCAAACTTATGTAATTTGACGAATTATCTCTTATTCATAATCGAGTGCAAAGGGTGAAAACGTGGAAAGTACGAAATTGTAGACTAAAGAAAGTGTACAAAGAAGATATAACTTTCTCTGCTTCTTCGCATCGCTAAATCCATTCGAGCTTCGCGCTTGCGTGAAGAGACCGCACTCGTTTTAACAACGTCTTAGGCTAAACCATCCGTGTTTAACATGTCTAAACCCTGTGTGTGATATTTTCCCACGGCTTATCTTGATTTTGGTGACTGAACAGACTATCACCGACGATGTTGTGTGCGTTGACGCTGCTCTTTTATCATTTCAATGATTCCCAAGTACACGTTAACCGAACTAGAGACCTAACGAATCTCCGATTAGCCTTCACTATGTATTTCTAAACACGTTTTCTTTACTCTCGTATGTGTAGTTAAACAAGCATTAAATTTGGAAGAATATCCGTATTCTTCCTTCTCGTTCTATCTTGCGTTCAACATCCGTGTCACTTTGCCGTTTAAGTTAAGATCCTACTACGTCCTATATATGGTGTTCCTTTCCGTCCAGGTCTAGGTTTAGAAGCGCAATTCGCCAGGTCGATCGACGACGGGTTTTCGTTTTATCCGATTCGTGGGTTCTCGTAGAGCTCGTTTCACTTAGTTTCTCTCAGGAAATCTGAGTCTTGAACGACATGGTACGGAATTCTGCAATGACATGGAAGTCGCTACAAGCTTATTCGTCTAGCTGAAGCTGGTTGGCGACGTTACTTTTGAGGGCTGGTCGCTTGGAACCTAGGTAGACAGAGACCAAACTTCGTCTCGATTCCGGTGAAGATCGGAAGGGCAATTTGATAGCCTCCTATGTGATCTGGATTCGTCGATCGGATCTCTTGTGCCACCCCTGTTGCAGGCACCTTTTGCTCCGATCCCGTAGGTCGGCTGAAAAAACATTCCGTGTCATTACAGAGGGTAAATACTATTGCAAGGATGATGATGAATTTCTATTGTTAGTATCTGCTTGAATTCGCTGGAAGTCCGAAGATATGGATATACAGGTAGAAACAGAATTTTCAGTTTAGAAGGAAAGGTACTTACCAAAAGAATAAGAAGTTCCAAATGATTTTTTAATTTACATGCACGGGAATGGAGAGTAAATAAAAGTCAACTTAACAGGAATGGAGAATAAATAAAAGTGAACGGATATGGACAAGAGTGTAAATAAGATAAAAATATAATCAAAAACTATACTTACGATCCTCCAAAATCAACTACGAAGAGCCTTTGCAAAAGCTCGTAGGTGAAGAGGGTGACTCCGAACTGGGGCGATGATCTGAATACTCGTGCTGTAAAGTGGAAAGGCAAGTTAAATGAAATTGCTTGATCCCCGTTACATTTTCACACACTGGTTCATACTCTTTGTCTGAATAAAGATTTGAATCCCAAAAGTGAACATGAATGTTATGACCTTCAATGAATGGACACATCTTCAGATTCAACATTGAAAATACTCGAAAAATCTCCCTCCTAGGACTAGAATTGACAATGTACGTGATTATTAGTTTCATAAATCAACAGACAATGGGAAAAGATGAAATAAGAAATTAAGTTACGTAGGGAGAAACCGTGCGATGCAATGTTTCTTTCTTTTTTTTTTTATTGTTTGACGACCACTCTGCATACAAAACAATAAACCTGGTAAAAGACAGAATCACGAGAGAAAAACAAATGGCTCAAAAAGAAGAAATAAAAAGAATGGTGGTTGGTTGGGAAGTTGAAAAAGAAACAAAGAAAAATCACGATAACTGGCAGGCAGAGAGAAAAAGAAGTACTCACTTAGAAGTAAGACGCCAGGTCATATTGGGGGGAAAGAATAGTCGATCGATGCAGCAGGGCCGACGCCCGCGCATGCAATCGACCAAATCAAAAATGTATTACTAACTTTCTCAAAATACAACTTAAAATAAATGTCACGCCCCGCTAGAACTACGAAACGTTTTCTCAATTCTAATACAATCATGAAGTAGAATCTTATACCTGTAGCTCCTTTCCAGAACGCTCTCACGCCTTCCTCTTTGTAAATTTTCTTCGCACAATCTAATAATCCAGTGTACGTTGTTTGACCTCGTCTAGCTACAACCTAAAAATTAACATAACAATTTAATACAACATACAACCAAATTGATATTACAATTTCTCTTTCTCTATGAGTATGAAAAAAAAAATCATACTTGTAATCTGGTCTTTATCACGTCTGCAGGAGTGACCAGCGCTGCTGCAGGAACACCGGCAATCGCACCAGATACCAGCAACGACAACGGAGTGTTGTAACCTCCTTCGTCCGCTAACCGTGTCTTTGTGTGAGCGTACATCGGAAAATAAATCGCACTGAAAGGGATATCCCTTAAGAAACAAGCTCTTGCACCCTACAACGTAAAAAAGACTCTCCAACTTTTCTTGTTAAACACCTATTTCAAATTGCGGACTATACTCGTGTACCCACTTTGTACAAACCGAAGAGGCCTAACTCTTTGACAACGGTCCAAGCTCTCACTTTACTTCCACCTGCTATCTCTCCGGCAACCTGCAGCCGTATCTTCACAATTTCCAGCGGATTCGTAAATATTACTTGAGAACCTCCAGCCTAAAAGACAAAACAAAACGAAAATTCTGAATTAAAATTAGAATCACGGGACGATTAATCGTCCGCCGATTGGAATGAAAGGTCGAGTGGAACGTTCACGGATCACTTACACAGCCGCCGGCTATAATCTCCCCATAAAGGGGCAGATTGCTGTTTTTATCCATGAACTTATCTCTGACGAAATCGTTGACGGTCAGCTTGATGGCCTTTTCCGGTGCTACGCCCATTAATTGAGGCACCAGGCCTCGGTAAAGGCCGAAGAAGCCCTCGTGACGGATCACCTGTCAAACGCAGGACACCAACTTCATAATTAACAATGCAGACAGTGTATCGTAGCGAGACTTTTCGATTCCAACCTTTTGGAGGCAGTCAAAGCTGTTTCGATACATCAGCTCCCCAACCAACGAGCCGGTTCTCTGGTTCTGCATCCTCGTCTTCACCAAGTCGATGGGGTAGACGGCTGTAGCGCCGACAGCTAAAGAAAATTCTCCATCTAGTTTCTCTTATTTCCAATTATTGTCATTTGCTCGACTCCACTCCCGAAGGAGTTGGCGTCCCAACTTCGAAAAAACAATATTTTCCAAATAATTCTTTTTTTTAAGCGATACATTGAGAGAATAAATAAGTCTGGAATCCCAAAAATCTCCAAGGCTGTAAAGAGAGTAAATGAACGATGGAAACGTACGAACTTACCTCCTCCAATGGATCCCAGTACAAAGCGGTATCCGCTCTCGAGTATCTGCACGATTACGCCACGCTCGTCAGGACTCTGAAACAAGAACGCTGAACTATTGAACGATGAAACTAGCGCGACAAATAACATAGATTGTTTTCCAAATAGACTGTCGCTATTCTGAGATGGTCGGGCTGATTGTCTCGAGCGATCATCTTCCATCGCCACACTTACCGACACCGCTTTGATCTCGGCTAAGCGTTTCGTGATCTGCTTGAAATACTGCTCGGGTGTAATAGCCACGAGATCACTGTACATTATCTTCCTGAAACCCGAGAAAATCCGTACTCAATACGTAGATTTATAGCCATGGGCGAGAGGATAAAGCAGTTTTAAGAAAAACAAGAACTTGGGAGAAAGGAAGAAAGAGATCGTCGTTTCTGATTTGAAGAAAAAAAAAAAAAAAAAAAAAAAGAAGAAGAAGAGATAGAAAAAAGAGCAAGGTATTTCTAGGATGGTCATTATAGTAAAAAGGACGTCGATGGCACTGCTTCGAGTGATACTAAAAGAACGTAGATCCTGTCAAGTATAAGAGAGACCCTTAAACGTGTCCTTAAGTCTGTCATAACAATTGGACAAAATGGAAATATCGTTAGTGCCCACGATGTGCAAACGTTTACAAATACCATCGCCCTAAGATAAATGCTAAAGAAAGTAGGTGAAGACAATACGAATATCATATCGATTTATGTACATACAAAATACGTTTGCAAAAGAAATGGGAATTATCGCTCTAGAAGGAAAGCAGCAAACGTGAAATTTAGAAGCGAAACAGTTTTCGTCGCACACTGATTGCGAGCTAGAAAGAATCGAGGTTTTGCAATTAAATTTTCTTTTTCTAAATTCATTTGTTGCTTCCGTATATTGTAGAGGAATTCCCGTTGCTTTCGCGCGAGGCCAGCATTATGCAATTAATTAGAACGAATTTATATCACGTGATTATTCTTGTAATCGCATAAAAGACGCACCCAAGCCGCGAATCTGCCTCGTCATCTTCCGTAGATCTGTTCCAGGCAGCGTAAACACGTAAACAAATGTATTCAATCATGGGAACTTCGATCGGCGCTTGCAGAAGATCGGATAATAATTATTGTGGGAAGCATTTTTAGTTTCTTATTCGGTAAGCATAGAGGCGAGTTTTAGAAATGATTCAATCAACAGGAATAATTTCCATCCTTCCTTTGCCAGGGGGTACACAAAGCGCAACATTTTTTTTTTTTTTTTTTTTTTGGATGATGACGATGTTTGCTTGCATCTCAATTCAAACAATAATTGCACACATTGCTTCTCGTTGACCAGGTCAACGTGGAAAACATCATGATCGCACGTTTTGCTCGTTCCACGTGTGACCTTTCTGTGATCAATCGGTGCCGAGGAGGATGGCTCGCTCTCAGGATTGGAGATACTCACCCAGTTTGATGTAGGAGGTCGCATAGTTGAAAGAGAATATCCACTTCCAGTGGCGTGATCTGCGACATCATTTGTGCGGAATGAAGGAACCTCTCTGAAACGGTTAATCACAATCGATCGTTTCGTTGCATTTCGTGTCAACGTATATTTGTGCCGTTTATTTTGAAAGTGGCCTAAGTCCACTTTCCAAAAAAATCTAGCTAGCTGTCTTAATATTTACATTTCTATCTTATCTTTTCATTTTTAAACAAATTGTAACTAATGTATTTAAAATCACTAAGATTTTGTACGCAAAAAATTAGCTGGTTAATAGATAAAAATTTTTATTTTGAAAATGACTTAAGTCCCATTTTAAAAGTTTCAAACTGATATGAAGTAAAATTTTATGAGATAGGAATTATATTTTTTATTATTAAAATAGTAGTGTTCGATTAACTCAGATAGTGATTTTTTAAATAATAATAATTCCATTAAATATAGGGGAGGATTTCATTTCAACTAAATCTTTGGAGGACGCGGTTTTTAGAAGGTCAAAAAATACTAATCGAGAAAGGGTAAATTGGTTAAAAATATGTTGGATGCGATGTTTGAGAATTGAATCATATAAAATGTTCTATAAAATAACAATGAATAAGGATGTACTATTCAAAAACTCTGGATTTACCGCGTTGGGAGAGGCCAGGAAACTTTAATAATATTGAATTGACACCACTATACAAAAATGTAAGACCAATCGCAACACTAAAATACAACGATGTAATGGACTTATTACACTGTATACTACTTGTACACTATAATTATTTTAAATCTCTTCCGCACACGCAAATTAGGGAATAATTATAAATTAGGGAAATATTATTTGAATATATTCATTTCTTTAACAGTGAATAAAAGTTGGAGTTTTTTAAATTTTATAACACAAAATTGTAATACCTTTTTTTTAAGGAAATTTTATTTTTTTCAAGGGACTTGTGCCTTTTTAAAAATTAAAAAATTCATTCGTTAATTTTGAAAGTGGTTCAAGTTCATTTACAGCCATCAAAAACGTGCTATCTTCTAAACAGTCACTGTGACAAACAAGTTTATCATACTAATTGGGTTGGTAAATTATACACTCTTAGAAACACAAAAATATTACACTATTATGTTATCAGTTACCAATATTTTCAAATTTGTCAACGTTTCAAACTTTCAAAATAAACGGCTCATTTCATATTTATATAATGGGCAAAACAAATCAAATACCTTTAGTAACTTCTTCATATCTGTGGCCGTTCGTCGCGTTAAGATAAATACGTTTAATGAGCTCCATATTATTCAAGAGGGAGTTGAACGCCATGAAATATGGAAAGCTGACTTTCCGCCCGCCCTGCCCTGTGCTGGCCGCCTGTCCATTATCATTAAGTTAATTAACTGACTGTTCCTTTACGCACTGACAAGAGGAACACTCTAAAATCGATAACTCACGGCAACTAAGTTGTCTCTCACATCTTTGGTCAGCAAGTGACTTTTGATACTGAGCATGATATCCTGGAAGTCTAACGCCGAAATGAAACCCTGGCCGTCCTTATCGAATTTCTTGAATGCCTCTGTCGCGTACTCTTCGTGGAAATCCTAAAAAAAAAAGGAAAAAAAAAAGGAAAAATAGATCTTAACATCCAAAAGAAACAAATAAGTTACTCTGTATAAATGAAAACTTACGTGCAAGAACTGACTGAACTCCGGATAGTTGATCAACCGTTTCTTATCCTTTCCGAAATAAAGTTTAATGAAACTACTGTCCATATTGAAAGGCATCCGCTGATGGAGTTCCGTCTTCTTCATCACCTCAGCGAACTCGTCTGGAGCGTAAATACAAACTTGGAAACTTGTTGTTAGTTAATCAACTACGACTTACGAAAAGGTTTCTACGTACCAAATGCAACCATTCCGTTTCCATTAGTATCGAACAGCTGGAAAGCTGTCTTGTACAGTGCGTCTGGCACACAGAGCAGCCCTTCGAACGCTTGGAATTCAGCAAATGATATGAGTCTACGGGGAAAAAGAAAGAAGTCAGTCAGATTCTTATGTTTTTTAGCATTTTTATTTGCCGAGCAATTGTTTTCGAAACGAAACCATCGAACACAAACCCATCTTTACTGGTATCGACGATACCAGCGAGCAAATTAACGGAATCAGGATTGTAGTCTGAGTTGGTGTAGAGTCCAAGGTAACTTCGGACGAAGTCAGACGGGGTCATGAACCTCTCGCCATTCTTCTCTTTTGAAGCGTACTGCAATTTTTCAAAATCTTCGTTTACTTTTTTAATTTAGACACGATAGTATATAATAATATTAACATAATCATTAAGTAGGCTGCCAAAGTTTGTGCAATTTTGCAATCAAAAATATTTAAATAGAATTTAAATAGAGATTTTAAGACAGTTTTAAGACTACCACTACCAAATGCATGAACATTCGCAGTCTACTGATAAGAGTTGATTATTACAAAAGAATCAGATTATTTACCTGATTAAATATTTCATGGAGGCGTTCAGTATTTGCACGCTTTAAATATCCGGAACCCTAGAAATCACATATAAAAATTAACGACCCTTCGATGAAAGAGGGGATCAATTCGAAGTAAAAAAAAAAAAAGATTCTCTTAAGATTAAATTATGAAAGAATTAGTGTCGCACGAATGACGTTGACTGTAGACATTATCAGTCCCAAGGTAGGAAAAATGACAGCAAAAATTGAAACATTACGACAGACGTTCGAAGTTCAGTAATATCCGTTGATTTACTGCAACTTTGACGAGCTTCAGTGTGATTAGTTGTACCTTGGTATACTAGTATATATAGTGACAAAAATATATATAATGACACTATCTCGAAACGAAGGCTACGAGCCAAGGGTTATCAGCGACAAAATTTATCGTTACGTGATAAAAGAAAAAAGATTTGCATTCGATTGCGTAAACCGGCGTTCGTAATATCGAGATTCGAACGCATGATTCGAGAAATTCCACATGTAACAAAATCAAGGAGAGCCAGTGACGCTTGCCAAACGAAATATGAAGCAGAGCTAGCTCGTTAATAATATAACCGGCGTTAAATTAATTTGCGTTCGACATCGTAACAGCTGTCCGATCGCATAGTTCAAAGTTCAAATGCAAGACTGAACTTAACAACGTCATTCTAAAAAGGGATCACGATCCCGTTTGTCTTATTTAATAATTCGAACAAGAGCCGCGAATGATGTTCGCGCGCCCCTCTTCCGAAATATAACGAAAAGTATGTAAAGCGAATCGTAGAGGCTAAGCGAGGGGAATTAAATTTGCATAGGCCTCGCATTTACATAGCCTATCGGATAGCAACCTTGAAACCTGAAAGTACACGTGCTCGTAAATTAGCAGAATTCTGCCGCTAATTGAAATACTTAAAAACCGAATACCGTGACTCCCATTTACGAGTGTATTGTTATTCGAAGAGAAACATGACACAAGCAAAAGAAGGAAAATGCGCCAAAGCGATCGAATCTTACCGACGTTAAATATACATACGTGTGCATGAGACGTGTCACGTACTAGTCGCGTGAGTAGCAAGCCGCCTTTATTATATTCGCTATTTCACGGTCGCGCGACGTTCAAGAACTTGACGCTGAAAGTAACGCGGGCTATAGTGCAACACAGTACGTTGATGCGTGCCAGTACTACTATGATAACTCGATCATTCTACCAAGAAAATACGAGTTGTTCTCAAAATAATCCTCGTTCTACACTGCTCGTTTATCCTTCGAATAAAGTGTTCTTCAGGCTTAATCAACGCTCTTAATGTAACGTCACCAACAAGCAGATAACCCACACAGTTATCGAAAGGTCACGATGCGTGAGCATTCCGATTTGCAAAGTAACGAAAGACAGAACATGGAGGAAAGCGTCCTCTTCGCACGAACTTCGTACCGCCGGAGACGACAAACCTGCGTTCCTCACATACCATCGCAAGGTTTCTGGATTCTTCTCTCTTTGATTCTCTCAAGTGAAACAGATCCGACCTGATAGCGCGTAACGGTACAATGTTTCTCAGGGCAACGGCGTCAGCTTCTTCTCGGGATCAACATCCTGACGTTAAAGATGGCAGAAAAAAACGATCGTCGAACGCTTCTGAGCGTTGCATATGCACGTTACACACGACTAAAGAATGACAATGAGAAAAGAAGTGGGCGCTGCCACGCGCGCGAAAGTCACGACGAGACTGAATCAGCCTTGCCACACGAAAAGAGAACGTTGCCACGAACAACTCCCTCCTCCTCCTCCCTTTTGCTGCCAGCTCCCTCGAAGATCATCGCCTTTTTTCCTTTCGGTTTCAGCGATAGCGTATCGCCTGCCTCTCGCTTCTTGTGCAAATAATATTCCTCGTGGTATCTAGAAATCCATGTGAATTACAGAGTTGCGTACAGGCTTAGCATCTCGGAAGCGTAAGGTATTTTTAAACTGACTCTTCCTACTTGTTCAAACGTCATAGATATCTTTCGCGACAATTTTAAAAATGAACGCAAGTGGCCATCGAGGAGCCATTACTGACGTCGTAACTCACATGAGACCAACTTCCTGGTTCTTTTTTATACCCTTCGTGTGTCCTCGGTATCAATCCAACTATTTTTTGTTCCCTCCAATGTCACGCACGTCATCCGCTCTTCGTCTATTCCTTTTTCCTCTTCATCGAGTATTCTCGCTACTTCTGTTCCCAATTCCTCCGCTATCTCCTTTGTGTTTCTTTGAATGGACGAGCAAAGTTGTGAGACGTCATTGGAGATCTCGATCATTGTCAAGAGCAAGTATTTTTGTGTACTCACGAGCGCGTGCCTTGCCACGACCGGTTGCCTCCATTTTGCAACGCCACGTGTTACATAATCCTACAAGCTGGTTCTCGACGCAAATGCACGTGCCGTTTACCGAGCTACGTTAATTAAACCAGTTAATCGATCTTTTTTTTCTTTTTCTTTTTCTTTCCTACGATGTACATCGGCAATCTAAATTAAATATCAAATTACCGTCTGAACGATACCAGACCGTGCGTCTAATCAACTTGTGTACATTGCGATACGTATCACGATTAGATTTAATTTTATTCTTATTGGGAACTTGATTAAGGAGATTAGCTTTGAAATAGGGACCTCCTTGTTTAATTCTTCCCCCTCTGCGTTACTAAACAACTTAATTAAAAAGTGAATCGGGAATAATCATTCTCCGCAAAAGAGCCATGTAATTAATAGATGATAAAGAGAAGTGACGCCTAAAGGATTTCCTGCCACGTTTCACAATTTATATTGGCCTGTATCGAGTAGATATAATTCCCGTGGAAGATACACAGACGTTCGTGGAAACTGAAATTCTATCAGTGCAAAGAACTCTATCTGCCGTGCTCGGATTAATGGGGGATCGTTTTACCTTCGCTGGGCTCGTGACACAATTCAAAATGGCGCGATTTATACCAGCAGTATCTTACTGCGGGCGCGAGCGAAGTTATGCAAACACACTTCACTTAGCATCGACTAAAGAAGGAAATGTTTGTAATTCCCAATCTTGCGACGTGGAGAGAATTTTTATAATTAGAACGAAGGCCACTCGGCCATTATGCCAGTCCTGATAGTGACGTTACACGACATTTAGTCGTGACTAAACATGTCCAGGGCCATTTATCTCTTCGAACTCCGTTACATCGACAGCGAAACGTTAATCCCTTGCGCTAGAATGACGTGCCACGCACGTCGAGAATATTTGCAATATTTCCTCAGTTTTAAGTATATTGAAACATAACACAGGCAAAACAAATAATAAATTGATTATTTCTTAGTAATTTCTATCCAGTGATATACCGATGAATTCAAAAAGAAGACGAATTATTATATACAATTTGGTCACTCGTTATGGTCCGTGAACCAGTTACTAGCGCAAGAGGTTAAACTTGACTGACAATCATTCCCATGAAATCCGGGAATACGTAGATGTCGTAATGTCAAGGTCCAACGTTTCGATTCCACGAAAGTCACGGCCACCCGAATACGTTTTAACAGAGACAAGATATCTGTACCATCTGATTACATCAATCGCTCGGATCTTTTTCAGATAAGAACGCAAACAATATGTACACGGCTTAGTTTCCAATATACTAAATTCCTCTTTGCAAATCATTCTCATTTCTAATCGGTCAGATCGGTCTGAAGAACTTGGCAAGGGAAAAAAAAAGAAAAGAAGCAACAGGTGCGATCCGAGACGGCAAGGGCGGTTACAAAAGCGACGATGGATAATCTGATGCGAGTGTGTGCGCGAGTCAAAGATCTCCCGTATTGGATCGAAACAGATAATTAACTTGGAAGGCATCTAATGCGGTTAAGGAATTTCAGTCTGCTATCGGGAGGGACCACCGATGGATAATCTGAACAAAAACAAGACTGCGTATTTACGTAATGAATCGGCTCGAACGACAGACGAGTAGATGGTCGCGTCATTCTTTGCGGATTATCCGTCTAACCATTTTGTAATTTTACGAGTCTCAAGTATCTTTCTAAAAAACTTTCTCGTGATCTTTTAACGACGTACCGCCGCTTTCCTCAACAAAGATTTATGATCATTTCTTTGTCTCGAGTATCGAGCTGGAATTGGTCTGGCAAACCTAACCTTTTTAGGTAACTCCGTTTCTTTCGAAATTAACCTCTCGTGTTAATCTTCTAGAAATTACACTTGTAACATTATCTTTCAATTTTTAGCAAATTCTGCTTTATCCGAAACAAATTTAATTCAAACTTTTTTAGAAACTTAATATTTATTTTGATGTCCCGATATTCTAAAGGAGAGAATTTTCTAGACATTTCTAGATGGATAAGAACGATATTATCGACTCGACATCGAGTATCAAGGCAGAAGATTACATCTAACAATTCTCTCACACCGCAAAATTCAATTAACAACGAAGCAGATAGATACTTGTTAATGGAATAATCCCAACGTACAGCACGTATTCACGTAACGGAGGAACAATCAAATTCAACAAGAGGAAAAAGAAACAAAATCGCAACTAACGATCGGCAATCAACCGCATTCCAATAAAATTGCCTCGCTGCTTTTTCATTTAAGTATCACAAAGTCACGGTTTACACATTTTCCGATTGGAACTTTTCCGTTTCATCCAAGAAGTGTAACCAACAGATCACGATTCACACAGTCACAATCACGAGACGATTATTCACGAGTGATTATATAGTTAGAAGCACCGTAGTGGACAATTAACATCGACTTAAAAATGATGAATTTCATTGCAGAAGTAGACTTAAAACATAACAGCTCAGCTAACCTCTTCGTAACTTTCGTTGTTCATCTGATACATTCTCCCTTGCTCATCCAATTTTCTCGTTCAATGAGCAAAAATCCAACACACCTGAGAACTCAATTAGTCACTTTTTCTTTTTTGTTAGAAAAAAACGTACATACACACACGACGAAAAAGAGAAAAACGATACGACTTTTGGTCCCGACTCACATGACGGCGATATACACGGATCGTACCCTCTCCTTCCCGAGAGAAGTTACCTCGAGAACGATCCAGGCGTGACTGGCGGTGAGCCTACGCTAACCTCGCGACGCAACTGGTGCAGGTTTACGCACAAGCTGGGGAGGTAGGTAGACACGAGGTCCCCGACCCGCTTACGGGGAAAACTGTTACAAGAAGGCCCAGATATATCGCACAGCCTTGCACGGTCAGTCAGTGTACCCATATCTCCAGCTGATCTCAAGCAAACATCCAATTCCAGCGTTGTCTTCTTTTTAAAACTAAACTGTAATTGTAAATTGAAACTTTTCGACTCGCATAAATCTTACTCTGCTTTAATAAATTTAAACTTCTTGGACTTTAATAGGTTTCGTGATAAATGTTTAATTTTTTTTCTTTATTTCTATGAAATCTCCCAAAGGGACAAGGCGACTGAAAACAACACCGAAGGCGACATACAAACACACCAAAGGAACAGAGAGAATTCCCGAAGGAAACTGTGGCAAAATCGAATTCCTAGCGTGGTCAACCTGATTCTGCGACTGAGTCCGATGTGTCAGATGCCAGGGAACGCAAAATCTCGCGGTTAACCTGGATTTGTCCGCGCCAAGCGGATCCTGGACGAACCCAGACCCAATCCGAGAAACAAACAACATGAGGAAACCGGTTGAAACTTATCCAGATCAGATGGATGCATATATTTAGAAAGAATATACTGATTAATTCACTAGCTTTCACTAATGCAATAATTCCTCTCATATTTCCAGCCGATTTATTCCATAACTGACTTAACTCTCACGAAAGTGAAAAAACTTTCTGACACACACTCTTGTACAATTCTTGATAGGTGGAAAATCAAGAAGTTAATATAGTTGTTAATATAGTGCATGTGAATAAAATCTTACTTCTTAGGTTCCTATATCAAACTTATTGATTTTCTATATTTTAAAAAACCAATTTTAAAAGACTATGACATACGAAAACTAACTCTAAGTGATTGAACAATTTAATGATCATTCCTTACCTCAAAGAATTTCAAACAAAATCGTGTCAATGACATGACTAAACAAACTATACATAGACCACATCTTATTATATGCGACCTTGGCGAGAGTATAAAATTGAAACGTTTCCCCTAATGACTTCGAAGAACAAAAAAGATGGAAATTATCTGAAGATAGGATTGAGAGAGCAACGCGAGTTTGTCACTGAATCGAACGAATTCACGGTAGAATAATGCAGTGGCTGGGATAATAATACCATATCCAGGCCTCACGTATGCGAAAGGAATTAGGTCAATGCGAAGGGAACAGCGTTAAATTCTGGATGAATCTCACAACTGTGAGAGAAACGCGTACCATTTCACTAGAAAACTGTATCTGCGTTCGAAACAAAAAAAAAAAGAAAGAAAGAAAATTTTACGTTGTTTCCAGGTCAACGATAAGCTTTTTTAACGAGACACAAATATACAATGTATTGGATATAAACGATTCTACTGCATATTCTACTACGTTCTACTTTTGTCTTGAACCTTTTTTATCCCTTCTTTTTGCGTTGTAATTTCAAACTTAATTTAACCGACGGTGTAGAAATTTAATTTCTTAACACGTTGACAGAAAAAAAAGGACATTGGATACTTATTTAGTGGTTCGTTATAGATAATTATACTCCAGAGTAACAGTGGAAATTGGTGATGGTAGTGGATGAAATTAGAGCAGAAATCGAAGATGAAGAGGCGCCTTTAGGCACGTATCCAATGTAGACGTAATAATACGTAGACTGCATCCGGTCAACAAGATAGCAAGAAGCGCGTGTTTACACCACTCCCAATATAAATCTCGCGCCCTACATATTCCTCATTGTGTCTCAAAACGATCGTCTCAATTAAAAAATTGAGACGTCCTCGCCACTGCCTCACGATCTTCTTTTATTTTTAAGCACCAGGCTATCGATCGAATTCAAAGTTGGAACGAGTCGACATTTTTCGCTAGCATTGTCCACGCCGATTATTCCCTAAGAGGTATAAGAGACTTTAAAAAATTGGCGTTCTTTTTTTTTTTACTTTGTTAATTGATGAAGAGAAAAAAAAATAAGCAAAACTTGAATGTTGAACGAGTATCGCGGTTTTTGCGCAACGTCGTTTACATAAATTTATTCCGGAGCTCGGAATTAGCACGGCCTGAAAATTCTCGAGTCGCAGTATTTTCGGTACGCAAGCAGCTCTATTAAAATCTACGGGCACGCTTTTTAAGGGTATTGACTCTGCAACTCCGTCACCAAACCAGAAAAAAACATTCCATTCAATTACGAAAGCTCCGATTAACATCTGAAACTGCCATTAACATTATTTATTAATTATAAAATTAATAATACGTAAATAAAGCTATTAACAT
Organism: Melipona beecheii; assembly: GCA_032399605.1. NCBI lineage: Eukaryota > Metazoa > Arthropoda > Insecta > Hymenoptera > Apidae > Melipona > Melipona beecheii. Next base: position 2,213,205 of record JAUCMO010000502.1, read on the forward strand.
TACGTTGCGAATGCTACAATTACAAATACTGGAATACCAGGAGACTTAACTTCTTGAAAGTTTATCAAACTTGAGTATGAGACGTGATGCAATTATTAAAGCTATTTATCATGTTTTTTTCTATACAAATTTTTCTACGTTATTCATACGAATGAAAACTGATAGATAGAATGATGGAATTATAAATATTTTTATCTTTTCATCAAAGACTAACAATCTTTTACAGTCTATGAAGTTAGTCAGTATTTAATTAAGTGAATCAGAATTAGTCATCTTTAGCTTTAGTTACAAAATTAACTGTCTGAATGAAATAAAAGCAATCTGGCTTCTTAAATAATCAGCTAAACAAATCAGTCAGTAAACTCCAGTTGACCCATTTTCTATATTAGCGAGTGGTCCTTCGACACCAATCAAAAGCACGCGACCTTAAAGCAGTACAAATTATTGTATTTTAAATAGTACGTTTCAAAAAATTGTAATTACAGAAATCACAAGGCAAGAGTTAATTCTTTTTATCCCTAATGTTACACTGCTATTTTAATTTCAATATTGTCACTTAAAACGGGCCTTTATCTCTTCAAGAATAATCCTTATCAATATAATTAATCTTCATTATATAATCGCCTGATACAGTTAGTTGAAAACGTCGATCGATCACCAGTGATCATTTATCAAGCTACGTTAAATCGAAATTACAAGTCAACGTAGCTAAACGTATCACACTCGAAAAGACACCGGACTCGTTTACAGAGTTGCAAATATCCAGTTACAACCGAATGTTGTGCCTTATCTTGAGAAAAAATCACGACTTGCGCAGAAAACAGTTACGGCAATGCGGTGTGTTCTTCGCGACAGATCTCCCCAGAGCCGACAATTGATTCGCCGGCGAGACCAATCGCAGTTGGGCACTCAACTTTGTACAATGAATTACGCACATAAATCGAAATAAATAGGCGATTTCAGTGATGTTTACCACCGGTATCAGCGTAACCTTGAGATAATTCTAATATCAAGTGCGTGACGTTTGCGTAGATGTTTACCAACCTTTATCAAATCCGAAAACTATCGATGCATCGATAAGCGTTTACGTGTTTTCGAAAACAATATTTTACAAATTGCACAAGCGGATCTCGAGTAGTCTTTTTACAGAAAAACGACGGACGAAGGTCAGGGTTTAAATCGCTTGCGAAATAATGCGACTTTAGCCTCCCATGGCCGACTTTTTAGAGATTCAAGCTTAAAGTTCCTGCGTCGCCTGCAGGAAGTAAAACCTCGATTTCTTTTTCAATCCTCCCTTTTCGGTATTAATCACCCTAATAAAAAAGAGAGAAAAAAATGAAAGCAATTTAGCGAAAACCCAGAGAAATGAAAATTTTAGACAGTCCGAGAAACAGAAACCATACAGAACGTACATGTATCGTTTCAGTAACTAAATTATTACGCGTCTCTGTTTCATCGTGCTCCACTTTGCTTTCCTCAATAAAAACAAACAACAAACGCCGGTCTTACAAAATCCATTGTACGATAAAAAAAAAAGGTCCGTCGGGAATTCGATAAACGAACTACATAACACAACGGAGAGTGTAATCGCGCCAAAAAGTTATACATTTAATTGTGCGATACATTCACAAACATGATGTTACACGCAAAAATTGTTTTTTCTCTTTAAGCATCATTGGCCGTTATTATTGTTGAAGAAGATTTACGCGCGGTCAACAGATTAGAAATTGTATGTAAAGCGCGCCAACGTCCAAAATATTCATTATGAAATATTTATTTTTTACTCTACTCTCCCTCCTGCTGAACGTCGATTAACTGCGTTCCTGTATCCAAATGGCAAACACACACAGCCAACCCAACCTGAAAATTCTATTCGTTAGATCGCTAAAGTGATACCGGTTTCTACCGGTTCTCAAAGCACTATCGTAATGATATTTGTTGAAACGAAGAGAGAGAATAAGATGAAAATGTGACGATGAAAAAGAAAAAAAAAAATATCTCTACTTCGAATTATTTTCCTCGTTCGAGGAATTATTTTGAATAATCGAAGCTGATTCAGTATTCAAGCTGGAGTATAAGATATTAAAATTCATAACGCTAACTAGCTAATATTTCCAGGTCCGAGGAATTATTTTAAATTCCTTCTAATTAATATTAAAAAGAATTATCGATTAATCGAGAAAATCGAGTACAGAAATAAAGATAAAAATCCGAAAACGTGTTAAAATTTCGTTTTCTTTTTTTTTTTTTTACAAAAAGCAAAGTTCACGTAAAATATCCGTCGGCGTGAAAGATTTGAAATTACGACGCGGAAGGATTACTACGTTCAATCATGGTCAAGGTGATTGTAAGTGGCAGTACGTATATCGTTCGATTTGGATCGAACGTCTGCATTGCCCACTACTTCCCGCAGCTCTATAAATAGGCCACTCTTTCAACAATCTTCTCGACTAGTTATATAAGTTATGCGCCAAAATTCTGACACGCCGGGGGGTCACTGTACTACTTAACCTTTTCCCTTTCCACCGTAGATTTTCCTAACCAACCTGACCCAAACACCTGAAGATCGTTCACCGCAGTGCAGTATTAAAGACACTTGAAATCTCTTCCCGGGAACAACTTCGAAACTGAGGAAAATTTCACAAAGTTGTGTCAAACTATGTACCTACACGCCGCTTCGAATCCGGAAACAAGAGCTGGAAGATAGGAATCTTGTATTTCGTGCTCACTCAACACTGCTATCTTGTTCGACTATCAAATGCCGCACTAGAGTCATCTAGTTTTATAATGTTCTGCAAAGATTCGTTGAAATATTATCGGAAAATTTAAGTTTAAATCAAAGTTAAATAATCAACAAATAGTATATCATTGATTGTCACTAACTTCGCTAATCTGAGTAATTCATATTTCTTTTTTTTTTTTTACTCACAATCAGCTAACTTTTATGACGCATCAATACAAAGATTTTTGAAAGTTACTTTAGATAAACTATAGAGTAACTTTAGATTAAAAAATTACTTTAGATAAACTTTAGAGTAACTTTAGATGAAAAATTGCTTTTTTGCTCAGCTAACTTTTATGATGCATCAATACAAACATTTTTGAAAATTACTCAGATTAAATAAACTTTAAAGTAACTATCGAAGATATTTACGCAGAACGTTTTATTTTACCAACATCCATGTACGTATATATTACGTGTACATGTGAAATACCAATACGACCGTCACATTGCCAATGAAATTTCAAAATATAACACGCGCACGATATATGTACATATTTGAGCATTCCAGTAACTTCGTGTTTCACTGTACGCGTTACTGATACCCGACTTAGACGGGCAATCACCGACACGATAGAAGACAGGATGTTAATAATCATCAATCATTGTGATTGTCCAGTGTCATTAGATGGTGAGAAGAAAGGAGGGGGGAGGGACGAGAGAGACAGTCACGCATTGATGACAGGGGAAAAGGAATGCGTGAAAAGAGAAAAAAGAAACGCGGAGGATTGGCGACGAGGATATCGAGATCGAGAGTGAGGGTTGCGGCTGAAGTCCCGGTGACCTCGAAAGCGAGACAGCCCCACGGCCGGAGACTTCGAGGGGAAAGATCGATACCGGCACCGCCATTCGTGGACACGTCTAACTCGCGGATGTCACTGAGCCAGTGACGCTTCTGTTCCTGCGGCACAAAGCTCAGTGAATGAAAACCGAGCTGTGACCGCAAAAAATCAGTCGTTCGAGGCGTGAGCGAACGCTGGAAAGAACGATCTCGATTTTTCGAGAGGAAAGCATGTCCACCTCGAGTCGTTACACGAGGGAGGCGGCGTACGCGGTACCGACGTACGCGCAACCAGGTGAACGGATAGGCAAAACTTACCCACCTCTTGGCAGGACGCTCGAACGAGAAGCGAGTCCATCAACATTCCCGGCAGGAAGCTTTTACCTCGATCGGTCCCTGCGCGCACGGGCTCGAGGGGAAATTCAAGGGGTAACAATCTCGAGACTCCTGACGGGCAGTCCGGCCCGCTTTTCTACAAGTCAATTTCGAAAATCTGTTCAAATTTTTTTGGGTAGGGGGTAAAGGGGGCGGGCGGCGCACTCCCACACACAAACAGTCACACACCGAGCCGCAACATCAGACGATACTGATGAACTTCCTCGCCGTCGATCTGTCCAGAGAGTCGGTTACGCACTTAACGGAACGCTCACCTGTTCTTTGAAAACACTTGACAAAACGGAAGCTGCCATACTAATGCGCGTCAACCAGTCAGCTAGTGCCATCTCGCCGACCGTTCCGTCGACCAATCAGCCGGTGGCGCCATTGAACGCGCGCCACTTTTTGAACTCTGTGTTTCGTTATCGATCGAGTTGTCTCGTCTATTTGCGAGATAAAGTTTATCCATGCCTTTTGTTTTGATAGAACTCGATTCACTCGTGCACTCGTAACGATAACGAGCCGCCTTGATCTCGTTTCAAATCGTTCTTTCGTTTCAACTGAAAATTCAATGCTGATTTATGAAAATAGACACGTGTTTGCAAACGACGCTTTAAGTTTCGTCACCAAAATTTAACGGTTTTCTCGCAAAATCCCCCAGAAATTTATGCCACAGCCGGAACAAGAACGGTATTTATTACTCGTACAACTTAATATTTATATGCACGATGATTAATTTCCGATTAATAAATTTAGAAGCCTTAGTTTCTTTGTTAATTTTGTCTAACGACATTTGATCGAAAACTTGTCGCTAGGCAGTTAAACAAATTAATTACCAACTACTAAATTAATCTCTTACCTCGTGTTGCGCACATAGAAAAAAAAAATTCGCTATCGAATACTATCTTCGATATTTTCGAATGTCATTTCAAAACAAATTCCGAACACGGCCGTGAACACGGCACACTGTGGCGACCCCGCTGGAAAAGCGTGCACACACGTAACGACTCTAGAAAAATCGAAACGGCCGGCCATATTGGATATCGACCTTTGTTTGCGCCAACTTCACGCGGCGCTCGCATTTCTCTACTTTTTCGCTTCGAAGATCGTCGCTTCTCGTGCACTGTGTGTGTCCCGTTCCCGACGAAAACAATCACTCGTCCTACTCGTGGAAAATCCGCCTGTCGAGCGTGCGAACGGCGAGGAAGAAACAGGAGCCACTTCTCGGTAAGTCGTTCGAACGTCGTCGGTTTCCTCGACCGAGGAAATTCGACCGTTTATCAACCGCGAGAGCTACGTACGTACGTCGAGGGGGAGACTCATTTTCAACGAGTCGTCGTAACGGGCCTCGTTCGAAAATTTTCCGGAGACAACACGTTGCACCGTGCTAGTTCGTCCGTCAAGGCTGGCTATCCCGTTATTTTGCGTTAATTAACGTGTCTCTCGCCCATTGTGACAATGCATTTCCAAATACATTTGACGATGCAACGAACGTACGTTTGCAGGGCTGTCGCCTGTTCCTACGCGAGAAAGTGCTATTGCTCGTTGCCGATAATGCCCGTATCGTGGTCTGTTATTACTAGATAAAAGATAAGTGGCCCAATAGCCGTTGAATCATTGTCAGGAGAAACTGTTTGCTCGCGTAGAAATATCGCGAAAACGTAGTGTGCCCTCGCGCTGGAAACATCCCTAGCAACCGACGTAACGAGACATTCTTAGTCCTTTTCCATCCCCCCCGAGAGACATATATTTCGCTCGTTATTGTCATTCAGCGCGAATAGATGCCGAAACGTACGTTTTTCATGCGAGCTCTTCCAGATTTGCGTCGTGTCAGCAGAATCGAATCGCTTTGGCCAATTTATCTGGTTTCCATGGTATTACGCGAATTATCGTTTTTTTTTTCTGTGTCAATTTAGATTAACGTACACGTGTTTACGGAAATTATTTTCTCAATCTGTAGGACTCATCGTTAACATAAATCGTTTGAACTGTGATGATTCACGGTTATTATCTTCTAATTATCAGCTACGTCTCGTTTGATTACACACAGGCTCTGATGTATATAGTCAATACACACTGTGGCATGTATGCAGTTGATTTTAATTGTATTGCAATTTAAAATGATTTGATAATCTCTTTTCTCTCAACGAATGAAATATTAAAATAATACATGCTGTAGTGTATCCACATTTGAAAGTAAAATGTGAAAAATAATTTTTCTAAATAGGATGTAGTAATAATTACGTTCGTTGATGTAGGTTTCAGAGATACCAGGCAAATGATAACTTAATTTTCTTAGAAGCTACTTTGAAATACATTGTACTGTCTTCGTGCAGTTACAACAGAATGTCTTACATTGCATTCAAATGTTTTATTGTTACATCCATATGCATGTAAACGCAAGATTGGATTTGTCGTGCTATTTTAAACATAGAACAACTACCTCAGTTTCTATACTGAACTGGTCATACAGTCTATTCTTTTATATTTATATCTAATATTGCTATTACACATTATCAATCGTTTCAGATTACATTTACATAAAACTCAGTGAAAACACAGTCTGGTCATTGGCTCTAAAATACTACAAATGATATATTGATCATTGACTTAAAAATACTACAAATGATATATTTTCTACAAAGTTGGACTATTTCTTGTCCATTCTCTTCCTTTTAATACATTCATCAAATACACTACATACATTCAACAACTTCCAAATATCAAGTTGAAGTTAAAACAAGTTGCTTCAGAATCAAGATTATCAAGTAAAAGTTATCAAATTTTCGCTTCCAAATCTCTGTTGTCCACACGTTCAATCTTCAACGGTGTGAAGTGCAACTGACTTAATTATCTGTATGTATCTGCACGCATTTGAGAGCAGCGTTTCAATAATTAATCACAATTGGCGCTATCAACGTGGAACAATGTTTTCGCAACGACTAATAGCGTCCCCTTGTTAACGTAATTACCATTATTTCCAATCATTCAAACCTAGCAGACTTTCACGTCAAGCTCGACTTTTTCAAGGAAGAGAAATAAAATCAACTATTCGTTTGCAATTTCTATGTGGATTGATTACATCACGTTATTAATTATCGAGAAGATGTTCGTTGACAAGAAGCGTATATGACACGCGATAGAAGATCTTAAAGGTGCGAAGGTCCATAGAGGGATACGCGACTAAAATTAAACGGCGCTGCCTGAAGCTGTCCTAGACCCTTTTATTGGCCTTTTAACCGACATTTTCTAGCAGCGACCTAACGCAACACGTGTTGCGTACACATTGTCCTCCCAAATGCAGACTCGCCAATCTAGTAAGGCTTGAGGAAAGGCCTGATCGATCCTCCGAACAAGGAGAAACGAAACGGTGAAACATTTAGTGGATCTGTACGTTACGCAATATCATGCAATCGTGCACTGCCATTGAAGCTGCCAGTGATGTCCTGGTATATATTTATATGTTTGAAGATAAATCGATGAATAGGAGGTGCTTGGTGCGAAATATCGGCACAAACCTGTGAAAAATCTGAGAGAAAATGGTCTTTTTTCTTGGTGAATATCCTGCTCTTTCATTTCAAAAGCAGGTGACGCATACGCTGATTACTTTGAAATATACATTAGTAAATATGAGAAAGTAGATTGAAATAAGCGTGATACATTCTTAGCGAAAACGTTTCAGTCATCCGGAGGTTACGGAATTGTTTACTCGACGCCTGAGAAGACAAAGGAAATGGCCTGAATGGTATTTTAAACGGACAAGGATGGCCGAGATTGTCCTTCTGCCGTTGACCAACACGGACAGACAACAACCTTTCAAGATCCTTTTTTTTTTCTTAGTGCGTCGCTTCGCTCACACTGCCCGAATATGTAAAACTGACGTCACACCTCTTCGGGAGAGCGCAAAAGGACACCCATCGTTTCTCTCTCTCTCTCTCCCTCCCTCCCCCCCCCCCCCCCCCCCCCCTCCCTTTCCCTCCCTCCCTTTCCCTCCCTCTCCCTTACGTACTTTGTTATTTTCCATGGAAATCGAAACGAGATCGTTTCTCCATTCCCTGATCGACTCTTTTAAAAAACATTTCCCGATCGTATTTTATCCGTTTCCTTGGTACTGATTCTGCGTTTTCTTGTTTTCCGTCTGATCGCTTGCTTATGTTCTGTGACTAATTTGTAGGATATTGCCACCCACGTAGCCGCTACACTTTTCTCGGAAATACTCTCGATTACGCGGGACTTGTCTACTCATGTAAAATTCCACGAACGCTGGTTAGGTTTTTAAAACGATTCTCGATTGAGAGCTACTGAAGGATGTTTCATAGTAACCTTGAACTTCCAACCAAACTTCAAACCGACTGTGGCAATTTTCTTCGCCGGCGAGGACAATAGTTTGCCGATCGCTCGAAGGCAGATTTCACTTATTATTAGAGAATCCGTCACGTGTTCTTCAAATGTTTGTTTCGAAATTCTCGACGACGAATGTCTACTTTTTAATTGACGTTTTCATGCATGTGTGTACATCTTCTTTCACTTTAAGAGCACGTCGTTTCTCTGGCGAAATTTTGTAAAACGAAGAGCATACGGAAGTGTCAAGCTCACGATACATGTGCATTCACGCATAATTGCCTCGTGCATGTTCTGTGGAGGTACGTGTTTAAGCAAATATCGCTCGTTAGTCTATCTGTTTATACAGATCGATATAGTGTCACATTAACGTAAAACGTTCTTCCGTATCTTCACCGTATCTCACTCTCTTCTATTATCTTATTCAGTGACTCAACAAATATTAGAGAATTGACTTGAAAAATTCCAAATTTAATTAGCTGTTTAATTATGGAAATATAAAGAAGATCGATGAGAAAGGATACAAGTTCAAACTATGTAACTCTGTGCGCAAAAGTTTGCAAAAAACTGTGAACAAATTAATATCCAAAACAAGAGAGTGATTTACATCCAGCACGGGAGTAACGAGACCGCCTTGTAGTCTATCTTTCCATTCTTGGAGTAGTGCCCAGATCACTTCTCGGCTCCGGCGATTATGTTTGGACGAATGTCAAGACCAAAACTGGTACGTGTCGTTTATTAACGATCAATCTGATGCCTAGACATCTCACTTCTCCATAGTAAATTCATCACTAACAGCAATTCGATCGAGTGTCTTTTAGATTACCATGGAACAATCGTCAATTAATTTACACAAGAAAAAAGTCCTCTTTCCAGATGATTCCTTGTGGAATCATCTTTCAATTATTCAAAAGAATTAGCAAGATGATGCTTCAAATTCGATTTCATTGAGGTTCACGGTGGTAGAAGAAAGATTTCTTAGTTCTCTTACTGCTTTATTTTAGGGGCACTAGGTTATCGAGGAAACAAATTGTACTTTGTTATGTGTTATTTCATGTTGCAATGTACCTTTGTTGTTTGCGAGCGGTCGCAAGGCGTGTGTAGCGGCAGCCATAAACGTCTCAGCCATAAACATTGCGGAAGTAGACCGTTCTAAGAGTCTATGTAAGATGTCTACTGGGGACGAGCGCCCCTTACGTGAGGCCAACTCTCTTCTCAATCACGCGATTGGGAAGATAAGTATCTTTCTAGTAAGATTGTACCGTTGGACAAGGTCAGTCACCCATAAAGTAATTTTTACAATTGCTTTATGGGCCCGGGGAAGCATCCCTCATCCTACATTTACAGCTTTACCTGCGTAGTCCCCTACATTTATAATTTTTCTGTATAATCAAGGGTCCAAAATCAGAACGTCATAAAAACACTTTTCAGTAGAAATATTTTCTACAAGATATTTTAGCTTGTTTCCACATGAAACGTATCATCACAGATATGTAAAGTAGTTAAAAATACTTTTAATGATTCAAAACTGAAAACATAATTGAGATTTTATTGACTGTAAAAATCTCCAATATTGGTCACGTTCAGTGAAACTTTAAAAACAATAATCGACGAAAAATTTGGAATTGTGGTAACTTTCTCTGCAACGATTAAAATGAATTATAATTTGATCAGTGTTGTTTTCAGTGAGTATACATTGATTGAAAAGTGGGAGTTTTATGCTGATCTGACCATTTCATTTGCAACGATCCAAATACTCGCAAAAGCTACAGAATCGATACATCTTGATTACCAAGAACTGTTTAAGGGCTGCGCGGGTTCTCGGGGCAGGATTTTCCCGGAGCAGGCCGTCGATTGATAAGACCGAACAGCCTTTCCTGCCCGCGTTACGAACACAATAGGCATCCGAAACATTCGGAATTGCACGTTACGTAAGCCAGCTCTCGAGTCCAGTTTCTCGCCGATCGGAGGGGGAGCACCGATGAATTTTAAATATCGAAGTTCCTTGCGCCGCGCTAAACGCAACGCTCCTCCTGGCTGATCTACTTCTCCGGACCGCGCTAAATGGTGCTCTCGATCGCAGCAAAATTCCATCGGCGGCATTGCTTCTCTGCGAAGAAGTCACTCGCCTCGCACGGGCAGTTTTTCCACTGGTGACGGTGTCTTGAGAAACGGTTCAATGGGTCGAAGAGATCAGCCACTTTCATCTTTTTACAGTTACTTAAGATCGCTATCCAGGTTGCCGAACATCTTGGAAAAAAAATGTGTCGAGCGGAGATCGGTGGTAAGGTTTCAGATCGTTGATCTGCTAAGTGACTCGAAGAGAGAATGGAATTATCTGTCGTGCGAAATGGAAGGAAGGGTGTTCTTCTCTCGCGACAAGCTGTTGGAAAGACGCCCACGACGACCCACGTCGACGATGACTGTTCGTGTGGTTTTACCTGCGAACTGTGCTGGCTCTGCCTCGTGTAGGTAGGCCAAAAATCATTACCGAAACCGGCGTGACTCACGGATTTCGCGAGTCCCCCCTCTCGTGTGATCGCAGCAGATTTATTATAATCCTGAGCTGCAGAATCCTTTATTAGTTCGTGGATTGGCGAGGCTCGTCTGTATTAATAATCCAAAACAAGATGATACGTTTCGTCGGATAAAAAGGTACGGTTCGTTTAATTTTTTCTTTTAGATAGAACGTGGAAGATTGTAAGGATGAAAAAAAGAAGAAATAGGAAACGATCTGTGCGCGCGCGCGCACACACACACACACACACACACACACACACACAAAAGTCACCAACGTCCTCGACCCGATCGCGGAGGTGGCGTCCACGATCACGTATGGACATGAAACGCGGTCTACCTGGCGCACCGAGAGAATTCCTGCTCACCTACTAACACACACTCCAACGACATCGCGCGATAGAACCTCAGCTAATAATCCACACCGACCACAATGAGGAATCGATTAGAATCGAGCGTTTCAAATATGGCAGATTGATTGAGAGAAACTAGCTTTCTGAAGTGGTACACGTTCTAACGAACGGTCTCTGATGATCCTTTGATACGAGAGACCAAGGATTCATTTCCAAACTTGGCCTCACTGGAGGATCTCTTTATACTACTTTTTGGATCGGTTTAGATCGATAGATCGTTTCGATTCGTACGTGATTCGGTGCGTTTTGTAGCGAAGTTGGCCGACCGAGGTAACGAAACGGGCAGAGTGCAAGAAGGCTGCTTTTTCTTGCCCACCAGGTGGAGGGAGGGACGTCGAAGAGCCGTGAAGTGGGATAACGTAATGACCTCCACCTCCGTGTTTCTAACTATTTTCGATACATCGTCTCGGCTAACTTTAGCGTTTTCGTTAGTCCAGTCTTTGACTTTGAGCCCTCAGTTTCTACCGGGCCGCTCGCTCAATCACGCGCGCTCTCCATTATCACTTCCTGCCTGTGAACCGCCTCTATGCGTAGTGTGCGTGTGTGTGTGTCTATCGATTTAATCGCTTCCGCCATTGTCACGGCAGTGTAGACTCCGTTTAAAATTCAAAGCCGATCGCCTGTTCAAAATGAAAACGAGTTCAAACGAAACGGCACTCGATATGATTCAATAGCGATTGAAGAGATGCGTGACGTGGACAGAGAAGCATGCGCGTAAGTTGAAAATTTTAAGTTGACGCAAGCTTGCACTACTCGCGAGTATTTTTTTTTTTTTTTTTTTACATTTAACACGTTGAGCCTCGCGTCGGTCCCTAGGGACCGACACTGAACTTTCCGTTTGGCCCGCGTTGGTCCCTGCGGACCGACAGTGGACTTTTCGTTTGGAGAACGTCGGTCACTGGGACCAACAGTAACAAAGTTAGAAAATAAATGTAGCAATTTCAATAAAATTTATTGAAACATTCTAAATAAAAGTACGACGACTTTTTAAGTCAAATTTCTGGCTATCTTGCGTCCGTGTATCGTTGAATTATTGTTGTAACATCCCGAACAATATCTTCGGATTTTGTGAACATCTTCTTTTTTGTAATTGGTGAACCTTTTTTTTTTTTAATAGGCATAGGAATTTCCTTGTCTTCTTTTTAATTGATCGCCTTTTGGACGTTTTTTGAACACTTTTGGACTTGGAACGTGTTTTACGTTCTCTATTTATTTCAGCAGTCTCAAATATCGTCCAAGCGCTCGGTCGCTGCGGGCTGAACGGAAAGCGCAGCAAAATCGGCGCGGGGCTCAACGTGTTAACGATCGTTACGCTTTCGAGACGATGGGACCAGGCAGAGAGCCTAACTGTCCGTCGGACACAGACGATTTTCTGTTTTCCATGACGCAAAAGGAGCCATTTATATAAGTCGACTATTTCGAAGATGGCACGCAAAATTAACTTGGTGGAATATACTCGCGCGTTCACTGGAATACACGCTACATAATACGTGGGGAACTATTTTAGAAGTCTGCCGCGTATTTTTCGCCGGTGCTCAACCTGTCGCCGTTCAATGGGAGTGCATTCCGACGATTCTTGGACGTCGCTTCGCGATCCAAACACGTCCAATTCCTTCGGTTTTCTAATTTTTTTTTCCTCGTCTCAATCTTTGGGAAGTTGACGAGCTAGAAAATGAAATGGAACATCAAAGAAACGAGCACCGGAAATCCGTCACTTTTGCCGACTTTTAAACCGGCAGTGAATTAACCAAACCGCTCTTTTCGCTGTGCAAAAGGATGTCGCGTTGATTGAACGCTTTTCAGACACTTCCACCGGGGCAGCAGGTGGTCGGAAACTTCCTTCGAGGAAGGGGTACTGCTAGAAATCAATAGCCCTCGAATTGTCATATTCGCGAAGGCCGTAGATTAGCAAGACAAACACAGCTACCTCTAGTTACATCAGTTTTCTTGTCAGGTGTCATGAATTGTGGCTCGATTTGTTAACATTGCAAGATCATTCCAAACGTGGGTTTTCCTTCGGGAATTTTTTTTAACAATTGGAAGATCCAAGAGCCTTCATTGTGTATTGAATCGTCAGGTTCTGTTTCATACGCGTTTTCTTTTTTTATCACTGAAAGTGATTTTAGCGGGGGTAACCGAGAAAATCGGACCTTTTCAGATGCAACGCTAATGCAACGAAAATTAGCGATTGGTTGATTTGGATCACGTGATTTGTGAGGGGGCGTGGGGTAGACATCGAGTGGGAGTGGCGTTGTCTGGTACTGAGCGATCGTGCCTGTAATTTGTTTTGTGTCGATTCAAATGTTTGCATATCAATCAAATTTTATGGCGAAAAAGTCGTCTTCATTTCCTAGAACAGTTGCTTCTAGGCCTTTCAGCGAGACGAATCGTGCTGGGGTACAAGTCGTGCAGTTTTTTTTTTTTTTTTTTTTTTTTTTTGGTCTTTGGTAAAGTTGCCCTGTTCGTTCAAAGTATAGTAGGAGAGTATAGAAGGAGAACGAGACCGTGATGGCTGTATTTTTCCCCTGCCCTGTGATTCACTGTGACTCGTCGCGTGGCTGCCAATTGGCTCGCTAATTACTATAACCGTTTTCTCTGCATTGTTCGACAGGTGGTTGCCTAAGACCCAACACCCGAGTGCAAGCACTGTGAACGATGGTTGACTATTACAAGGTATTGGAAGTGCAACGGAACGCCACCAGCGGGGATATCAAAAAGGCGTAAGTAGCGGTTTCGAGGAGGATCAGAGCAGCAGAGTCCATCGTCGATGTTCAACCTTTAGCATTTGGCGTCTCGTCGTAGGATTGAAAAAAGGGATTATAATAGGAAAGATAATCCCAAGTTCAATGTTACGAAGACACGTGGCAAAGTGAATTACAGACTGAAAATACGCGCGATTACTTGTTTGTTTGTCATTGGTGCTATTTTGTTATAAACGCGGCCAAGTGGGAAAAGATTGAATGAATGGCTTTTTACTTCAACTACGTTGGGACAGCTGGCTCCGATCCAAAAAGTCGGACTCGCGTTCTCGGTTACACGCAGAGACGTTCTCGAATTCTGCTGTAAAGAGGTACACCGTCGTTGCTCTCGGTTGATTAAACAAAGCGTTGACTTGCAGATATAGAAAATTGGCATTGAGATGGCACCCGGACAAGAACCCTGACAACCTGGAGGAGGCGAACAAAAGATTCAAAGAGATATCTGAGGCGTACGAGGTATTAATCGATGGTAAGTTCCTTTCCTCATTTTGTCTAGTGTTCGACTCAGAACCAAGATTAGACACAAACAAAATTATCGAGAAGAATCGATCGTCTGTGACCTGAAGAATTTCTTCCAGATAAGAAAAAGAAAAAAAAAAAGAAAGAGTAGTTCTAATCATGATTTCTGTCTCTCTGCGGCTTCGATTAATCGACACCTAGCCTAGCTTCAGTAACGAAAACAAGAGCGCCGCGATGACAACGCGGGAGACTCGGGCAAAGAGTAACTCCTACTTGTCAGCAAAGCCCAAATTTCGCATGAGCCTTCTCTCTTTCGAGCGGCCTCCAAGTAGTACAACTTATTCTGGGAGCCCAGGCAGTTCGATCTAGAACGAATCGATTCTCCCTTATGAATGGCTGTTTCATAACCGGCACTTGATGCTACCAGGAGGAGCTGCGAGAGTTAATCGTTAATCCGCAACGATGATCGAAGCTTGACAATTTGATAGAACGATCATTTTTGATGATTTATTCTGCGACAATGTCGCTCGAGGAAACAAAAGGTTTCGAACAAGTTACTCGCAGCTCCAAAACTCTGATCCTTGAGTTTCTACGTACGCGCATATCGTCTTACGTGTTCTTGAGTTTTCAGATCTCTGGTTATCTGGTCTCTCTTCCTCTTTAAGTTTCGAGGCTAACTCTCTGTTTTTTTAGTACTTAGCGAAAAGAACGATCGATATCGAAATCGAAGAATTCTGTTGGAAACTCGAGAGTCGAGTGCAGGCGGGTGCGAACTCTTTTTAAGCCGAAGCATCGCTGCGACAACCGACGAACGTCGTGTCGTGCCGAGTCGATAAACCCGGTGTCGCGGGAGGAATTGTAAAAGAGAAAATTCAATCAGAAATGTTTGTTTCCGGTCGATCTCTCGTGACCGTGCTCGATGTCCAGATGCGAAGAGACGAACCTACGACCAACGATTGTATCAGAAGGCGTCCTCGAGGCCCGGCCGTGGATTCACCTACCGGAGTTTCTTTGACTCTCCTTTCCAGCGATATTTCGGTACCGCTTAAGAGAAAAAAGTCTTTGAGAGTGGCCAAACATTTTTCTCCGTTTTCTTTTAGTTTCATTTATTTTTCCTTTTTTTTTCATTGTTTACTTTTGGAATTTGACTTTGTCTTTTTTTTTCTCTCTCTCTTTCTCTTTCTCTTTCTCTCCTTTCTAATTTTTTAATGAAACACAAAAACGAAAGATGGAAGTATTTATTGTTTTGAGGTGTAGCAATGAGTTTGACTGATAGAAAACTCATCAAGTGTCAGATGCCTAATCCCTTCATTTGCCTTAAAAAGAAAAGAGTCATTTCTTGCTCGAACTCGTAGGATCCGGAAATCTCTAGCAGAGATTTTCTAGAGATTTTCTGATTGGTTTTTCTGCGAGTCCTTGTGGAAAGCTCGAAAGATACTTTTTTCTCTTTGTATGAGTCGCCGTAAACGCAGATAATATTGCCTGTAATCTCTACCGCATCTCTAACAATTTTGCCATTGCTCGACTGACTGAACCAACTTGCTACCAATAATTTCCTCTCAAGAAAGGCAGATCTTCGAGAAATTATGTCACACCATGGTTGCATTTTTTTTAATTGAAGAGACAATCCTCGGCATTAAAACTGTCTAACCCCTTAAAAAACTGTTACAGTTTCTTCGAAGTTTGTCCATATTCCTCTCGTTCATCCACGACTCCCGAGATCGTTCTCTCTCTCTCTCTCTCTCTAATTGACTTTGCTCTTGTGGTAGACGACCTCAAATTGATGTCAGAAATCATTCGACAAGTATTCCACTAACCTAACAAGCCTTGCAGTACCTGCTTCTTGGAATTTGGAGCGAATAAAACCAAGCAATCTGCCTTCAAACTTCGTCTTGCAATTGGCAATAAACGTTTTTTGCCTTGTATGCTTTTCCAGAAAAGAAAAGGAGGGTCTACGATCAATATGGAAAAGAGGGACTTCAAATGCCCGGTGGTAAGAGGCGACATAAGGACGATTTTGACCCGCACTTTGCCGGCACCTTCATGTTCAGAGATCCTGAGGAAGTATTTAAGGAATTCTTTGGCGGTACTTCTTTCGAGGACTTATTCTCCGGTAAGTAAACACCATTCTAGCTTGTGATCAATGAATTTGTGTAATACCAATTATGTGTATACCCTTTAGATACGTTTAAGCACGCGTATAAATGTGCATCAACCCTGTCCGTTGAATGATAAAATTATATTGTAGTAATTAATGTGGAATAATATATGTTCAAAGACTACCTGCAGTGAGAACCATGTGATTAACTGGTGTTTAATTTTCCCCCCAAGACCTTAGCGAAGTTGGTGTACGCTTCGGATCCAACAGGCATAGCCATCCAAGCAGTAACAGCATTAGCACGTCATTCTTTGGCCCATTAGGAGTTTCTCACTTCGGTTTCTCACCATTCAACAACTTGTTTGAAGGTTCGTCAGGGAACTTCACCTCGTTCAATACGTACGCGAGTTTCGGTGGGACCAGCGGCGGCGGTGCTGTGAAACGGACAAGTACTTCAACTCGATTCATCAATGGCAAAAAGATCACCACCAAAAAGTAAGAGCGACAGCTTGTTGCAAATAAGAAAGAACTCTTCGAAGATTACCTCAAGAATTATATCGCAGAAACAATTCGGAATTGTAACAAGATGTGTGCAGTAACAATTTCTCTCTGTGTTGTAGGGTTTTCGAAAACGGGAAGGAAACAATATTGTCGTACGAGAACGATGTGCTGAAGTCGAAGACGGTGAACGGCGTGCCACAATCAATAACGTACAGTTAAATCAGTTCTCTATCAAGAACGCTCGCTCGATCTCCGCTCGGCAATTGAGAAATTCCTGTCGTCGTGTCACGAGTAATATTTCTGCGCTCTACCGAGATGTTGTGTTCCTGCTACCTATCTACCTGAAATGAAATGAACATAAAAAAAAAAGAAAAGAAAAGAAAAGAAAGAAAATAGCGTTAATTGTCGCCGCGGTTAATTTAACAATGTAAAATGTTCTTCTCTCTTATTTAGATCGTCTCTTCAACAACTGACTTCGTTTTTTTCGTTGAAGTATTCTATATAAAAAGATACTGTTCAAATGATGTAGTGACCGTTGGTCGACGCACTTCTCCACACATTGTACAACAAGAAAACGACAAAATACATGTACATATATATAGATGCATATATTTATGATTTAAAAAGCAAACGAGAGCAACGAGATTTTGAGAAACAGCGATTACTCGACAAAATTCGATGACAGTGATTGGATCTCTAAGCTCGAGCGATCGAGCCCGTTTTAAAACAGATTAAAAAAAAAAGAGCAGGAAAACTTGCTTAATTCGAAAAAAACTAACACTTTTTACCACAAGCAAAACACAGCCGCGACAAAATGCTATTTGAGCTTTTGTTCCCGTCACCTTCTCTGTTTTACCAGGTTTGACGAGTCATCGACGAGTCGCCAGCTGACCGACAGTGCCAGCGATATCTCGATGGCTGGCCAGAACTCGAGAACAGTCCATGGTGACCATCAGAAGGCTAGCAGAATAAAGACGCACCATCATCCACTTCTCACTAAGAAGCACGATAAGAGTAAGAAAAAATAGAGGCAACACTCTTGCAGCCTTCTCTCATTCGTTACTTTTTGTCCGTATCTTTTTTCATTTTAGTCCTTTTATTTTATTATCTACTTTTCTTTTCGAATTAAACGCATACACATGTGAACATTACATTACATACGTATACGTGTATCATTCACGGAACTCTGATGTTGTACAATATATCGTTTTCCGCAACGTTGCTTTTGCTATTCATATAATCGGGATTGAAAAAGAAATGAATAAGAAAATCTCTTCGTGGCTTAGCTCCGACTGACCACAAATGTTCGATTTGATCAATAATAATAATAATAATAATAATAATAAAAATCGCTGCAAAATTCGTTGTAAAGATTTTGCATCGAAAGTGGTGTGTTTAATTGATTCTTGTTTGCGATTGAGAGAGAGAGAGAAAGAAAGAGAGAGAGTATGTGAGAGAGCGCAAGAGAGAGAGAGAGAGAGAGAGAGAGTATGTGAAAGAAAGCGCAAGAGAGAAAGAGAAAAAAGGCTCTTCTTTCTACAAAGGAAAAGAAAGAAGTTGTTATTACAGAACATTCTGTTGCGTTTTATAGATAGCGTCGTTTCCGTTCAAATTTTGGCGTGTTACGTTTAATCTGGTAAGTTTCGCTTATCCTAGATTCCTTAGAAGATTAATTTTCACTATGTCGTAAGTTATATAATTGCTAGATTTTTATTTGTAAGCCGCACGAATTTCGAACATCTACACATATACACAAACACACACATACAGATACCTCGACTGAATTTGATAGAATTTAAATTGTTAAAACATACGCGTACATATTTTATTTTTTATGCAAATAGACACAACACGTACACATGATGATCAATTTCATCACGCGTATATTCGTTTAAGGCATCACGATCGACAGTCATAACAAGTGCTCTTAAGGGTAAAATTGTATTACGACAAATTTTACTACAATGGATCTTTTCCTTCTTTTGTTTTCGAGAGTCGCGGTGAAACATTCACGATGGAAGAAATGTGTTCCTCTTCTTTTTTTTCTTTTCTTTCTGATTGATCCGCAAGGAAAGAACTAAATTACATGCAGGGCTAAGTTTTTCTGTTGCGGAAATGTTTCCTCACAAGCAAACTTAAATGTCGTAATCCTATTTGTTTCTCTTAGTTAGTTTCTTGCGTATGTGTATATAATGATAAGGAAAAAAAAAATGTTAAAACTTAACGTGAAGAAGAAAACAAATACAACATTAATATATGCTAGTATTTCATTACTCTTGATATCCAGTACTATATCTCGTCTCTGATGTTCTCTCTTTTCATATTTGTAACAAATACTTATCTCAAGATAGGATGATTATTATAAAACGTCGTATTGTAACAAAGTAATTATTTATTTTGATCTTTCTTCTCAGCTTCATTGACATTTATAATATTCGTATAATGAAGTTCATCTACAAATTGAAATTCATACAAAGAAGATAGTCGAGAAATGTAAATGTTTCCAAAAACGGAGGGTAAAGTATCAATTTTTTTTTCTTTTTTTAATACTTTCACCGTTATACGCTTCGATGTCATATTAAAACTCGTGTATATGTATTCGAAAGATAAGTACGTTAACAGTTACATGTCGGTGAGTGAATATAATGCATGTGTTGACTCTTCACAAGTCAACGATATCGACGTTGTAAATAGTTAACCAGTGATAGTAAAATAAATTCAGCTACCATGAGAAGTTTGATTTATCAATTCAATATATCAATTCCTTTTCAATAACATGATTTCTTGTAACAATTTTTGTCTATACCCAGCATAGACAGTTAAATCATTTAAATATCAAGTATCAAAAAGATTAATTCAAACATTTTTGCAACTACTGCACCCTGGTATTAAAGATGATAAATACATTACATATTTATAATTGTATAAAAAGGATAAAATTTGGTAAAAGTGTGTATATAAATTTGTCGCATTTGTAAATTATTTCTTCCCAATGATGGATATCAATTCTTCCACCTTCTGAATGTACTGTTCTTTTGCATCGTCTTGGTTCATGCCTTTCTTTTTGTCCCAAGCATCCCATTTAGCTTTACCTCTGAAATCTAACATGCCTGGCCTTGCTGAAAAAAAAAAATTAAAATTTCCCTTGAAAAGAATAGTACTACTGATGTCACAAAATTGTCATTAAAATTCAACGAATTTGAAATTGTACAAAAACATTTCATTATTCATTAAGTTTCTAAATTCAGTTTTTTGCATGTCCTATTAGCATTTGTCAGGCAATTAGAATTGAAAATTAAAATCACAAAACGAAAATAAAGTCAGAAAGTGGATTTTAATATTCTTAATAAATGCCAAATGATTTATTGCATCAAGTGATTTATTCATATTACAAATTTAAAGGTTTAATTCCTTCAAGATCTTTTTTAACTTGTCGATGCAAATGGAATTTTCAATCAAAATATATTGAGCAATTTTAAACATAATGCCATTCAAAGTATATTAAGTAATCATAAACCACAATGGTATTATACATACTTGTGTTGCAATCTCCAACAGTAGCTTGCTTGTACAGTGAATATAATTCAAGCAGGTCAGCATCCGAAGCTGGAGCACTCAATTCCTTCACCTCTTCTGCAGCTTTATTAAATCTCTGAAAAGAAAAAAAAGAGTACCAAAATAAAAAAAATAGTTTCAATCATCTTTGTTTCGAATTTATATAAAAGTTCAAAGTACAAGGATTGAAAACTATTAATTAATTATGATAAAACATTAGATGTAATATAATTTAAAACATGATAAATACAAAGCTATTTACATACCTCGTCAAGAGACATTGTGCTTTGGTAACGAAACGATTGGAACTTCAGAACTTTCCACTCGTATTATGGCACTAGTTCAAATCCACGTTGGCCTGGAACTACAATCGATTAACTTTCTCCCACTCCTGTACTACTCATGATATTTCGTATGATACGAGATACCACCACGTCGCCAACAAACTTCATTAATAAAGAATTATTATCATGATGTCAGCAACATTTTAATTTCAATTTTTACATAATAACCTCTTTTCTGTACAACATATTCTATATGATATTCTATATTTTATACTTATGGCGGGAAAACGCGTTCTAACATAACTGATAGCAATTGATGACATCATTTAATAAGAGAAACGATGCTAAGAATCTGAAATAATTGTCAAATATCATTATTCAAATTGAATAAAAATAAAATTATAAAGAAAAAAACAAACTTGCTTTTAAACGAAGTAAAACGAGGACCTGGATGACTTTTCATAGTTGATAATGTTTAAGTATGCGTACATAATATTAATATTTTACGAAAGATAGTAGAAAAAAAATAAAGTAATTTGAATAAGATGAATGAACATTTAATAAACTACGATTGAGGATTAGTTAATAAACGTAAATGATCAATAAGTTCTTCGATAAACATTTCGAGTTGTACTTTTTAATTCTTATAACGACTTCGTCTTGTCTTATTTCAATGAAACGAATCTTTTTGTAACGACGTAATTCTTACGTTTCCAACAAAGAGAAATGTAATGATATTACGATGTAAAATATTGATGCGTACACACACACATGCACGTATGGATTATATGTAGTAGATATTTTTTATTTCCTCATGACATAGCTAGATGGCGACACTTGATCACTTCCTCGTGAAACATGGCGGACTGCAAGGGTGCGTTTTGTGATTCTTTTCTTGTACGGTATACTGACGATAAATTCTGCACAATTATTTAAATTGCAATAGTTAAAGATTCATACAGAATCGTCGTTTTTCTGCCGGCATTATTCTCCTCTGTAAATTCCACGTCCTCCCGTATTCTTTTCTCCTTTTTCTCGGCAATATTTACTCTCCAAAACGAGATTGACAAAGTAATTCTGTTTGGCAATCGTGTTAATTGTTTGTTTTTGATGTTTACACAGAAAACAAAGAAGAGACAAATCGACCATCCTATGTTTTAAAAGTAGATCCACCGCAGGAGTCGTCGGGAGATTCACCAGAAAATTCTACCAGTGGTAAATAATACGCTGTATTACTTTTTTGTTTCAAGTGCTTCAACTTCATCATGGCTTTTCTCTATGAAGTTGGTATACAGTTGGTAATGCTTTACGTACGCTTGGTATCATTTTGTGGCAGAGTATAATTTTTAATTAAAACCAACGACTTGTTGCAAATTGCACATGCTACGACACAGAAGCCTCAAGCTTCATTTAAAGGGTGATTCATGAAGTCTGTATTGTTTCAGAAGAAATGGAGAGCTCAGCGACAGAGAACAGTACCCAGGAATCACCATCGAGTTCTACCAAGCCAGTGTTAGCTGCTTCAAAATTTGGAACGCCATTTGGGTGTAATGACTCTTTCAAAAATTTAGTTAAGAAAAAAAAGTCTTTCACGTTGTGGCCCTCTCAGTTGGGCATGGTAACGAACAATCAGCCTACTACTAAAGTATATTTACAACCAGCCAAGTTTCAGAATCCGTTTGCAAAGGTCTCAGATACGCTTGTAGATGAAAAAAATAAGGAGAAGGGAAAGGAAAAAAAAGACGAAAGCAACAAAACAGAAACAAAAGAAGAGAAAGAGGATAAAAGTGAAGAGAAGAATGATAAAAGTGTGGCAGAGGAAGTTAAGAGTGAAGTAAAGGAAATGAAGAGTGAGGAAGCTAAAAAATTGGACAAGCCGGCGGAGGAAATAAAGTCTACCTTCCTAATGCTGGGCACAAGCGCAAAGGACAGTGTAAATACTACGGTAACGCCTTGTACTTCAGAACCAAATTTTGTCTTTGGTCAAAACCTACAGGAACGCGTTATGATTGCGAACGACGCAGAAAGTTCTGAGAAAACGGAAGGTGAGGACAAAAAGGAGAAGAAAGATGAAAGCACAAATGCAAACGGCTCGACAGAGCTTCTCTTTTCCAATGCGTCAGCGGCGTGTCGTACTACCTCAAAACCAGGACTAACATTAACCGAAGCAGCTCAAGAACTAGAGGAAGCAAATCGTGCTAATAAAAGGAAATATAGCCAAATAACACCGCTAACCGGCGAAGAGGGTGAAACGAACATCCTTCAGATAAACTGCAAGTTCTTTGCGTTCGATAAGGTTTGTATAATTATGTGGCTTGTATAAGAATTGTCAGTCTAATGGTAAATGTCCGGTTTCTGTTCAGGCTAGTAGCGGCTGGCAGGAAAGAGGTAGAGGTACTTTAAGACTAAATGACCGCGATGAAGAATCTCGGCTGGTAGGACGTACGGCAGGAACCCAGAGATTAATTATGAACACGAAAGTGTGGCCGGGAATGACGGCAGAACGAGCGGCGCCGAAATCCTTGAGGTTAACTGCAATGGACGTTCAAGGAACTATCAGAATTTTCATTGTTCAAGCAGCGCCGAAGGAGGTGGAACAGCTTCACAACTTGTTGCAACAGCGGCTGAAACGCGCTCAAGAACGCCAGCCTAAGAAATTAGCAACCGACCACTGACAACCAATCAGTCGTCCTTGCGACCTGTTCGCTAATTACCATCTAAATTTGCGCGATACAGAAGTTGCTAACACGTGAGAACAAGATTAGGGAAACTACGTCGAAGCTATCAGGCCCTATTTGTTTCTAGAATAATTTGTACACAATAGAACTATGGCTATGATTTGCGCCTTTTCCCCTGTTCTCAAGTTTTGAAACTCCGGGCGTACACTGATATTTGCAAACTGACAGACAGCGAAGACGAAGGAAAAAAACGAATTCTTTCTAATATATATTTTTTAATCATTCCCAATTGATAACTCTTCTTTTACGTGGATTTCAAGCGTTTTTTAAAAATAACTAGGGAAACCACTAGCTAGGGAATTTTGATAATAGCAAAATGCGAACACACATACACATACACACACACGAATACACACATAATCAGTCACGAAATCGCTCAATAGGCTTGTAAGAGCGGTATTTTTTTTTAATTTTCAGTGATGAAAGTCTTTTTTGTAAGAATTACTTGGATTTTTATCGTAGTGATGTTCTTATCGATTTAGAATTCTCTATTTCTTACCTGCTATATATAATATATATATATATATATATATACATACATATATATATATATATATATATATATATATACATATACATATAAATATAAATATAAATATAAATATAAATATAAATATAAATATATAAATATTGTAACTTTTAAGAAGATCACTGTTAGTTCTATTATTTAAGATGTAGGTTCGCCGTAGGCGAAAGTAACAGCTCTGCACATGTTCATTGACGAGGAAACCTATACGGGATTTCTAATGTGAGGTTCTATCGCGTGCACAAAATGTTCCACGACCGAATCTGTAACTATTTGTTACTTCTCTACTGTACATAGCGCCGAAGACGATCGGACAGTTTCCTCGTCGTATTTTCGTGTGTGTATCATATAAAAAGGCTGTGTGCGAAGCGGCTTCTCTAATTTTTTTGTTCAACGGTATTTATCAACACGACGATCTCTCCACGAAAAGGATCTCTTTTCTTGTTCCACGAGAAAAAAAAAAATCAGTCACGAAAATCCCTGTTGTGAAATGTAATGCACATTAATAACGAAACAGCAGAGATATTATTTAAGACAGAGAAAAACGCTATTCACAATAAAAAAAATCGTGGAATCACTATTGTTTCGCCGTACTTGATACCTAATAAGGAAACAGAACTTATTGTACACATCGTTAATTATATGAAGAAATACAGACGTTTGCATAAAACAAGACCATTGCGTTAGTATTTCTTTTTTTTTTTATACTGTTCGTTAAAAAGCCGATTATAGTCAAATTTGCCTAGAACGTGCGAGCTTTTCTTTGTCTACAAACCTATTTTTTTCAGCTTGAAATGGAGAGCTCGTTGGTTTTTTCCAGACTGGAAAAACACACCTGATCACGCGTTTATTCCAATATTTCCCGCGCGCGGCGCTATCCGACATGATCCGATGGCGGGCGGCATTCAACAGGCTGATATTTATAGACTCGAGAGTTTCGTGCAAAGCTACACAACGCGTTTTAGGCGTCAAAATCCGGTTCCTACGTTCGTCAACATCCATTCAATGATCCATGGGATTTCTAATCCGATCGTGCGTATATTCCGCAGAATCCAAGTTACGCCCAGAAACCGGAAGAGAGATTCCGCAACACAGCACTGGGGCATCGTGTGCAATCAGTCAAATTTGCCTGACTGACGTTTGAGTATCGTCAGTGCTACTTTCGATCGCGACACATTCCTGCTGTAACGATGCATCGCGCTGGGAACCGAGAGGAATTGACGACGCATCAGCCGAAAGGAATTCGAAAAAAGGAGGCATCCTTTGCTTTCGTAACACGCGGGCGTTAGTCATACTTCCATTTGAATCGAAAAACCGTACAGTCTTCGTCGAGGACGAGAAGAGGAAAACCGGAGAAGAGACACGGTGTCCTTTAATTATTTTCCTTAGCGAAGTTTCTGGTAATTTCCCTCGCTTCCTGTAAGCTGTCTTCTTAATCGTAACTGGAACTCTTATTATCGCTAATGTTTAGTGTTAGTGGTAAGTGAAGCGCTATGAAGGTGGTATTGAGTCTGAGAAAATCGATCAGCTGTCAGAATTTATTTCGACGATAATCTGTAAAGATCGGTAAAAGAAAATTGATCCGGTATGAATTGATTCCCAGAAGAGAAGGGAATGAAGAATTAGAAGAATTGCTGTGTTCCTTATTGATTTAATTCAGCAAGGTCACAGTTATTCCGGCGACTTATTTTCTTCTTCAAAAAAGGCAATCCATTGCAATTTCACCGGCACGATGCTTCCTCTCGAGGATATAGTCAAATAAATAAATTTCGATCAACCGGAAGCGATCGATACCTTACTCGTGGCGGACAGAGACGAAGATGTTGCTGGCCGTTGGACGGGAATTCTTCTGGCATTACGCGGCCGAGTGCTGTAGAATTCAAACGTCACGAGGCGGGAAACTGAAAAGATAGCATCGACAATCGGACACATGGTAATTTGAACACCGATTTACGAACGTTTTACGTGTCACCGAATGTTGTTACGTGTCTTCGGCGTTGAAGAATTTAAACGTTGTCACTGATGACAAGGCAATTAGGCGTGGACAGAAGAAGAGGAAAGTGAGTCAGTAAATAGGGAAAATGATGTTCACCGGTGGTGCCCACGCGAAGAGGCGCAACGCCGGCGGTGGTTCCGGCCGGAGGACCTCCACGGATCGTAGGAGCCCACAGACTGCTCGCGTGGCCGCGGATGGATACACTTACAGGTGAGACATCTGGTAGGTAAAGATCATTTGTGATTAATTAACCCTTTGGCACTCCTTTGTCGAGTGTGACTCGACATCAGTTTTTATCCCAGGAATTCTTATGTTGAGTCACACTTGATATTTTTAAATTGCCAAAAAAAAAAAAATAATTGAAAAATAGTTTGGAGTATAAAGGATTAATACTTAATTACATTTCACAATTCTGTTGCGTTGTAATAAAAGATGTGTTATTGTCTAAATATTAGATAAAATACTGTTATTTATTATGTTTCATGACGTAAAAAGAATGTTGATTGAAAATATTTTAACTTGCCTAATTTCTTATTAATCCATGGTTTAAGTTGATAGTTAAATACAGTTTAGAATTTTGTTTTGTCACATAAAAAATTTTATGAAGAAAATATTAATTCACAGCCTGAAACATATATAATATATAATTTTTAGATATGAGAATTTTAAAAATTACTTACATATGAAAGCTAAATTAGTTGCAAGTGTAGCTAACAATTTCTAAGTTATTCATAAGTTTAGAATATAACTCAAGTAGCTACAGTAATATAACAGTAATATAAGTATTATAAGCATGCCAAAGTATTTACTACAGTGGAAGCAATGTATAGTAGAATTGACTTAAAACATATTAAAAGTTTTCATGTTCAAATTAATTATTAGAAATTAATTACAAGTGTAAAATTGATCTTGTGAAAATGAATTATAGTTATTTAAGACACAAATTGGTTTATATATCAGTTTTGCATTAAAATATTGCATCCAAAAATTACCATCATGTTAAAATTAAATTATTAAATTAAAATCATTGTTACATGGAGGAGTCAAAAATTTGGTTTATATATCAAACTGGATTTCTGTTTCATTGAGAAAGGGCATAAGTTGAAAGACATAAAAAAAAGATGGCGTGATACCATTCCAGAACCAGAATTCCAATACTGAATCCAACGGACCTACCACCGACAACATCCACGGGAAGAACGTACGTATACAAAACTAGGGTTCCTCGAAGAGATATCGCGGTAGCAGCCTTATCTCCTCCACCTGAAAAGCACAATATCGGAGGAGCAATTACGAAAAGAAGGGGTGCAGTGAAACAGAACAAGGTGCACGTGGTTCGAGGTCACAAGCTAGTCGCAAAATTCTTCAGACAACCGACCTTCTGTGCTTTTTGCAAGGATTTCCTCTGGTAAAGTTGACAAACACGTGTGCAAGAGAGACACGTCGCAACGTATGCAAGTAGAAAATGAGTTGAAATGTCCCGAGGGAAATAAAACGGCCACAAATGCACATGTTTCATCGAGAATGTACATTGTCAGGCAATGTACCAACAATCGAATTGTCATAAATCTCGATTTGTCATAAAATTACGGTAGCTTTGTCGAACATCCAGAAATAGTTGACGTTAATCGTAGCATTGGCCGGCTATTTCCTTCGAGTACGGCATGTTTCCTAATTAATCCGAAGTATGCTTTTTGTCGCAGGGGATTCGGGAAGCAGGGATACCAGTGCCAAGGTAAATATTAAATCGCAGGCCGTGGTTTTTCTCGCTATTACCACCCGCTTGTACCTCTATTAATATTCCACTCCTGCGTTTCAGCCTGCCAAACGGCGGTGCACAAGAAATGCCATGATAAATTGCTGACCAAGTGCCCGGAGAGTGGCAGAGAATCAGAGAACACGATAGTAAGTAAATACGTTCTATTCGATCTTCCGAGAAATATGTTTTTGTTCCGAAAAAGGAAGAAACTTCGCGAAAGGCACAAATTTTCTTCAGTATTTGTGAGAACGATCTGTGAGTTTGTTTGCGCCATTTCTTTTTAATGAGAACCAGTTGTGTTTCTCGGTAGAGAATGCTCGACGTAAACTATGCGAGGAAACTATGTTTGCTTATTTGCTCAGCGATGCATAGATCATCCAGAGGTGTTACCAGAGGATTTGGAAAACAAGACTGTTTCTAACGTTACCTCGTACGTTAAAATTGACGTCTATTTCTAAACGTTTGCAACGTGATGCAACGCAGAACTTTACCAAATTCTCAGACATCTTTCAGGCGGTTTAGTGATCTATCAAGTTCAAATTTGTCCCACTAAAAACAGATTATATAATTATATATTTTTCTTGCAGTAGTTAATTACATGTTTTTATATGTTTTCTCTTTTTGTAATATAGAAATTTTATGAAAATATTTGATACCTATTTTTGTAAAAGATGGTTACGTGGTTGTTCGTGAATTACCATCCTGTATCTGTTTATGCTATTTGTTGAAAGTAACGCAACACCCAATCCTACGCAAAAACCGTTCTAATTCTGTCAATACTTGTTCGGTGGCAGTACTTGAGGGAGCGTTTCAAGGTAGATGTACCTCACAGGTTTCGTCCTTACACGTTCATGTCACCGACCTTTTGTGACCATTGTGGTTCCATGTTGTATGGTTTGTTCCGACAAGGTCTCAGGTGTGATGGTAAGTAAAATTCACATCCAAAAGATTTTCGTTTTTAAAAAGAATCGCCTCTTGTACGTGTATCCACTTCACCTTGATGCACCTTGAACCGAACCGTTTTGTTACGTTAATGACAATTTGAAGTGTTGTAAATTTTGCAAAGTTCAATTGTTATCATTTTCGAGTTTCTAAAGTTAGTTTGCACGATTGATTCGAAACAGAATACATTGCCATTCGTTGGCTATTTCCAAGTTTCTCTGAACAAGCAACAATAGACACCGGGGGAGGTGGGAAAGAGTCATTTGGCGCGGGTCTCGATGCTCGAAACACAAAACAACGCGAAACCGTGGCTCCGTTGACACATTAATGCGCGTTTTACACGGCTGCAAAGGCAACCGGCACGAAATCGTCCCCTGGCAAATTTGGCGTGTATGTGTCCGTATGTAGCGTATCATGATGTGTGATCGCACGTTCTTCGGTATTATTCCTTACAACTTTCATCGACGTTGTTGTTGCGTCTTTAATAGCATGATAACAAGGAGTGGCCTTAACCAATGTGTCCGCTTTGCTGGAATCTCTGCTCTCTGAAGTTCATTGCATTTGCAATCTCGATTCTCGATTGAAAATTGCTGAAATGAAAAATTTTTAATCAGAGCAGGAAAAGAACAATCGCTTTCTTTTACCATTGTCATATTTTCTTTTGTGCATTGACAACCCTTGACATGAAGAAACATGTATAACGCTGCGTTAAAGTGGAAAGTAGAAACGCATTTGACAATAAGCGCACACGGTCTAATCCTGGCTAATCCTGGCTGACAATGAGTCACGTAAACGCCACAATTCCACAAATATTTGTAGGAAAGCAATGCCTGAGACTTTCTGTACAGGTTATTAGTATCCAGCTAGTATAGTTAGACGCTAGGAAGCCTCATATACTAGACTTCTATTATTACACTGGGTCGCTGGCTTAGACTCAGTCGGTGTTGGCTCCCTGAACCGTGAGAACACCTGAGAGAACGCGTACGCCGGCGATCCGCACTGCGCTCAGTCGTCTTCGAGATCGTCGAACCGCTCGTGCCCGCTGTTCGCCACTTCTGTTTGTGTTTTTTCTTCTCCGGCTCCTTTTAACTGGCCTCTGTACACGTGAACTTACTGGATAACACTCGCCACGATGCCCTACTACGGCGATGGTCTGCCCTATTATTACGGGGGACCGTTCTCCAATCACAGTTCTTTGATGACTGGCGCTCCACGGTAAGCCTTTCCTTCTTCCAATTGTTCTTCCCTTTCTTTCTGACTCTCCTACCTCTGTGCATTTTCTTGCAAAATGCAAAGAAGCTTGGTTAATTTTTGATGTTGGAAGATATCTTTATTTTCTTGTCTCAGTCAATTTTTTAGTAATCTCTTTTGACGCTGAAGGATTCATTTATTTTTCTTACCAACAGGTTAATTGTTAGCAATTCTTTTTGCACCTCAGGGTAAAACATTTTTTTATGAATTTTTCCCCTTTATCGCCTCATCTCAGTTTAACACTTGATTTTCATCGAGTTGTTTCGTTTCTCTTAACAACGTGTATTTTTCATTAGTAGCAATTTTTCTTATTCTCTATCTAAACAAGATTTTTGATATCATCACGTGACAGATACCAGGAAGCTTTTTAGCTACGATATCTTTCAAGTATAAATGTAGCGTAGACGTCATTGGAAATTTTATTCAGTCTTTTGCACAATAGTTAAAGAGGCGTTTCATTTTTCTTTTTCTTTTTTCAAATAAAGTTCAATCTTTTTTGTGTCATCCTCTGGCAGACGCGCGTTTCAAGTTTGATTGTATCTCCTCCCTTGTTTCTCTGCACATACGAAAATAGCATTCCAAGAAGCGGTTCCTTTCTTCGCTTTCTTCCCTCGCTTTTCCTTCGCGAACCATTATTCTCGGTCGCGCGGAGTGACGTTCGTCGACGTGGAGGCTTCTCTTGATGGACAGTTACGTGAACGCAACACCCGAGAAAGAATAAAGACGCCCCGAATCTGAAAATAGAAAGCGCGTTTTCTCCATTTTTTTCTCTCTTTTTTCGAGCAAACCGACGGAGAAAGAAAATCGAATGGCCATAAAATGCCAAACACGTACACAGATCTCTGCAATTAGAATAGCTCTAGTTAGGCAAGTAGTAATCCCGAATTTTGGCAAGTAACAGATATGATATACAATCGGTCAAACCTTTAAATTCATTAGTAAAACGCGGAATGTCGATTAATTGAGATTAAAGGGCCGAGGGGTCGAGATAAATCAAAAAAGATTAGAAGGAGGCGGCAGGTTTCGTTGTGAATATCAGGCATTTTAAAAATAGCCAACGTGTCTGGACGTGCTAGCTTTCCACGTGATAAAATTCCGTTGCACTGCCAAAAAATCCTCTAGTAAAATCCGCAATTACGCCGTTACGCTCGTAACACTGAAAAGGTTAATGTTAACGTTCATAAATAGGCCGCGAGGCATAAAATTATATTTGCTCGAGAATTGTCAGACAGATTCCAGACAAGTTGCGGTCCAAGATTTCAGGTGAACTGCGTTCTTTTTTTTCATGCAAAGTCGTGTTCTTATAAATTTCGGACAAACCGATACATTTTATATTATTTATTATTTATTATATTATTCTACATGTTACGTGTATCTTCAAATTTTCTACAAGTCTATCTACAATCAATGATTTTCTTTTAAAAAAAAATAAAAAAGAAACGACATTAATTGGTGCATAAATCAATGCGTCTTACGAAGTTGGCGTGTTTAATGAAGTATCAAATTAATTTAAATAATACAGTATCTTACCGTCGGTTTGTTTTTCAAAGTGGAAAATTAGTTTCATCCCCCTAGAAATTGAAAAACGCGACGAGAAGTTCCAAATGTTTGTCTACGCCCAATTGACTTGCACGTCATCGTGCAATCGATCGAATGCGCGCAATCATGAATCGAAGCCTCGTTAATCATTCATGGCCACGGTTGAAGCCAAATTCAGCAAGCAACGCGCGTAACAAGTGTTCGTAATGCGTTTCTTATCCCTGCGAGTCTCGCGTCGCGAGTCCACGTGGCATTCGGAGGCCACGCAATCGGAAGCTTATCAAGCTCGATGATTACGCGATCACGAACACTGTTAATTCCTTCTCGGCATTATGCAATGCTGGCCAACAAAAATGACTTGCTATTTTTTTTCATTCGACCTTCCCTGCGAAAAAATGTTAGCTTAGAATACTTTCTTCGTCGTTTGACTCATCTTTAATCTCTTGCGCTGGAATGACGTGCCACGCACGTCAAGAATTTTTTGTCCCAAAATTGCAATATTTACTCAGTTTTGAGTATATTAAAGTATAACCAGGGCAAAAAAAATAGTAAATTTATTACTTCTCAATAATTTCTATCCAGTGATATCATACCAACGAGTTCAAAAAGAAAGCGACAAATTGTATACGATTATTATTTGGTCACTCGTTATGGTCCGCAATCAGTTGTCAGCGCAAATGGTTAAATAGAGGCACGTTACGCTCAGGGTCTTCCCCTGTTTTAAAATTTAAGACCTCTAAACGTTCGAAACAACCATCAGAAAAGCATCCACGTCGCTCGGGATGCCCGGACGAGCCAGAATTTTACGACTTGTGGAATTGTAGACCGCTCCATTCGCCGTTGTCCCGATACTCGCCGCACCTGTCGACCATCTCCGAGTCCCCGTTGTCCACTCTGCGTCGTTACTCGCCGGTGCCGGTGGTCAGCCGGCACCGGCGCGTCATCGATACCGCAGACATCGACGTCTCGACGCCGAGGATCCTCACTCAGGACAGCGGTCATCAGAAGGGCCGGCTGCGTCGCGACAGACCCACCATCAAGATCAGGAGCCAAGCACTGAAGGACAATCCCGCGCTTCGCCAGCACAATGAGAGACACGAGAGGTCTGTGGGTGAGCTGCTGGTAGAGAAGTTCCTGATCAAGGACAAGAAACTCGACGAGACGGAGAAACGCTTGCAGCTGCTACGCGAGATTGACGTGAACACGAGCGAGGAGCAAGACAGCGACAAGGATCTGCAACAGGCGAAGAGCAAGATCACCAGACGGTTCACGAGGAGGAGATCGTCCGCGGATATTCAGTTGGATCCTGAACAGATAGAGAGGGAGGTGACTTACGCTCAGGTCCAGGCGAAGGTGTTGGACACCCTGGTCGCCGAAGAGCAGGCTGAGATCGAGAACGAGGTTCGCAGAGGGACGTTGATCAGGAAAGGGGCCCCTCCCGGTGGGCCGAAGACAGTTCCCAGGTTCTTCAGGAGCGACGGCGAGTCCGTGTCTCAAGGCGAGGAGGAGGCCAGCGCGCAGAAGGTAAAGAAGACGTTGAAGAAGGTGAAGAAGAAAAGGAGAACCACCGAGAAGCCTTCGCCGCCTATTGGGGAATGCGAGAATCTAAGAGAACCTGAGTCTAGCAGCGACGTCTCCGTGGACGTTCAAACGAGCGAGAACGACGAGGAGGAGATCCGTAAGCGTTCGAGGTCTCAGATGTTCAAGGTCGAAGCCAGTAACAGCGTCGGAGACTTCTCTACTATTTGGGTGAACAGTCCTACAGAACAATTTCGTGAGAGCGTAAAGATTCCTGTTCCCAAGAAAGCACCGGTACGCAACGGGCACGAGGTTAAGGAAGAGTCTGAGACAGAAGTGGTGTTACCTGTGAAGAAACCTTACGTGAAGGATACGTCGAGGAACAGCGTGTATTTTACGGTGAAAACGCCTCCAGAAGCCTCGAAGAACGACCCTCTGAACAATTTAAAAATCGTCACCGACAAAACGAAAGTGTCCCCCAAAGGTAAAATGATTGATCAGATCTCATCTGTGGACACCACGGAGCCAGGGTCTCCTAAAGACAAAACAGTCAGTCAGATCTTATCTGCAGACATCGAGGAAGACTCTAAGAAAACGCCAGAAGAGTCTCCTGAAGAAAGTAAAATTGATCAAATCTCATCTGCGGGTATCAAGGATACAAACCTGAAGACCTCAAAGGATGAAACCCTCCCGAAACGAAAGAAAGAAGCGATACAGAAGAAGACTATCGAAATTCCCAAGCAGAAGAAGTTGGAGTTTCTGGGTAAAAGATGCCCTCCGCAGTCTCCGGTGTCTTCCATTGTCGATGTGCCCGCGAAGACAAGGGTTAAAGAGAACAACGTGACGCTAACAAGTGATGACCTATTGGCGAGCGAAAGCAGCGCCAGTGGAGCGCTTCCATCGGTCGCGAACAGCCTGCCAAAAGCGTCTAAAATTAATACGGATGAAAATAATGCCGTAGAAGCGCCAAATTGTACGTTGTTACGAGAACCGCAGTACCTGGCAAAGCCGACGCCAACGAAAACTGAGGACGTCGTGTCTCCGTTGTCGGGGAAGAAGGTGGACAAAGCCGTGACCTTGGAAAACGCCTCCGCAGCGAGTGTCCTTGGTGAAACGGGGAACGTAGATCGCCCGAAGGAGCCCGCGAAGAAAAGCGGGTTCTCAACAAAGACTTCCTCGTCCCCCAAGGACGAAGACGCAAATAACAATCTCGCGAATAAACCGACCTTGTCAGAGGGTAACGCGCAAAAGGCGGAAGCTTCTGGAAGAATTGTTGAAAAGCGCGTTAAGGAGGATGTTAAGGATACCAAGGTGAAAGGGGTGTCGAGTTTTGAGAAGATGGTGAAGAAGGAGGACGATGAGGAGGAAGTTGCGAGATTGCCCCTCAGCGCAACAACGAAGAAGATCGAGGCAAACAAAGCGGCGCCAAAGAGCAACTTGCAAAGTGCGAACAAAGAGCCAAGGATCCCGTGGAGAACGAGAGCTCTTCCTAAGGTCGATGCCCCTGGTGAGAGCACCTCTGTCACGGATTCTAGACCCGAGCAACCAACAGATTCGAAATCTTCGAAGCAATTTGCGTCGTCCGTCGATGAAATGGCGAGTATGCCATTGGAGAAGCCGGCGGTGAACGGAGAGATCGGAAGCTTGTCTAAAAGCATGTCCACCGAATCTATAGATTTCTGGAGCGAGATCAAAGGGCCGGAGAGTCCGAAAGTGACGAAAGTAACTACTAACAGGGGATTCTGTTTCGCGACTGGTACGAAGAGTTCGGAGCCGGGTCAGGCGGTCGAGGACCTCGCCGGCAGTCAGCTGGACAAGAAAAAACAGACTGATCCTAAAATAAGCGTCGCCGCTTCGCCGCCAACTGAGCTCAATAATATACCCGTAATCGAGGAGGAGCGGAGGAAAACCGAGGAGAATCCGTCGAAATCCGAGACCGAACGGACAATATCCAGCAGCGAAGCGGCTCCGGAGAAGTTGGAATCTGACAAAGGTGACTCTACGCCAAAGAAGGGGTTAAAGAAGAAGAAGAACCTGTCCATAATCATCGATCCTATTCAGAATGCGTACTCAACGGTGAAGAGGACTCCCTTCAAGAGAGAAGATTCCTCAGCGTCGACTGTTTCTTACAAATCTGTGACCAGCACCCCAGATACCTCTGTTCCGGCTTCTGAGGTCTCCACACCGGTCGCAGAGATTCCTGTGCCTGTGATAAACATCGAGGAGGCGTCCACGCCTACTAAACTCGACTCCGAGGCTCTGAACGAGGAGGACGAGCCTAAGACGCCGACCAACGATTGGCAGGACGTTAAATTGTCGAAGATCAGCAAGTGGAACAATCACAGTGATCTTTCGAACGTCGAGACCGAGCAGGAGACAACTCCGGTGCCTTCCAAGGAGGTCAGCGCCGCTTGCAGCCCGGAGGACACCCCAGAGTCGTCCAAAAAGAAGAAGATCGTCAGGAAGAAGAAACCATCCACTACCAAGAAAAGTTCTACCAAGAAGGACAGCAACAAAGACAGCAAGGGATCCAAGAAAAGCTCTACTAAGAAGAGTTCCGCCAAGAAGACCCCTGCCAAGAGCCAGGAAGCCCCGAAGCCTCCGGAAGCGAAGAACTCCGGCAAAGCTAAGCAAGAGAACAAGAACGTACCCACCACGAGGCCCATCGATCTCATCAGAATGTTTTACACCACACCGTCGGCGTTGCTAACCGCCACACCCAGAGACTTGTCTAAAGTTCGCCGCGCGAAAATCAAGAGGAAAAAACATCACTCCAGGACGCCGTCTGTGAGCAGCGACAGCACCGGAAGTACCACCAGCACAGCAACCACTGAGAGCAGCGGATCCATGGAGCTCGACGACGACCCAGAACACAAGAGAATGAACTCCACCAGGAGCAACGACTCCGGCTTCGACGGCTCGCCAAGAATATCCAGTACTTTTTTTTTCATTGCAATAATAATTTTTTTTTTTTAGATCGTTTGTTCCGTTGTTGTACAATTTCAATCTTTGATTTTCTCTTCTTTTACCTTACGTTTTACCACACGTTGCCTCAGGATTCTGTTTGCTTAAACTGCCAAATAGAACTCGCAACCAATTCACGGAAATTCGCTGTCTTCCGAGTGTGTGGGTGGTGTGTTTACGTTCAGAGCAACATATGCTGGTTTCAATATCTTTCTGCAACTCTTTTTCAATTCTTTTCGCTAACTAAATGCACTAAACTCGTCGGAGATATTGAAACCGGGATTTGGCAGCTCGCTAACCGTTTCTGCATTGTTTTTCACTTGTTCCTATGCTTTCAGTGACTAACACAGCGACGTTCACTTTCGGTAGCCTTCGTGCAGCTATTTTCTGCATAGAATTTTAGAATGATACAAAGTCAGACGGCCAGAGTATCGGCTAGTTATGTAATCGTTCCTCATCCACGCGGATTTTCTGGTCCAACAGCATCTCGCGCCTCGTTCCCCCGTTGCAAAGCGCAAAGCCAGTAGTTCTTCGTCGTTGCATAAGGTCGTTGTCACAGAGTCAACGACACCGTTCACCACATTTGTTTACAGAAAGCACCGTAACCGTTGAAACGGTTTCCCGATCGTTTCTCTGACATTCTCGATAAATATACACGTAACTCCTGGGAGGTTTCGGAAATTTTCACGCAGACACAAGTCGCGTTTTTGGTCAGAAATAGCCACTTATTGTTCAAACTCTTCGCATCTTGATTAAGAAGCAACGTGCACCGTGTTACGTACGTTGCTTCGTGACTCTATTTATAAGACGTCGGTTTCACAACAATATTCTAGTCTTCATAATGTAGCAGGCGGGTAGTTGATGCTGCGAACGAGAGTTTCGCGATAAATTTAGATGAAACGGCGATGAGTTGATTAGGTATCTAGTAGAGGATGAACCGCGCGGATGAACGTTGTTCTCCGAAATGTTTCGTGCAACGTGCATCAAAGTAGCAGGTACACGTAGCTGATAATCAAACGAATAACACGTAGAATCATTCGGAAATAGACTGTGACATGGCCTGTCACAAAAAGTGCGAGAAACTGACCGGGAACCTCTGCGGACTGAACCAGAAGCTTGTGGCGGAAGCCCTGCAGGCGCTCAAGAAAGGTGAGTTACCCTTTCCAACTCGCTACAAGCAGCAATCGAAGAAAAAAAGAAAAAAAAATCAGACTCTTCAATAGCTTCAATACCTTTAAAGTCAAAGAGTTTTCACTTCTTTCTAAACGAAATCTTGTTTTCCTCGTGCAATTTGATCTTGAGCGTTGGCCGTGCAGCGAGATTTGGCTGACCCAAGGTGCACATTCGTCTACGTTGCTATCATAAATCCATTCACTCCGACCAGGTAGACGATACCATGATTTCAGCAAAATGGAATTACATCATCGTTAAATCGGTCGCCGGTGCTTATACACTGTTACAATTCTTCTGTCTGTACCCTAATCCATCATTTATGTCGCATTGTTCGCGTCAGCTCTATTTTTGCGAAACGCTAGTCGGCTAACATCCAGCGTGCTCGCATTGCCAGACCCGGCAATCGGCAATTAATGGG
Organism: Melipona beecheii; assembly: GCA_032399605.1. Taxonomy (NCBI): domain Eukaryota; kingdom Metazoa; phylum Arthropoda; class Insecta; order Hymenoptera; family Apidae; genus Melipona; species Melipona beecheii. Next base: position 2,250,894 of record JAUCMO010000502.1, read on the forward strand.
CTTATTAATCGAGATTTGACGAACGTTCGGGTGACCAGAGACATTCCTTGGCTCCCGAGGAGAACCGTTCTCTTCTTCGTTCTCTTCCAATAAATAGAGAGTCTTGTTCAATAGTTGCTTGTTAAGCATCTCTTTACTCCGCCAGTAAGTATCTTTCACGTCTCGAACGAACAATTTTCACGAACCGAGACTGCAAATATTTCAATGTCGTTTATCGTATGGTTAACAAAAACGAGGCTACTAACTACGACTGGTTTCTATTAAGTTGTGTGACAAGTTCGTTCGTCCCCTAATGTTTCAGATTATTATAATTGAGTTGTACAATCGTTATAATAGTGGGCAAATTTTGTAAAAGAATAGAGTTACACTCGATTACATACTTCTTTCACAAGACAGAAAATTTTCAATTTTTATTACAGTTCCGTTCCAATTTAAATTGTTGAAATATTGCAAGCATTAACTATCTCAATGTTTAATAATTAATTATCGAGTAAGATTATCTTCAAGCTTTAAATTACTCAACCCATTTGCAATGAAATAATTGATTAAATAATAAAAGAAAAATTAAATTAAATAATCTTCTCTTCTAAAGAGGAGCAAACGAACTCATGACACAATCCAATAGATCTTTTAATTGGTTTTATATGTACATTATTTTTATTTCGACTTCATAGCACCTTCGCAATCGTCGGACACCCAGAGAAACTCAGACTCCTCGGACCATTTCCCCAGTGGGAGGATTACACCACCGGCCACCAATCTTCCGAGATTCAAGAAGTACACGGTGACGGACTTCAATTTCCTAAAAGTAAGTGCGCCGCGCAAGATTATTCATCGCTGCGAGCTATCGTTAACAAATTTTAGCCACGGTCGTCGTATTACGCGGACACGTGCAACTTCCGAGCATCTGCCAAAATTGAAAATTTCGCTGACGAAACGCTCGAATTATTCACTCGGAGATGATGGAGATCTTCGTCTGCATCTTCGGACGAGCTTTTATCCATCAAAAGAGCTTGCATTAACGTTCCCCTTTAGAGATCTTCTTTACACAAATCTGAAACAACAGCAATTTGTTTAGATTATAAATAACTTTATAAAATTTTATCTTTTTTTTGTTGTTGTTGGAAGATTGAAATATGCGTGTAGTTTAAACAGAGAAGATTTGATGCAAGTTCCCTGTGACTTGTTTGTAGAAGAGTTTGAGGATTTATGAGCTACCTTGGCTCGTCAGAACGAAAGCCAACGCACATCACGTGTACACCTGTGTCACGTGAACCAGGCTTGATTCATGAAGTACGAATTAATCCAGGCAAGGAGATGCGGACGTTCGATCCTCTATCTTACGATCGATCCAACGCGATCACAAGATGCCAAAAAGCTTTAAGCTCCCATCGAAAGTGTGCAGTAAACAGCGGTTCAACATTTTAAAACACGCGCGTTTGAAAGGTGACAGGTTTTCACAAGGTTTGCCGAATCGCCAGTCAATGGGAAGATTTATAGGAGAGAAAGTTTAAAACGGACTTGATTTTGCAAAGGACCGCCACGCAAATAGACCCACCCGAATTAGCTGCACGCAACGAATTATTTTTAACGAGCCCGAGGTACTCTCACGTGCGACACTCTCGCTTTAGACGCGTGAACTTTCCACCGTGTGCCATTTTCACTCTACCAGACCTGGATTTTCATCTGGTAACAGAACCTTGCCTCACTTTTGAATACCACAGCCGGTTAAAGCAATTATCATAGTCTAAGGATTATAGTTTTAATTCCTGAACTTTGCGACACCCTAAAACATTTGAGAATTAAAATCTGAATAGTTAAATTACTTCTGGTAGATTTTAATTTTTCCACTTACCTAATCTCATATTTGATATTTTCCAATAATGCATCAATCTTCGCTGAACTTCAAAAATTTAAAAATTTAAACTTAAATTCTGCAAACAATGAATCTTAATTCTTCCATGTCTAATTTCAAATTATATCTTTCCCAATAATACATTGATCTTCACTGAACTGGAAAACATCTGGAAAGGTTTAGGAATTAAAATTCTAATACCAAAGGTTTTTCTCAGAAGAGTTAATGCTCGTTGTTTTTCTCTAGGTTCTAGGAAAAGGCAGCTTTGGCAAGGTGTTGCTAGCGGAGTTACGGGGTACCGAGTGCGTGTACGCGATAAAGTGTCTGAAGAAGGACGTGGTTCTCGAAGACGACGACGTAGAATGCACCTTGATTGAGAGAAAGGTCTTGACCCTAGCCACGAGGCATCCGTACCTCTGTCACTTGTTTTGCACCTTCCAGACAGATTCCCATTTGTTCTTCGTGATGGAGTACCTAAACGGTGGCGACTTGATGTTTCACATTCAAAAATCGGGCCGTTTCCCGGAACCGAGAGCTCGATTCTACGCGGCGGAGATCTGGTCTGGCTTGAACTTCTTGCACAAGAAGGGAATAGTGTACAGAGATTTGAAGTTGGACAATGTGCTGCTGGATTTCGAGGGGCATATCAGAATAGCCGATTTCGGCATGTGCAAACTGCAAATTTTCCTTGACAGAACCGCCGACACCTTCTGTGGCACGCCTGATTACATGGCTCCCGAGGTAAAGGACGACTATAAACCTAATAAAATAAATTCTTCGTCTAATACTGAATCATCTAACAACTGATGCAGTCACTTTGTCCTTATACACTAGATAAAAATAAGAAACGATTAATAACGAATTTTTTTATATTCTACAATATCCCAATATTGCATTAACTCTTCTTTTAATTTTACAAAACTCTCTTTAGTAACATCCTTAGAAAAAAATCACACATACTTATTATGGAACGACTCGGTAGAATTGTTTAATCCAATTTGAATTAACGTTGCTCGAAGAAGGTTCCGGGGTTCCAAAATTAAGATACTAAAAGCGACGCTCAAACAGCCGCGATTCGTTGGTCTCTTTAAATTAACCGCAGCCCAACTTCTGTTTCCGCATTGCAGATCATAAAGGGACTGAAATACAATCAGGCCGTGGACTGGTGGTCGTACGGCGTGCTTCTGTACGAGATGCTCACGGGACAGTCGCCATTCTCCGGCTGCGACGAAGATGAGCTATTTTGGAGTATATGCAACGAAAGACCGTTTATACCTCGTTACCTGAGCCAAGATTCCAGCGATATATTGATCGCCCTTCTGGAGAAGGACTCTGGCAAAAGGCTGGCTGGTCATGAAATCGCGATGCACTCCTTCTTTGATGTAATTAATAATCCTACAAAACAAATTCCCGTTAACATATTGATGATCTGTGTTGTAAATCGGCGAAATTTCATTTTATTGAAGAATATTAACCATCAAGTAATGTCATTGTACATGATATTAAGTTATAACAATTTTAATTTCATTTTGTATTAAATTCCACATTGAGATCAATGATGAAATTTAGCTAAAAAGATTTCAAATGTAACCAATATAAAATATAAAAATTAGAGTTACAATCTTTGATACTAATTAAGAGTTAAGTCTTAAATGTAGTTAAATCTCTATATAAATAAATAAATAATTCTATCTTACTGGTTGTCAATATGTTAATGAAAACAGATAAAGTTCCAGGCAAACATTGTCAATCAATTGAATAATTGATCGCGTTCGTTTTCCCAGTCGTTGCAGTGGGATAGATTGGAAAGAAGGCAGTTAGAACCACCTTTCAAGCCAGCCCTGGACCACACTCTTGACACGAGGTACTTCGACACAGCGTTCACCGCTGAGAGGCCACGACTGACTCCTGTACCTGATCAGATTCTTACCTCCATGGACCAGGGTGTCTTCCGTGGATTCTCCTACACGAATCCAAACGCAACAGACTGAAGAAAACGCGAGAAACCACGTGCTACGACTTCGCAGCTTTGCACGTTGATTTGTATTCAACGTGATGTTCTTTGTCTTACGATGTTGATGGTCCTGATGATCGCCTGAAGGTTGATTCGAACGATAAATATAAGTTGGTCATACTCGTTTCGAGTTAAGGGCTGGACGTTACTCGGAGGTCTATCAGGACGGACTGAGTTGACTGAGACTCAATAAAGTCATCGAGCGCGACGTCATATTCGTCGAAGAAGAGGTTCCAGCGAGCGATTCCAGCAAGAGTCGAATGTTCCTGAATCTCTTCCGGTGATAAACGTTAGATTTTTATAATATAGAGGCTGTACTCCGTTGATAGAACTACTTAGATTAGCCATCCGTGGAATTCGAACGAGATTTCACTGTTCACAGAGTCCGCGGCTCTGATTTCGTTTTGATGCCACGTTCCGTTTCTTCCTTTTTTTTTAAGCGTTCTTCCGAAAGGAAAACGAAAGATCAGGCGATAGCCCGAAAAGTTCTATCGACGTTTGTTAAATGAGAATTGAACGTATCAAATAAAGGAATGGACAACTATCCCATTAAATGACAATTATTGCGATGAGGAAACGAACCAGAATATTTTAGGCGGAGGGCATCGTGATCCGGAGAACCGGAAGACGCTCGCAGACCTCTGATTGCACTACGTTCCCGCGTTTATTCTAAACCTCTAGCGTTACACCGCGGTCAGGTTATTAATACTCCCGCGTGGCTCATTACTTTGGCTACGATAAATACTGTCTCGAGCGTCTTCCACCCACAGACGATTGCCTTCCCTCTTCCTCTCTTTCCCTCTCGTTTCTTTCTTTTTTTTTTCTTTTTCCGCGTTTTCTTCTCGTTTTCGTCCCTTTTCGTTCGTTTGCTTGATCCTCTTTCATGAATCCTACGCCTTTCATGCTCCTCCTTCTCTATCCATTTTTCCTCCTTCTCTCATCTTTTTTTCTATTTCCATCCTGTCTACCGTGCACACTTCTCTCCTTCCTCTGTCCATGCACGTTTTCTCGTGCGCTCCTCTTCGCTTCTCGGATCGCACACTTGGCTTCACTGACTAGACGCTAACTTTAGCACACCGTGGAATTGGCAGAGCATCACGACTCGGTACAACGCAAGTCGAAACGCAAGTTGAAGAGGAAGAAGAAGAAGAAGAAGACTCCAGGACACTTCACATAGATACCTGCAATACGATCAATTTATTTCTAGGGTGCTCGTCAACTTGATTTAATCTTCAAGTGGGCCATCGGGTTGGGCCGTTGCAACCTCGTTTAATTTTAAACTAATAATCGTATCAAGTATTCGCGCGATACTTCGCATTCGTCATTTGAAGATTTGACGATTTGTACGATCCTATCTCTATCTCGACATGCGAACAAAAATTTGTTTCTGTTTATCATTCTAATTGTTGAACTAAAATTGAAAGTCCGCTTGAAGTTTAATGAGAAAGATCAATCGTGACGTGACGCTAATTTTTCATGTGATAATTAGACTGCGGTTTTTTATAAATAAAATTTGGAAAAAGAAATGATTCTGTAAATAAACATATCCTTTATTATTAGAATATTGTGTTTTACGTATTTGCATATTACATGTATTTATGTGCATTGTTGCACCTTTAAACTTCCCACAAACGTACAAAAATCTGCATCTGGTGATAATAATCAGAATGGTTATTAAGATTTGGATAAAAGTTAATACCAAAAGAAATGGAGGGAAAAAAACACTAACTGACAGACCCATTAACCGGCTAATTGGTTCAATTGGATCATTCCGACACGGATGGTGCGTTAAGGGGTCGCATCTAGCAATTAATTATCATCTAAAAAACGCGAGCCACGATGCTATCCTCGATTGAAAATGTAAGTAAACTCGAAACTTTGTTCTCACTTCGAAAAACCTAAATAAACAAACCTCTTCATCTTTTATGAAATCGTAAGAATCCAATCGCCGCTAAATTGTCAGTTTGAAAGGTAAATCATATTTAATGAAGACTCCAACGCAGATTACGTGGAAGCGAGAAGTCGGAGAACGAGGAACGTTGGAAGGTGTATGCATGCAGTTCCGCGAAATGGAGATCGAATCAGCTAGGGTGGAAGGGAACGAAACGAGAAAGAGGCTCGAGAAATTGAAACGAGGAGAGATTTAGAGGAAAGAGACGTCGTAGGAAGAGGCCGAGCAAAAACCAAGAGGATCGGTCAATGGACTCTGAATCCTATGCGGCTTCTTGCTTTCGGCTCTTTAACCGACTGTTAAATGCTTTTCACTCTAGCAGAATTTTTGATACATTCGTACGCCTGTCTCTAGCTGTCGTTTTTAATGTCTCATAGTTTACAAACACCCAGGAATAAAGTGTTTCGTACAAAATCAAAAGAAAACTCTCCGTTTCGTTTCCACTCATCCCTAAAAGTTATTCAAACCGTTCAATTCGAAATTTTTATCTGATCGTTGAACTGCTGCGTAAAAGACTTCCAGGTGCCAGTGACATCGATCAACGTTGCGAATATTGACAACTGAAAATAAGAGAGGCCGTGAAATCTGGCGGGAGGAGGAAGAGAGTGAGAGAAAGAGAGAGGAAGAAGCAAGAGGAAAATAAGAGGCACTGCGGAGGGTTCGAGGGAACGCAGACGCTCGAAATCGAAGCTTTTAACGAGAAGTGCAGACTTATTTGACGGTGAAGCGACTGCGGGGCGCCCGCAGGGCCGCACGCACGCTCCTCCCTCCTCCACCTCATTCGCCACCCTATAAATAGACTCGGCACTACCACGATTGCGGCCCTACATCGTGCGGCTATTTTCGACAGGCATATCGCCACTCGTTACAGTTCTCCGTACGACTGCTCCACAACGGGTTCCCCAACGGTGACGACTCCTCGGACCAAACAGCGAACAAAGACACGGACGCGCTGTTTACGCCGCGAGCAACAAAAATCCGCTGATCGTGGCGGCTTCTCGGAGACCTGCTGCTCCTCTCCTTTCTAGATCACGCTTACCCCTCCTTCGTCACGTTCACGTTGTTCAAGTTTTCTGAAATGAACGTTTATTTCGATTTAGTTAGGTGCGTAACCTAATAACTGAGCCACAGTGAAAAGTGTGAGTTTTTAACGTTGTACCCGATTCAAGTCTCAAGATTCTCCTCGTCGAATGACCTCAAGTCTAGTCTCGCGACTTCTTCAACTTTCTGGAGATTATCTCGATGGAGAGTTAGATCTAGATCTAAGTCTATCTACTGCGTAACAAGCGTGATTCCACGGGGATAGTTAACAAAAACACGCAGGTCAGAGTATCTTCTACGTTTCTTCGACGATGATAGTGATTACTCGGTACGGCGTCGGTGCTACGTAGAATACCCCACAGACAGGACAGAGGATGTTCAGCTCGCTGAGACTGACCACCATGCGCTCGCACAAGAACCGTGCTCGGCCAGGAAGCGTGGCCACGTCCGCCAGCTCCGACTCGGCACGACCCGACGAGATCTCCCCCCAATCTTATCACACGCACAGTTTCCTGTTGCTGGACGATCAAGATAGTCCTGTGTCCACTCCTTCCAGCGTGTCCTCCAAAGTCGCCCAAGTGAGGGTGGAACGCGAAGGGGGAAGTCTCGGAGTTACCCTGAGAGGCGGTGTTTCTCGAGCTCTGGTAGTCACCGGGGTGAAGTCTGACGGACCAGCGGCGAAAGAGGGAAGAGTCAGGCCCGGGGACAGGTTATTGGCTGTTGACGACACCGAACTGAGGGGTTTGACGTTGGCGGAGGCGCAGAGAGCGCTCAGGAGGAGCTCTGATGCTCCTGTCGCTTCTTTAACCATTGAGTATGACGTTGCCAATATGGAAGAAGCCAGGGCAGCTACTTCCGGTCCTCTTTTAGTGCAATTGGAACGTGGACTCTCGGGTACCTTGATATATCAGTGCATTTTTAGGATTCAACTTAGACAATCAAGCTGTATATAAATATAACTATATAAATGTATATATATGATTCCAGGGGAATTGGGCCTTACGGTAAGAGAGACGCCAAACGGAGTTTACATTGAAAGTTTAAGACCAGCAAGCACGGCAGACCGATGCGGCGCCTTGCAACCTGGTGACAAACTACTTGCTGTGGACGAAACTCCCGTCCAGGATGCAGTGACGGCTGCTAAACTTCTCAGAAATAACTTCGACTTTCGCATAGCCAGGTTGCAAATTTTACCTAGGCCTCCGAGTGTTTCACAGAGGACTGTAAAGAGGAGAGCGCAGCCACAGGCGCAGCAAACCTCCAGTCAGACTTTGCAAACTAAAGAGAGCTTGACCGTGGTTCTTCGACCCGATCATAAGGGATTTGGACTTGCCTTGAAGCTTGCCGAAGATCATCTAAGTTATATCGTCAATCTGTTAGAGGCTGGAGGACCGGCTGAGCGCAGTGGAATTCTTCTGCCTGGAGACAAGGTGCTTGCGATTAATCGCAGAATGCTCAGAGATCTTCAGCCAGCCGAGGTGACTGGCATTTTGGAAACTTCTCAAGTGGTGAGCACAGTGATTAATATTAATTGTATCACACATGTTTGTTAAAATTATTCGTATTTTTTTTTTGTCTTCCGTCCTGCTTTTCTTTCTTGTCTCTTCCGTTTATTTCAAGAGCTCCGCTTTCTCGATAGATTGAATTAGTGACGGAGTATAAGGTCGGCGGTCCAGTTGTTCCCAGTTCAGGAGTGTTCACAGTGCGAGTAGCAAGACCAATAGGTGGACAGCCCGATGTAGGTCTCACAGTGAACGAGGATCTGATCATTACGGAGGTTCGCAAAGGATCTTTAGCTTACAGAACCGGTAGTCTAGCTCCAGGAGACAGGCTACTGGCTATAGACGGGCAAAAACTAGACCCTGGCGACCTCAGACAAGCCGCACAGCTGTTACATCGTCCAGGGAGCTCGGTTATCGCCCTGACCGTGAGAAAACCGGATCCTACCTCGGAAACTAGGTAACGATATGACCTACAAACATCGATTAACTTCTTCCTAACTCTTCAATGCTTTCTTTAGGTAATAAGTCATAAGTGAATTGTACGAGGAAATAATGGAAGTATTGGATTTTGCAGAGAATACTGCAAGGACTCCAGTATAGGAAGCGATTCGGTGCAACAATATCCTTCAGGGATTCTTCGGCCAGCTAGAGAGAGTCTACCCAGTGTAGACAGCGCAGTGGATTCTTGGGGAGAGCTAGGGGAAAACAGTGGAACAGGCCCGGAGATTTTGAGGCTCTGGGATACAGCTTCAGTAGATAGCGGTCAACTGGATCTACACATGCCTCCTTATTCTGCGTAAGAATAAAATTCATAAAAATTTCGTTTTTTTATTGCACGATGATTTTCTACTTAAAAATACTTTTCGAAGGATAATGATTCACTTTAGTCTTTCCTTCCATTCTCAGGCCACAGGAATGTAACAATTCAGATAGATCCCAACAAATAGTTCACGTTTCCTTGCACAAGGACCCAGTATACGAGGACTTTGGCTTTTCCGTGTCCGATGGTCTATACGAGCGTGGAGTTTATATAAATCGTCTTCGACCTGGGGGACCGTGTGACGGCGTTCTCAAGCCTTATGACAGAATTCTGCGCGTAAATGAAGCCAGTACGGAGGACTGTGACTGTTGCTTGGCTGTCCCGTTGATTGCTGCGGCCGGTCCACGTTTGGATCTCACTATAGCCCGGCCAGTGTCTCCTCCTAATATCATGAAAACTCTGTGAAAGAGAACAAGCCGATGTGACGGTACGGTGTAACAAAGAAAAACGGTGGTGAACATATCTGGTATATTTTTGTACACACCTGTATTTTATTTATAAAAATAAATGTATAGATTGCTTTCAGCTAGAACATCTTCTCCTGCATACAATTCACGCACACCATATTTGAACACACTCTTGAAAATCGTCAAGTGACACTTGTTTAACCCTCTACGAATTAGAGTCCTAGAGGATGGTATAATTGCTGGAATTAATATAATAAGGCACTCGACATCTAAGACTGGGTTTGGTGAATGTAATTTAATTAAATTAGAACCTAGAAAGGATCAGTCCTGATTCTTGCCATCTTTCAAACCTTACTCTATTCGTTCCGTCAATTATACTTTAATTTTAAGTTTATAAATTAGTATATACAATATATATATATATATATATATATATAATTATTACAGTAGCAATATTCTCTACAAGCGAAAGTCTAGGGAATATTATTAAGATGAATTTTCATAGAGGGTTAAATTGCTGTAACAACCTAAGGAGCTGATGAAATTGAACCGCAATATCCGAACTAGTAACTGGACGAAGATATTTAACTCGAAACCTAATCAATACTATGTATACATTGCTCAATACCGATTGAGTACAATTGAAATATCTGATTTCTATCTATTCACCATTGTTATCGCGACAGGGGAATGTAATCAATCTTAGAGACTAATTGACCCAGCAATTAGCCCTGAACGCTAATGATTTCGCAAATTATATAGTCCCACCTTGCCAGCAAGTCTACTCTCCCTATGAGAAGCATCATTTTAAAATTGTGTCTAAACCAAACAAAGAGAAAAACAATCAAATTTGATGAATTAACCTTTTGCGCAGAATAATAATACTAATAAAATGTATACATGTATATAAATATCTATCATCATATGAGTTTTGATCTGCGTATGATCGTTTCTATCGGAACACTACATACATTCCCTCTTATGACTTCACTATGATTGAAATACTATGTAACAACAGAAAAAACTCATATGAATTTGTCAAGTATAAAACGAGTTAAAAAAACTCAGACTAGACTGCAAGCAACTGCTGATTCTTTCCAGTCCATCCGTTTACCAGAAAGGAACTACTGCTACCGTTACGGTTTTTATCGTAATACTTCGGAAGACTTTCTTTCTCCATTCTTTGATCGTACTTCGCCTTATTGTAATACAACACACCGAGAATGGCCAATGTCATGCCGAATATGTTCAACCACGTCACTGGATTTCCAAGCACCAACAATGTTACCGCGATTACGAATATACGTTTGCTTGCGCTAGCTACTGCATAAGTTAAAGGGGTAACAATAGACAGTACGGAGAACGCGATAATGTTTTGAAACCAGTTCAACACACCATCCAGGAATAATAGACCTATTATGTAGTAATTTAAGTCAGCTGATTCGCCAGTAACTGGATCGTATATCAATCTTCTCAAATCGTACAATAGCCATATAGGAGAGAATAATATTAGCGCCAGACGGCCCAAGATGAACAGAAGCCTCAGATGATGTACCCCTGTGTCGTGAAGCACCTGAAAACAAATATATATTAGTTATTTCGTCGATCCACAAACATAAGGCGAATTTTAAATCAGGAAAAGTACCTTCTTCGAGTAAATGTTCTGCAACGAGAATGCCATGGTAGATGCTAAGGCACTCAACAAACCGATCATATTGAAACTGAGTTCTGTAAGGGTGGCTACAGCCACACCTACTACAATTGGGACTAGACTAAGATACACTTTCCAAGTCTGCTTTTCCTTCAGTATGATTCTTGACAGGAACACCGTGAAGAACGGCATTGTAGCCTTTACTGGGACAGAGCCAAACTTCAGTTAATATACGATACTTACAAAATGAAAGAAAGCAACATATGTATAGAAACTACTTCAAAAATGCATGCATCACAGTTTTATCTAATGATCAGAGGAAATCTGTGTACTTACTAAATAAGAGTGCAGCTACATAAATAGCTCATTTCTAACTCAAATAAGAGTGCAAAGCTACACAAATGGCTCATCTCTGATTCCCTGCATTAGTGATTAATCGACTTATTTCTCGACGTGACAAACAAAATCTATTCCAAATTATACATTTAGAAAATTTGAGGAAACAATTAACACAGGTGTCGAAGCATTTCTTTTCAAGCATTTGGTTAAATGATACATATAAATAAACAATAGATCAATGAAAATCAAATCAAATTCATTGTGACTGTCGCGATGGAAAGGATTGTGCCATCGAACGAACTTGGCGCGCGCGTTCGGAAGTGAAGGGGGGCTTGTTTTATTTTTAAAAACGGCCACGTGTAACACACGTGACTATCAAAATAATATTTCATACCAGTATGAGCGTACGAGACGGGCACTTTCCAAATGCTGACGTGGCTGAATACGTTCGCGAGGAACTTGCCGAAGGCGAGCGGCACGATCAGCCGCAGATAGTATCCCCAGGGGATGTCACTGGAATACTTTCTTACGCCCCACAGGTTAAAGAACGGGCCTGAGTAAACGGTGATCGATGTTAACTGGACCATGGTCACTGTTATCGGGTAGGGAAATTCCGACAGCAGCATCTTGCCGACGACGTTGCTGCTACTCGAGATTCCGTACCAGAGCAGACAGAGGAACAATATGGTGACCACTTCGCGGCTGTTCCGCCGATCGTCCATAATTGCGCGAACGAACCCCCTTTTAAACGATGACTTCCCGGTGCCCTCACTCCATACGTTCGCGCAGCCAGTTGATACAATACTCCCGACTAATTGCTATTTGCGGCCACTGCCACGGATGGAATTTAAGTACAGCTGGCATTTCTCTCTCCCTCTTTCAATGAATCTTCCCTCTCTCTGCTTGCGCAATGTTGCGGAACACGTGGCGCACACTTTGAACGGTGATTGAACACACATTTGACAGACGTTCGGCGTCGCTCGATCGAGCTGCGCAAACCGAGCCATCTTGTAAAATAAATTACCAACAATATTAGTGAATTTGTAAATCGCAGGTTGTAGCTCGTGAAACGTTTCGTTTACTAATGAATCTTTCCAATTTTTTCTTTCCAAAATTATTACAATTTTTGAAATACAGTATATGTAATTACTCTTAATGTAATATAATATGTACCATATTATACTTATACGTATTCCATAATATATTTAATATATTTATTATATAATATATATGTATATATATCATATATTTTTAGATATATTTTTGATACTATACCTATTTTGCGTAATATAATGTACTATACTATAATAAAAAATAGAATGTACTATTATATTTACATTATACTATTTACTATTAGTGAATATATTTACTTTTCCTACCTGAGAGATTATTTATTATTCGAAAGATTATTATTGAAAAATAAGCGACTTTTCGTTTTTTGTAATTACGAATTTCGATTGCAATTCTTGGATTTTGGATTGCTATTTCTCTTGGATTTCGATCTTTTATTTCATGTTTTTCACCTGAATCGATTCATTGAATATGACGTAATACAGTCGATAAAATAGTAACATTGGTCATCAGTAGTACTAACAATTAAAGCAGACAATCTAAAGATTAGCAAATGAATTATTTAATAACTTTAATAATTTATTAAATAATGAATTATTTAATAACTATAATAATTATTTAATAATCTGTAAATCCCAAGGAGATATTCTATGAATAAAGAAAGAAATTCGTTATTTATAAAATTCAAAAAAAAAACACGCGTTCGACAATACGACTTTTCGAAATTTATTTGTCACCTTACTAGTCTCTCTGTCAAGGACTCTCTGACTCAATGCTTTCGTATCAACGAAAATTAGCTTTTATATCCGAGATTGTTTACTTCCTCTAGGGAATTTGATACTCATCAATTAACGTGCACTCCTTGTTTCAGTAGGAATCGTGAAACAAAAAGTTACTATTTCTTTTAGTTCCAAATATGAAACGTACGAAGTAGATGTTTTTACGAAGTAGATGGCAGTACATTTCGATTTAGGGATTTCCCGTTTTGTATGAAGGGAATCTCAAATGTACATTTTGCTGTAAATTTTATTTAGTCGAAAACTAATCGGAACAAATTAACTCGTATGAAGGATTAACCGAAGTAATTGAACATGTTGAGTAGCATTTTATCGTTTATGTGTACGCAGGTTATGTGTAGCATGTTTCGTGATCTGAACATAATGTCAGCATCGTAATAAATGTCTAATTATAAATTAAAAACACTGCCTACAGTATTGCATCCAAATGGATCCTCCGCTCCCATCGATTTTAAAGAAACGCCGTCTGCAGCACATTGACGGTACACCAATAATAGAATGCAGGCGGGAATTCACCCTGCCTCACAAGTTTCCGAGCATGATCAACACGCCTAAATGTAATTCGGTGTTTGAGAAATTCACTACGTCAAACACGAGCGTGCAGAGCAGTTTAAACGGATTGAAGAGTAAGAAAATACTAGCTACTAATAAAATAACGAAATTAAGAATAAAAACAAAAGATGGTATCGATTTGGGAGAAGTTAAAGTACAGCTGTTGACTAGCGATCAGAAGAATTTATTAAATGTCCCACAGATTGTTAAAATCCAACAAACTTCAAATTGCATGAAGAATAGCATTGCTGGTCTTTCCACTTCCTCACAAAGTAACACCGTGAAAATAGTGAAACCATTAGGATCTCAATTACGTAGAGAAACGCAGAAATGTATTAGGGAATCATATTGCCCCGTGAAACGACAGTTTGTTGTTTCTCCTAGTAAAATATCCATAGCTCGAAATAAAAAGAATGTGATTCAAAAGCATCAAGTTTTAAGCAAAGTAAATAAAAAAAGTCAAAGTAATATTCCAGTAAATGACAATGAATACAGATTGTTACATAATGTTCCAGTCATCTCAAAAAATACTACAGAACCAGAAAAAACTTTAGTTTTGATAAATAAACAAGAGATTAGAAACGAACATATTTTCAAAAATAATGAAAAATGTTTAGAAAATAAGAACAATGATACTTTAAAAAAGACAAATATAACAGATGTTAAAAACTCAATGATCCAGTTAGCAGAATCGAAATTTCCAATAGTAAGATGTGAGAGGTTACAGATTCCTACGACTAAAGTTAATATTAATAAAATAGAAAGGCAAAAAAAAGGAAACAACGCTCTATCTCATGAAAACATAAGAAAAAGAAAACGTTTTTATTTAACAAATGATGAATGGAATCATTCTGTAAAAAGGATTGAAAATGCATCAAATAATAATTCACTTAGTCTGAAAAATAGTAAAAATCAAAAACACATAAATATTTTAAAAGAGCCAACAAGATTTGATGATGATGTAATTGTATTCCAAAAAAATGAAATTGCGGGTCAACAATGTAATAATGTTCAAGAGGAAGAATGTACTATAGTATCTATGAGCAACAAAGATGTTGATAATGAAACTCAAAATGTATTTGTTAAAGTAAATGCAAAGCCAAATTTTGATAGAAATGAGATAATTTGTAAAAATAATATACTAAATGAAAATCCTGAATTTGATATAAGTCATGATGGAGAAAAAGATAATGAGAAAAAAGAAAAATTATCAGAATATTTAAATGTAATTAAAGAAGCACTGACCAGCGTAAAAGATGAACAACTTCGAATTAAAGCTTTGCACGCCCTTGCAGAGTGTGGAGTAGGTATAGCGAAACAAGTCCCAATTATTCCACCTGAAAGATTAAGAACAGTTCATGATTCTCAGATTCAAACTGATGTATTTGGACTTCTTGATAGGCAAAGTTTCGTGCTAGTAAAAAAAACTATGTCTACCATAGAAAGAATAAAGCAAATAGAGCATTCAACTGTAAATCCTTGCCCTGTCATGAAAAACGTACAAATACAGACTGAATCTAAATTGCTTAATAATATTTATAATACGGATTTATTCTCTATATTGGAAGGCCCCCATATGGAGGTCCCTATACAAAATACATTAGACATTGATAATTATTTTAATGAATTTTTCAATAACAATAGCGACATAAACAAAGTGCAAAAAATATTATCAACACCACATTCCTTATGTAAAAAAGTTGCTGCACAATTAAAAAAAGACTATGACGAATTGCAATATTGTGATGATAATGGAATGTTAAATGTACATCGAGCAGTGGTAAATAACCAACTGCATGAGATGCAAAAGCTATTGTTAATTTTAAAAGCTTCAAAAACTAGTATTGATGTATTAACAGAAGATGGAATGGTAAATTCATATCTTATTAACATAATTAAAAAAATAAAAATGATAAATATATGTATATTAATATCTTTTTAGACAAGTTTGGAATTAGCAATTCAGCATAATGCATCCGAAAGTATAGTGAAGTTGTTACTGGAAGCTGGGGCAAAACCAATTTCATCAGAATTTATTTGTGACTCTGCAGTACTTTTAGCCAGCAAACAGTCATCACCACTTTTACCATTACTTTTAAATTATGTTACAGAGCCTCAGCTATTAAATGGAGAGGATTCATCAGGTAAGCACTTAAAAATGAAATGGATAACAGTGACAAATTTTTAATTATCTGTTTTTAAGGATTAGCCCCTTTGCATTATTGTGCACTAAATGGCTTCTTAAATGGAGTTATTGCTTTGGTAGAAGTGGGAGCAGACATAAATTTGAAGGATCATCGTTCAGGAAGAACGCCATTCTTTCATGCTCTTGAAAATAATTACATATTAGTTGCACAAAAACTGTTAGAATGTGGTGCAATCGCGAATTTACCGAACTTTTCTGGGCAATCTGTTTTAAGTTTAATAGACGAAACAAACAATTTTTCATTCAAGGCGTTGCTTAAACAAATAGTAATTTAGTTCTACCTAAATTGATGAACTTATTACTAGATATCAATGATTAACGAAACATCATAACTAAAGATGGCTTTTTTATGTACATTTTTATGTACTTAATTAACTTTATTAGTAACTAAATTTATTTAATTTCCCTATAAGGAATAAACAAATTAAATTATTAAATAGACAAACGTATCAGGTATTTATATCTGACTCAAATTTATATTCAAGATTTTGTAAAAACATTTCTTTATTGGTCAAATAAGGTCTCGATCTTATGAATAGTTAGTGAATCATTATTACTAGGCATATCTTGAATTGGTTAATTGTCTTATAAAAATACGATACTCGATAAATTCTATTTTTTGTTGTTTTGTTATGTTGGACTTTGATGTTTCTTAAAATAACTTGTACTTTTCTCTAGTTGGTACAATGATATTAAGCAGTTTATACTGATATAATATTAGACAATTGTGATTTTATAAAAATATCACTGCCATTGTAACCATTTATTGAATTGTTCTTCATGTATCAAGAATAAAATTCAGTCAATAAATGATGTAAATATATATTGCAATCATTTATTGAATCATATATTATAATATTTAATATTATCAATAATAATATTGTATTATAATAACCAATTATTAAATTGTTCTTCATATAACAAGATACAATAAATAAGCAATATAAGTATATATTTATACAATAATAGTTATATAAATATTTATTGTTAATACATCTAATCGTGTGAAAGAAATGCAAATTAAATTAATATAGCATATGTATTGATCATTATTTAATACCTCGTACAAGCAATATATCATGTACAATATATTTATAATTTCGTTGCGTTCACATTTTTCTCGCTAACATCTAAAAATATTTAACTATATTTAACTATATATTTAACAATAAATGAATTGCTTTAATCAATTGGCGAAATGAAATATGTAGATACCAACATATAAATATTGACCTTTCAAATAAATTCAGGATAATCATCAAGTTAAGAATCCCTAGATGGTATATAGTTTGCGATACAGTGCACTTTCACAGCAGTGCCATCTAGGAAAGTTGTTTTAAATTTCAACTGACACGTCTATGGCATTTCGTAGTCTATGACTGATTATATACCTCTTACAAGATGTCTGCAATTTTCTAAAAAAGAGTGATTATTATTTTGTAAAGGTTAAAGTTGACAAATATTTTCTCGACGAAACTTGATTGTCCCTTTCCGTTCTTATGGATCTGGAAAACAGACGGAAAAGCTGTGACAAAAGGTTAGTTTCTTCTCAGGACTAGTTCCTCATTAGGACTAATAAGACGTATTGTATTTGTTGGAGGACAAACAAATATGTTCTTTGCAGTATTCCTTTTGGAATAATCTAATAATTAAAGTAAACACGAAATATTTCAAATCCTTCAATGTTTGATCATGTGTTGTCATTTTAGTCGTATAATATTATTGAAAAGCTCGTAATACTGATTATAGAAACTTATAATTTATTTCAAATAGTTTTGATACAGACGACGATTCTGATTATGCTATGATAAAACGGATTAAAATGGAGCCAGAAGCTATATTGTCACAAGAGAATGATATAATGGCTCAATTACAACAAGAAAGCTCCGATTTAGAGGTAGAGCCAAGTTTCGCATTGGAAGGATCTGCAAATGGCGAGGATTGTAATGAAGGTGTCTTAATGCAACACATGGATATCAGAGAGCCTCTTTCTACCTTGAGAAATCTCTTGGAACAAAGACTCGGAGTAGAGTTGACAGATTATTCGTTTTGGTTGCAAGATGCACAAATGGTAAGCTATGCAACAGGTTTGATAATAAATTTACTTATGTTTATATGCTTATATTTCTTATTTTATTTTTGTTTATTTATTTAATTTTTTTTTTTTTTTTAGTTAGAAAGTCATAAAAACTTGGTTGATCAGTGTGTACAAGGAGAAGGATTGGTTCAAGTAAACGTTCAAATAAAAGCAACACAGAGGAGAATAAATATAGTGGATGTTTTGAAACCTGCAGAGGATTATATAGAATTAGCAGAAAATAATAGTACGTAGAGAAAATTGATAAATTACTATTAGTCAGTTCTTTTAATGTGTATATATTTTTCGCTATTTAGCATCCGCACCAGTTAATGAAGATAACAAACGAAATGTCATAAGATGGATGGTTGATCCCCAATATAAAAAAGAACAGGTATAATTTATTGAAAATTAAGCATCACATTAACTTCACTTTATGTATGGTAACTGTACACTTATATATATTATACAGGAACGGTTAAAAATTCCAGCCGATCCAAAAGAATGGACACAAACACATGTAAAGCATTGGCTTCAGTGGGCAGTTAGGCAGTTCAATTTGGCCTCGGTGAGATTAGCAGATTGGAACATCACGGGTCAACAATTGTGTAATCTCACGCTGGAAGAATTCCAGACTAAAGTGCCTCTAGATCCAGGAGAAGTGTTTTGGACCCATTTAGAGTTACTTCGAAAGTGTAAATTTGTCGGTCTGTATATTTGTCGAAAAAAAAAATACTATTAAACCGTGATCCAATGTTTGATTAATTCTATAATTTACAGCTGTTGTTCAAAAGGATCCACCAGCGTCACCTACGGAAAATAACGTAGATAGAACTATAAAAGTTCGCAACCAAAAAGCGACGAAGGCACGACCAGTGGTGAATCAACAAGCGCGAGTAGTTAGCGTTCCTTTAGAAAACATCGACTCCACGCCAATCAGTATAGCAACCTCAAGTCGTTCGGTTAACAGTGGTCAAATACAGTTGTGGCAATTCCTATTGGAATTGCTGACGGATCGCGAACACAGAGGCGCCATTCAATGGGTTGGAACAGAAGGGGAGTTTAAATTGAATCAACCAGAAGCGGTGGCACAACTTTGGGGCGCTCGTAAAAACAAACCATCGATGAATTATGAGAAACTCAGCCGCGCGTTGCGATATTACTATGATGGAGATATGATCTCCAAAGTGCATGGGAAACGTTTCGTATACAAATTCGTATGCGACTTGAAGCAGGTTTTGGGTTATTCAGCAGCAGAACTGAGCAGATTGGTGGAAGAGGGCACAAGATATTTCTGATGACATGCTATTTTTTTATGATCACAGTGAATTTTATCATCGTACTTTGAACACGATTTGTATCAATTATTGTACATATTTAATGGAAGATAAAAGAAAATGGGGAACAGATTATTGTTCAGACAATCGAATTATACATCGAAATACAGAGAAATCACTGCATAAACGTTTATTTTTCTTTCTGTCGTAATTAAATATACCCTTACTGCAATATGCCGTTCGTGATATTTATTAAAAGAAATAGTAAAAATTATAATCTGTAAAACTGCGTAATTCCTATATGCATGATACGCAAAACTGAAATGCATCTAAGCATCTTAGCGTGAATATATAACCGTATCTTTTTAAACATACGTTCCTTCTCTCGTGTTACAAAATACTCTAGTACTACATTAAATTATAGCATTAAAGCATTATATATTCACAGGGAAAATCCATTAATTTTTCAAGAAGCACCCACGCAAATGGTGGATTATAGACCTTTGAATGTCGAGCCTCTTTTAACTTGCCCGCTTACAGAGCGTCGACGTTTCTAGCCGTTTTCTATCTCTGATGACTAGGACTGACTTTTGATCGGCAAAAGGCAGCACTCATCGCCAATACCAGAGAATCTAGCCTGTGAGATATCGGTCGCGACGTCACAAGTTAGGGTCTCAGGGGACCGGCGACGCGGCAGGCTTTACAATCAGCCCGCCCGCCATTGCCCTTTTTTTCATTTCATTTTCTCTCCCTTTTTTATTCGCTATTTAATCTCACACACATCCACGCATTTATTGTTTTCACCGTTTAAAAGGAGCCATCACCTTCTATGTATATATATATATATATATATATATATATAAGAAATATATATAAGAAATATATATAAGAAATATATATATATATATATATTTCTTTTTTTAATAGTCTCCTCATTTTATAGTTACGTTATAGATACTAAAATAACTTAGAATAATGTTTAAACGGGTATTGCATCATTATCACTTATGGTGGTAAATCTTCGTTCTTCTTTGAGAAAACTGTCTGCACACACGCGACATTATCAATATACGTACGCTCGAGATAAAATTATTTTCGTTTTCTTTTTCGGTAACGGTACAATTTAACGACCTCTTGAAGATGTTGCTAGATGATGAAACGTTGTGGCGTCGACGACCGGGAAAGTTAGCAAGTTGTACAGTGGACTTCGTATATCGCGAATTTCCATTCCCTACTATACAACCTACTACCTCACCCAGGCGTCGTCGCTGATGCGGCTCTGTCCTCTTCGTGATCGTCCCTTCGTGGACAGAGTATCATGAATGTTTACAACAATGCAATCGATGTTTATTGAGAAATAATTATATAAAATATCAACAACTGGCCATTGCGTCGAGCAGATTGCATATTCTGTCCAATCTCAGAGCACAAGAATGTCGAAATTAGTTTTTGTCGAAGTATATCCTATGTTTCAAGATTTACAGCGCTTCGATCTTACAGAAATATTGTTCGTAATTAATTGACCAGTAAACCGGAAATGACAGATAGATATCGGTTCTTTCATCCACAACTTCATTCGTCTCTCTCTCTCCACGATTTTACCACGACCGAGAAAAATTGTTTGGTGAAAGAATCTACACGTTGATAGCCGGAAGTGCTGCGGGCTTTCAGGAGGGCAGAGGGGTGTGTGAAGGAGAAGGAGTAGGTTTCCGTCGAAAAGCTTAAATGCTGGCCTGACTACATGTACCGGTAGATAGGAGCTTGCGGTATACATATAAAAAAGCCCACAAGTTCGGATCTACGGGTTAGTATCATCAAGTATAGCTGATAACGGCTATCGCTGGATCGTTCCGCGCTGCGTTTCCAGTCTCCCTTTCTCTGCTTCCTATTGTCCGCTCGGGTGCAATTATGTCTGAAAATTAATGAAATTACATTTAATCGCACAACGAAATAAACGTAGTCGCTGTGTGTATAACCGTTTCTTCAATCTTTCTTCCATAAGACTGACTGACCAAACGGAAGAAACGAATGACACGTTAACGAAGTTAAGGGATTCATTTAAGCTGACGAGTTAACAGCTGAAATCGTTACTTCTTCAATAGACTTGGACAATCTCTGATTCTCCTAGACAGTGAACAAACCATCCAACAAATCGCAAACGTTAATGTTGAGCATTAACAAACCTACGGATCGTCAAGCATGTTCTAAAGTTATTATTATCCAGAGACGCATTATCCCTTATATGAAAAACTCTGAAGGGCCTCAAGATCAGGCTTCTCACGCGTGGGCCTGTAGCTTACCACGCCGTTGCCGGGTAGAGAGATCAGGAGGGCATAGAAAAAGAAGGCCGGGGCTATCCTACAAGAAACAAGACGAAGAAGAGGATGAAGAAGATGGAGAGAGGAAAGAAGACCAAGAAGAATACGGGAGAGTAGGTAGAGAATCCGGGCGTTGTAAAAATCCCCCTGCCTGCTTCGCTCGTAGACAGTTGAATGGCCTCTGCAGTTCTCCTCACGCGGCCCTAAGGGATGTTAGGCACCGTTTCCAACTGACCAACTACGCTTTGCAATCTGCACCTGAAATATGCACGACAGATTAAAAAATTTCCCGGACCAACGCGTGTTCTACTTAAAAAGAAACAAAAAAAAAAACGGTGTACTCGAGCAATCGATTCTGGATTTAATCGATTTGACCTCGGTGTATAATAATGTTAATTTTACCTTGGGTATTGTTTACAGACAAATTCACCGTGAATTTGAATCGCACAATTTCCAAAGCTTCGCGTGTTCCCTTAACGGGGCAAGAGATATGGGAAAAGTTAAGACTTCGTTGTGGACGGATCTTAAAAGTCTGGAAGACCGGCGGTGGACCTGGATGCAGGAGTAGTCGAGCGGGAATTATGTACGCTGCACGAAAAGCTGCACTCCTCTCTCGATTCCCATCGGCAATCGTCTCATCCTCCGTCTCCTCCTACCATAAAAAAAACAAAAAAAAAAGAGAGAAAGAGAAAACTATTAGTAACTACTAGTCGATCGTCATCTTTTTGGAAAGATTGGCGAGCTGTCAACAGAAACAAAGTCTCTCCACCAAAAACTTTCAAACTCAAATTTTTCCTGAATTGTTAAAGACGTGATCTGTCTCAAAATCTGCTAATTGTGAGAAGCGGATTGCATCCCGGTCTGACTCCGATCGATTTTCAATCAAAATTCCCTGCATCGAGACGGAACTCCTGAAGTTTCCACCGCGAGATTGGTAGGACGTAACGTTAAGTGCATGAAGCTCGGAAGCTCGAAAGCTCGCAAGCATGTCTACCAATCGTTGACAGTTGGCACGACTGGAACAACTGTAAAAGTAACAGGGAAGATAAGAGGATCAGAGGCCTCTTCTTCTCGTTCGATTTTTCTTCCTTGAGCGACGAAGAATAGAAAGCTCTAGGGGCAAAAGACCAATACCAGAGGAAGGGGAGGGTACGTGGAGAGGAGGAAGAGAAGGAGGAAAGAGAAAAGAAAGGAAGTTAAGCGAAGTGGAGAGAAAGAAAGAGAGAAGGGAATACATACGTACGAAGAAGCGGAGTGGAATGGTCCCGGGAACGAGGAGAGACGCGGGGGCAGAGACGTAATCACAGGGGCGTTGAATTAGGGAAGTATCGAAGGGAGTAGAAGGGGGGGAATCGAAGGGACCGGGGGGGGGGAGTCGACGGTGGAGGACCGGGGTCACCGCCATATTATATTTAGCGAGACACAGCGCCGTGTGAATGAACTGCATAACCAGGGCCGACTTGCACTTTGCTCACCGATATATTTTTGAAATAATTCTTCTTGAATTGACGTCGGTAATCTAATTCCTCTATCGCTATTGTCCTCTGAAATTCCCTGCAAGAACTGCCGCTTCGCTCGACTTTTGTACGTGGGTGGCTCTTCACGATGAAGCACGTAGTTGACATAGTATTTTTTTTTTCGCCAGTTTTAAGTGAATCTTTGGAAGGTAATTGAAGCATCGCAACGAGGAACAACAAGAAACAGGTAGATTCGTAGTTTGTAAAAAATGAAACAGCTTTTACTTGGATTTGTTTTCACAAAGGGCTGACTGTTTCCTGGAAAGAAAATGTATATTTCTGTGAGAATGAGACTGGATAATGGATAATGTTATTGGGATATGTAGCAGTGGAACTACGGATACCTGATGGTGATTTAAATATCGGTCAAAAAAGCATCTTTTGCTGAAGAAAGTGTCATTCCATTAATTGTTCTCTTTCAATATTTCTTCTCTTTCGACATTTATCACACGAATTCCAGCAATATCGGCTGGTTATTTGTTCTCGCGGAGATTCCTTCTTTATCTTTGCCGATACATTCTCATGCTGTTCTTTATCTTTGACGTTGGCTCGCTTCGCGGAATGCAAGGAACGAGCTGGCGAACAATGAATGTTCGCAGAACACGTCAACACATCGTACACCTATATATATAGACGTTATTGCGTTTTGGAAAACGAGAGATCCGTAAAACCCTAAAAATAATTTTTAATTGAAGAGTATATACCTACTTCTAACTCTGATGAATACCTACATACATTCTATTCTTCTCTTCGACTTTAGATCTATAACAAAAAAATTAATATTCGTTGCAAAGTTTCGAAGAAACTAAGATTTTCCAATCTATTTTGTGCGTTTATTTGTATCTTTAGTTTTTCCTGCTACAGTGTTGACACGACATTTCTCCAAGCTTCAAAGATTATACCAATCAATCAAGAAAATTTAGATTTTACAAAGCCTAAGAATCCAATCATAAATGCTATAAGAATATGTTGATGTATCATCGAAAGCAATCGAACATTGATCGCAAATCAGTACAAGATTGATTACAGAGAGTAGACTACATATAGATACAATTTTGTATGCATCATTAAAAAGATAGAATCTAATTTTTCGTTCTTTGAACATTATACTCAACTAGCACTGTACTTTTTATATACATTATGTGTATTGTATGCATTTTATGTATCTTGAAGTTTCCAATAAATAGCTTATTAATTACATAAGTCGGCACGGATTCCTCTCCATTGTCGTCGCAAGCACATCGCCGTGCTCGCGGTGGAGATAGATTTCTCCGCGAACCGCAAGAAATCGGTGAAAAGAAAGAGGAGTAAAAAGAGAGAAGAGTAAAAGAGGAAAAGAAGAAACGTCCCCATAGCAACACGATGCGATCGGGCCTCGCTTGCACGTAGGTATGGTCAACCTACATGTGCATTATATCCTCAGGTATATATACATTTGCAAATAATTATAGATATGCTACAATATTACAATATTAATTGAGAACTCGAGACATATATGTGATGGTACACAAATTAAATACCGGTTAAAAAAACTATTCTGCAAATGCATTTCGCATGAAGACGGTGACCTTGAAGGATCATAATCTTGGAAAGAAGATCAATCTCTTAGTCTACAGATTGGTCTACTCATTAGTCTATAAGTTAGTAGAAGAGACTTCAAGTGTAACATAGATCCAAGTGAACAGGAAATAAAATGGTAACCTTTCTGTCAAGAAACTGCGATATCACGGTGAGAGCGATATACGAGGCATATGTTTATAAACGTTCACGGTGCAACAGACGAGAGTTAATGGCAGTGTGTAGCCGGAGAATAAGGTCGCCAACTGAGAAACGATAATCGATTTAACCCGTTGAAAAGCGAATCGACCTTCCGCGGTCGAAACAGGTGGAATATTTTCTACGCGCGATCTCCATCTTGGAACGGAACCAACCGTAACCCGACGTAATCCTGCGAAACAAAATCTATCCTCAGTTCTTCACAATAGAATAATTGACTGGAATATTAAAAAAAAAAGACACGATGTAAATTTCCTCTTAAAATCACGAAAAAAAAGAAGAATTTTTCGAATATACCACGGTTATTTAAATTCGACCAAAAAAGCAACATGGCGACTGAAGAAGAGTTTTTCCTACAGTAGTAGATTCGAGACTCGAGGATTCTCACTGCTAACTAAGCAAATGTAAGAAGATGCTCCCCGAAAGCATGGGAGAAACAAAAGGAAACGAGCGGCGAAGGAAACGCGGAGAGACACCAACCAGCCACATTTGAATATTCTGAGAGCTTACATCGGTGGAGAACTGGTCAATCCTGTCCTGGGGGAACGAGAGCCGCAAACCGAGGAAAAAGGACCTGCCCGAAGGTGTATTCGCCTTCGGTTGCAGCTCGGCAAGTATCAAGCCGATCTAGACCAGCGGCCGATGCAACTGGACTGCCGTTATAATGCGCTACCTCTCAGCCTCTGTCCTAGCTACCATCTGCCCTCCCAGCGTTCGAATGAAGTTTCCAGTATACTTAGCAAATTCTTCATCCTCTTTTGACATTGCATTCGATATCTCGAACGAATCTCGAACGAAAAATTTATAGCTTCGCATTGTTGGCCACTTGGTGATTCCCAAGGCATTGCAATTGTTATTACACTATTATCACAGTGAATTTATCAGAATCACGTCCAACTGAAATTTCTATATACAATTCTAATATATAGTAATGCCATGCTTTCTCAGATCATGAAGCATTGTTATTTATTTTGTAAATGATTTTATTTTCTACGGCTTTTATTCACCTCTGTGTGAGGCAAAGCTAAAATTTAACTATACAGCGACTTATTTATGCCATGGATCTATAAGTCTTTAGGTTATATTCGTTGCATTGAATGAACTTTATAATTAATTCATTTCCTGCAATTCATGCCCAATCACGTGTTTCACGTGAGCTCGGATTATATTCTAATGTTCTGCGAAAGTTCATTGGAAAGCAAAGCAGGAAGTGGAAGATCCAAATCACGATCGGACTTTGATTTAACGACTCGCGACAGGCAAATTGGTCGAAAACTTGCGCCAGCGAGGATAGGAACCGAATGTTCACCGTCAACCACACATACGGGGGGGAGAGAGGGAGAAAGAGAGAGAGAGTCGGTGGAGAGAGGGAGAAGGACTGAATGAACACACAGGAGGAGGGAAGAGGCCCAGTTCGGGGGGGGGGGGCGAGAGGAGTCTGGGAGGGGATGAGCAAGGGATAGAAAAAAGGGACACCATGGCTCGATTTAGTACTCCCATACGCCTATCTCCGCCCACCACAAAGAGCAAACCGACCAATGACTGGCATGCGTTCTACTAGAGACCGGCTAGATCGAACACAGGTTGCGTGCACACGCTCCCTCTCCTCTCCCGGCTCACGAATTATGGGCCTGGATGGGTGTTCTGTGTAGAATAGGTAGCTTGCCTCCTGGGGAGATACCGACAATCGGATCGGCTCGATACATACGTTACAACTCTGTCCTTTGAGTTCCTCTTTTTCGAAATTGCCACGCTTACGTTCGACTTTTATCTTTGTCTCTTTTAATTCTTCTAATTTCTGCGGAGTTATGTACCTACAACGAGACAATTGTTACGACTCTGTGTAAAATAACGGAAGAGCTTCTCAAGTAAAATATTTTCAGAAGAAGATTACAAGAATGAGATAAAGTCCAGTGACATCGAACATATCGGAATAAGGTCGGTCCCTGATTCGATAAATTAATATATCGATTAAATGTCGTTTGATACCATGCTCAGGAACTTATTACTGCAATTAAACGGTCGTAGGTCAACGATGACACACATACACGCACACACCAGAATCCAAATTTGTATCCGCTTACGTAACCTTCGACCAACGTCGATAAGATTACACCTTTTTATCGGCGGAAAAATATCGTGGCGGACGCGAGAAATGAAATCGCACAGTTGGCAATTAACAGGAAGAAACGGTACGACTGGGAGGAGAACATCGGTGGAATTCACCAGCCCGGGCTTATCAACTGATAACGCGCTATCTCTTAGCAAAACTTGCAGTTATTGTTCCAGGAACAGGAAACGTTTAGTTGCAATATCGCGATTGTAGAATTCTTTTCTCTTTCTTCAAAAAATAACATACGTCATTCCTTCTCTCCCCAAGATTTTTTTGTTTAATTGAACTGAAGTGCAACATTTCCCCGGAAGTTCCTAAACAGAGGATGAAAGATGATTCACCAGGACACGAGTCGCCAATTAATTTCAATTACCTGTCCTCGAACTAATTATCAGCGGCCTTGAACTGTGTGTCGCGAATCAGCGCAAATTAATGCTCTGTCGCTATCTGGCGAATATCTGGAGAGCAGCGTTAATTACATCCGACTTGAACGCGCGGACAGTCGGCAGGTGTAATGCGACACCGCAAGATTGTGGCTCATTGTCAATGTCAATGGCCACGATGCGAAACCTCTTCAACCGTTTGCTCTTACTTCCACATCATACGGTGTTTTCGATCAGTTTCAAAAGATAAACAATACACGTAGGTATTTATAACTTGTGAATTTTCCACAAAGTTCCATTAAAGTTATTATTTTTGCAATGTTACTTGAGGAGATATTTTTCTCAGAGTTTCTCTAAAAATAACGGAGGCAATGGCAAAAATAACTCAGATAAACAGAGAACACGCAGGAGTAGGTATCTGCAAGACGTGGCGAGCGGAGTTACTATCATTTCCTGATAACGGGAAGAGTCAAACGCGAGAATCATGCGAAGCTAAAACAATGATCAAAGATGATGTGTCATGAATCATAAATAGGGATTTCACGAATACAACTCGTGAATCACGCAATCACTTTTTCCTTAATAGAGAAAATACCAAGAGTCTGAAATATTATAACCAATATTCCAAGAATCGAAAATTTCGGCTGTAGTAATAATTTCTTCACTATATCTATTTAATCTCAGCGTACAGAGTAGAATTTACTGAAGTGTATAATAAACGAAACAATTGATCAAAAAAACACCTATATCTAACGAGCCCCTTAAGGCTAAATTTTAAGAAACTACGTCAAAATAGAATGTTTTTTTTTGATTCATAAATGTTTCTAAATTTGTCTGAAATGCTATTCTTCGATAAGGAACTATTTTTTGTTTATGTAGTAAGAAATTTATATCAAATTCATATCGCACCAAAGTGGATCTTAAGGTACACGATAAGTTTTTTTTTTAAGTGATCAGCAGCACGTGTAGCAGGCACGAAGTATTAATATCAATTACACTGACCTAGCCAATAGCCGACTAGATACGAGTAGCCATGCGTGTACCCGTGACGCGAGTAAATCGTGGCATTGCACGTTGCACCGGTTGCAACGAGGCGTTGCACGCTGCGTGCCGCGCACGGGGAACACGCAAGCAAGGAACAAGGCTTGCGCCAGACAGTCTGTTGCACAACTTAGGTATTGATCTTGGCCGGAACTAGTTTCCGTTTCCGTCTTCTCTTTTCTGACGTTTTCGCCGTTTGTTTCGATTCAATTCGGGAAAATCCACCAGCTGGATTACGTTCTCCTCTTCCTCGAATCGACAAACAAACAAAAAGCAAAAGGCAAAAATTACACGAAGAAACTTTAGAATAATTTCAGAGAGCCAAAAATAAGTGGAGAAGAACTACTTATTGTACTTTCGATTCCTTCGACTACGAAGAAATTACGTACGAGTCGTATGAGTAATTATTTACAAAGTGATCTCAATCACATTTAAGTTTTCTACCATCTCTTCGTTCCCCTCAAAGTGCAATTAATCGAACATAAAGCTCGTACGTAGGTCCGATTAAAAATACAGTTCCTTCTGCACTCGAATCGATGGACTTCACTTCCGGTTCGCTTTTTCCCCGTTCACCACTCGTTTTTCGTTCGCGAACAATCGAGCTGCAACGAGGAGAGACCGCGGGAGTACATTGCACCGGCGAGGTATTGATCTCGCTCGCGGGTGTCTTTTTCGGTTCCCTGTGTCCCCTCTTGCAAAACTTCCCTTTCGAATTTCCAATCCTTGATCCTTGGTGTCTATCTTACCGACCGAGAAAAAAAACCAACCTAAAAAAACGTTTGACTTCCTGTCGCCGATGAGATTCCCCGTCTTCGTCTAATACAGCTCAATTTCGAATCAATTAAGTGTACTTTATGAGTCTCCGATTTTTGAGGATAAAAGCATCGCGTGTCCAAGTAGATCGAATATCGGTTCCAAGAAGGAACTGGCTCATATTAGTCGCGCGTCTGCGTGCTGATACGTTTTACGCGCGAATTGCCACGAAATTAGAAAGACAGAAGCGTGTGGAAAAAGTATAAAAACCAGACCGAAGCCCGGAGCAGTTTTCGCCGGTCTCTAATTTTCATCGTCGGCTGTGCTTCTTTTTAGCTTGAAACAATCGCCAAAACTCGATAAGTTATCGAAACTAACGACACAATCCGGTCCCAAGAGTACGATAAATTCAATTCCAGCGCGTTTATCAGTCTTTCAGCGATCTGCGTTTTTTCCCTTCTCTCTGAGTATTTTGCTACGTTGATTCGATCGATCTATGTGATGATGAAAGAAAAAAATAAAGAAAAAACTAGCATCAAGGCCATTTGAAAAACACTGATACACTAAAATAAGTATGGAAAAATTGTGTATTGTATAATGTATAACTTATAATTTACCTAGGCACCTATCTTTCGTTTTTTGATAGTACATCTGTTTTAATTATTACGTAGAAATGTAGGTCATAATATTAAGTAACGTCATTTACTTGAAAGCAACTGATTCGGTGTAAACCGTTCGGTTGTAACGCGCCATTTCAATATGGCGTCGATTGAATACAATTTGAAGTAGAGCAGGTAACAATCCGCGTGGACAGACGGATATACATAGCATAATTTGTTTCCGTCACAAGTTCGAAAGAAAAAGCGACAAATCATCTGTTTTTTCAAAAACGAGCAATCACTCTAAACGAAATAAATTGTCTCTACTGCATAATATCTGCAACTCAAGTTGCGGTACAATGTCTCCTTTGTTATCTCCTGCGCTATGATTTTCAACACGCAGTGGCACGGCTCAAAGAATGCGCGGATGTTTCTAGAAACAAAGCAATGCCAATGCCCCTTGATATGGAAAACAAGACACAATGGAATATTACGGCTACCTCGCTCACTATATTCAGTCGTTCTCTTTATCGTTCGAAAGAGAAATTGAATTGTACGTCCTGTCAATGCTTTCTCCGGGGGCCTTTAGCACCGCATAACACCTCTATTTCCTATTTTCGAAATGTGCGTCACAACATTTCATTCCCGCTGAAAACGTGTGAACAATTTACTACGTCGTGAATTCAAATATATATCGTTTCGAATTAAGCAAGGAAAATGAGATTCTATACCTCTGTATATCTTTCTCTAGCTTTCGTTTTTTCTGCGATAGCATCAGTGCGATTGTGGCAACGGCTTTTTCTGAAGACTGTGTACGACCTTCTTCGTTCGTAATTACGACCAGGAGAACGAATCACGCGTGAATTTCTTTTTTAGCCAAAACTATCATTCAAAGGACAAACAATTTGAAATTTCGAGCCGAAACAAAGGATGTTGGCGTCCATGTAAGTACATATATATTTCTCTTAGAAACATCTTCGCCGCCTCGGACCTGTCAAAATGCGCGCATGCGCCAAAAGGGGGAAATGAAACAACAGGGAATGTCATTGACCCCGAGTGCATGTATCTACCGAGAGGTTAAGGTTAATTTTATCACTGTACGGTGAAAAATACTTCCTTCCACCATCAACGTGGACATTCTGCGTCAAATGATATGCATCTGTGATATGTGGTCATCAAAGATCGAAGAAAGAGCGTCGGTGACCCCTTCATTCTCGCATAAATAATCGCGACTACATTCGATAATTCCATCTCTCGGTGGAATTCATAGACCGATGCCAATCCTCTACAGGGTGAAAGGAATGACCTGCGATTTTTTACATTTTCCTTCATGAAATAATCTACAAAATTCGAGTAGAAATGGCTGAATCGACTGCAAATTAAAAGTTTTGATCGAATGTGAAGGTTTAAAATATGAGAGTAAGGTATAATATACCAAGTCGACGAAGAATTAAGCACGATTGCGAATTCGTTGGGGATTTACAGACCTATCGAGCTTTCCTCTTTTTTTATATATATAAAAAAGAAAGAAACAAAATTTCAAGTATACAAAAGAAACGTCGAAAATAGTCTTGAATTGCGAGATAAAAAGAGGTTACGAAAATTGCAAGATAAAAAGAGAAGACAAAAAAAGTTATTCGAGCGCAGCACTCTAACACGTGCGGTGGATTCGAAGTCAGATTTAGTACTGATTTGCACCGATCGTTCATTACTGGAGCCAGAACTTCCGGTCATCAGCGGTGACACGAGAAATGCAAATCTACATCCACGAAATATCGACGAGCATGATTCATTGAAATAGCAAGAAAGACTAAATAGCGTATCAAAGTATATCAACGAATTAACCTTACTGAGATGAACTGCATTGTTCGGCATTCACTTACCCCTGAAATCGTTGATGTCGACAACATCTTCGCAAATTATCTCCATCGATTGGGCACCAGATATCCCAGCTACATAAGGACCCGCCACGTCGGCCATACACTATGTAGACACACTGCACGCACACACCCGTCACACAGCACAATTAATCGGCTTGAGAAAAATCGGTGTCTCCAGATCCAAGGAGAGAGAGAGGAGGAAACACTTGCCACTTTATCGGACACCCGCGTCACTTATCGGAGGATACCGTGTCACTTTTTCAGTCACGACTCACAATCCGCGGTCCGTGCGACCGATTTTCTCAGGAAAAATCGTGCATCAGGAGACCCGAGTTCACCGTATCTTCGTATGCAATTTCTCGAGAAACGAAAACTCTTCTGAGATTCCACAGATTTCTGGTAGAGTTTTACGACGTTTGTTATCCGATAATTGAGTTTCCTATACTGGAAATATCTCTGAAAATGTGTAATCGTGTTGAACAATTACGAGACTCGTCCGTGTTTTTCCGAGAAATTAGTCAAAAGAAAAAAAAAAGTGAAATACCACGAAGGGAATTCTGCGTAAACATATAGAAACCAGACGGACGAAGAGAAACACGTATCAACTTGTTCGGACATATGGCCGCACGAGAAGCGAACCTCGTCGGTGACAACGACAGACTGCATGCCGTGGGACGCCAGCTGAACCAGCGAACGGACCGAGGCATAGACGATGGAACGCGGACGGGAGGAACGGAGGAACGAGCGGAACGGCGGACTATCAAGCTTACACCTTTGCTCCCCGACAACGATCAACCGCGGTCCCGGCTGCACTTCGTGTTTCCACATGCGTCGGCCCTCGCATCATCTTTTTCATAGGGAGCACGAGAAGCGAGGAGAAAAGGGTGCCGCTTACCCGATGTACCGGGAATCTCATTGGCCCCCGCGCGCGCGACAGTGATGCAACCGTACTTCGGCGATAAATCTTTCCTGATCTCGTGACAGACTCTGAAACAGAAATTATTTCCAGAAACACGTTACACCGAAAATGCGCGGTTAACATTGGCAGTGACGAGGTAATGATTTTTGTTTCGAAATTACTTCGCAACAGACGCGACAGGGGTGAGAAGGAAGAGTCTCATCCTACTTCCGGAGACGAGGTCGAGGCATCTCGTGCGGAAAAACCGAACGACGGGGTCAGACGGCCGGGTTCAGTGACACGGAGAGAATTTGCTTTTCCGCGGGGGTGGAAAGTGGAAGAACAGAGACAGAGATTGAGGGGTAGCTACTGGGTTGGCTGGACGGAGGGGGTTGAAAGAAGGGAGGACAACTCGATAGGGTAAACGTACTTACTTACACGCTAGCACGAATTCGGCGCGAAGGAGAACAGGAACAGAGAGCCGAATGTTCGTACAGTTGCAGAAAGCTTCGAGGCTGTCTCGGAGACGCACATGGTTGCCTCCTCTCTCTCTCTCCTCCCCCCCCTCTATCACCTTCTCTCTCTCTTTCACTACATTTTTCTTCCTCCGTCTGGTCTTTGCCCTCACCCTCTTTCAGTCGGTGGTCTGTCGCGTTCCGTCTTTGTTTCTCGCAGCTCTCCGTTTAGGCCGTGCGAAATTCAGTGCCAGTGGCGTAACCAGTGGGGGACCATCGACCCCACTCTGCATTGCTATAGTCTCCACTCTTACCCCTCCCTCGTGCAGTCGGCCAGCGTTGCTACTTGCCAATAGCATTGCCAGCTCGTTGCAACTGAGTGGGAGATGTTATCCCCTCCTCCTGTTATCCCGCCTAAGGTCGACTTAGAAAATCAACCGGCGTGCAACGAAAATCCCGCCTGCGACATCCTTCCGATTCTGTTCAATTTTTACTGATGACTATCTTTTTACATCTCTCTCTCTCTCTCTCTCTCTCTCTCTCTCTCTCTCTCTCTCTCTCTCTCTCTCTCTCTCTCTCGAGCGATATATATATATATGTGTGTGTGTGTCACTCTTTCGAGGAGAATTGGGAAATTGTTTTTAAAAAGTTCTTGAGATTTTTGCTACTGTATCCTGATGATCTACGATGTGCTACTGTATCACGTATTCTCCAAGAACTCTATTCTCTTTCAAGAACTTCAATTTCCTAAAAAAGTATATGCATTACACTCTGCTCTGCATCTCTAAACTTGAAGTTGATACCGACGAAAAAATATTTATGTCCTGGAGATATCGATTCCCCATTACATCAGTCGTAACGTTTGTGATGTTTCGTGACAGACTGATGTAACAGTGAAATGTCACTGGGCGATTTTATTTTCCCGTGCGCTGAGCGGACCAGTCTCTCCTCTTACGGGGAGCTACCTCTGGATACGTGTGAGCTTGCTGCCTGTCCACACACACACATACACAAGCATGTGAGTGTGTGCGCATAGTACGTTCCATGAAAGCTTGAAAAGTGCAACGGACGATATCTCGTGCTGTTGGCTGCATATAGGTAGTGGAGGTGGTGCAGGCCGACATGGCGGCCAGTTTTCTGGAACGTGCAACACAGGCCTGCCTTTACCAATTTTCTTCCTTCGGTCAGTCTGCCTTTCAATCTTTATCTTCTTCCTTCCTTCTGTCTGTACCCTTTCGTGGCTTTCTTACCCTTTCGTGCCTGGCTTTCTTACCCTCTTATTTCTTGAAAAGGGAAAGGAACCGGCTGCGATTGAAAAGAAATATTCATCGGATTACCAGACTTGTGCGCAACAGCAACAACAGTATGAACAATTGCACGTAAAAATATTGGCCTTGATCGAATTACCTCGTACACGTAAAATTTACAATATAGTTTATACATGTACGTATACAATACCGTGACTGTTCATTGAGCTTCTTGGATCAAAGATTAGACCGGAAGACAAAATTAATTGACGCGAAGATCATAAACGAATGGATCACAAAGCGGGTCTAAGAGGCTCAGTCCCCAGTATGTTAAATATTTGTCGTCACAGGCTTCATTACTCTCAAAAGGTTGATCAAGGGGCCGCGAAGAGGCAGCAGGAGTCAATAAGCAGAGGAGCCAAGTGTCGGTGAAGGTGTGTAGGCTTAAACTTTAATTCATATGAGTGAATATCGCTCAATCGAGCCGAGAAGATTTCGTCGATCACGCTTCGCTGCCGTCTTCCATCAGTGTTCTGTCTATTCTGTATTTCATGGCTACTCTAAATTACTCTCGACAATTAGATTCATCTGAAATATACGTATCGTTTTCAAAACACAGTTAAAAATCAAATAATCTCAATTTAACAAAAAGTTACAAATTCAGTTTTCTACCAACATGGCTGCCATTTTAATCGCAGGACAACTTATCTACGTAACAGCTTGGTCATACAGCATGGCCATTCATTAATTGTAGAAACATGAGTTCTCGTTAACGAGAGATAAATAATTGCCGAGATTATAATACTCATTTTTTCTCTCCCCTCTTCAATCCGCTTCGACACTGTTACGGATATATAATCGAAAAAGCAAAGCGAGTCAGTAAGTATTGAACAAAGACAAACAACCCCTACGAAAGAGAGAGAAAGAGAGAGAAAGAGAGAGAGAAATAAAGTCAGAGACAGGAGGAGGGCGAGTGCAGTTCTCGCGATCCAGCGTGCGTTGCACTCCGCACGAAAAAACATCGTCCGGGCGGGTTGAGGAAGGAGGAGGTGGGTCTTCGTGCATCTCCGGCCCGCGTCGGAGCTTATATTGATCAGGAGAGAGTGCACGATATTCGAGAATACATTATACGCGGACTCTAGCCTAGCCGGACTGCCTATAGTCATGCGGAGTATAGGCAACCAGGCCGCTGCACTCTACTCCTTCCCCCTGACAACCCTTCCCCTACTCGCTTGTGCGACTTGATCCCCTCCCCTTTTGATTATCTATCTGTCCTTGTTCAAAGCACTCTTTGATGCTTTTTGTTCTTCTTGCTTCAACTAAGCCTCCAGACTCCAGACTAGCGATGGACACATGTTTCTCCCTCTGCATCGAGTTTCTGAAAAATCTTCGATGAAACGAACGATGCTGAATAGTAGTTGGATTTGAAAATGTCTGTACGGTTGAATTTTTTGATGACTGAAATGATATCCGTTGAAAAGTTTTGGCCTTGAGACTTTAAAATACTCGATGATATAAAAATTAGTAAAAGTAAAGACAAAAAACTTTTGTACTTAATCGGTCTAAGATATTTCGAACCTATCGCTACCATATCTTCTTCCCCTCCAACTCTCCCTCTCAAACACATCCATCCACGTACACAGAACTAGACTGGTCGTTCTCTCTCCATTTCATCTTCCATCTTCTTTTCCCTTTCTCCTTCTCTGCTACCCTCTCCGTCTTCTATTTCCTCTTTGTCATATACGCCTATATCTCGTGTGTTTTCTGTCGTTCTTTTTCTCTCCGCCGGCTACTCCATTCCCTGGTCGCTATTTTTCTCGATTCCTCTCTCTCTCTCTCTCGGCTTCTGGCCGTATCACCTCCATTGGGACTGATCGTGCATTTTCTTCTAGAATTGATATGCCCAACAAAAGGACAAACGGACCATCTCATAGCTCCTCTGATCTCATAGTTGTCTCTAAATCTCATTAACGGTGGAATATTTCATAAATATATATACCTCTTCATAATAAAAAGTTATCGTATTGTGATATTGCAGACTGGCCTGCATAGATCCTTCAGAACAGAGTCAAGGAGCAGACTCTGCTGAGGTGCGGATATTAATCCAGAAGGTTCTCCGTAGTATCCCCCGGGAGTCTCCCCACTTGCCGAGGAGACGTCGACGACGCCGATGGAGGGGATCCGGATGGAAAGGAG
The DNA here is from genome assembly GCA_032399605.1 of Melipona beecheii. Taxonomy (NCBI): domain Eukaryota; kingdom Metazoa; phylum Arthropoda; class Insecta; order Hymenoptera; family Apidae; genus Melipona; species Melipona beecheii. The sequence continues at coordinate 2,287,630 of JAUCMO010000502.1, forward strand.
GGAAAAGGGGCGGGGTGCGGGCAGGGAACTGTTGGCGGGTATGCACGGTAGGGGCAGGAGAGGACCTTGGCCTTTTCGCGGGGCAAAAATAAAACCTGTTGACACCGAAGCCCCGCGGACGCAAAGGAACCTCTCTGTCTCCTTTCCTCGACCAGTTTCCAATCTCTCTTAAATATCCGCCTGCTGATTCCCCTCGAGCTGCACGATTTTCGAATTTGTTCGTATAGGTTAGGTTGCTGTTACTTTGGAAATTCCAAGCCGATCTGAATATGAAAGGAGAGAACAATGATATATACAAATTAAATTAAATTGGAGAGGAACAAGATGCACTCGTATTTTTACGCTTGCAAAGCGTGATCGTTACTGTCGATGCGTGAAATGAACGCCCCCGCGGCTTTGTGCGCCCCCAGAACCACCAGATTTTATCACGTGTCGCAACTCTGCCTCGCATGAGCATTCCTTTCCATCATTTTTGTTACTTTAAACTTTTTGAACTTTTCTTCCGGTATTTCCTCCAAATCTCGTCATCCAGCTTTCAATCATCTTTCGTTGTTTCATAATATTGACGTTTCTTCATAATATTCTAAATTTTTTCGATATTTCAATTTATAATTCGTTTTTATGAAGTATGTATACAACTTTTCAATTTTTCAATTGAAATACATACTTGCATTATTCAAAGGCGATTCCGGTGTTATACACGTTACAGCACCGGCCCAATGCATCTGATTTCAAGTGATTCCCCTTCCCCAGTTAGGCTGCTGCAACATTTGCTTTCTGCGTGTTCGCGCGTACACGATGCTCGAGCATGCACCTTACCATGACTAGACGAGCCAGAGACGAAGAGAAGCGGCCTCCGGCAACCTAGCTACGGACAAACGCCATCGTCCCTATGTGCACGCTACGCTGCCATGACGTGGAAAAAAGCGATACAGAATGTATCGACCAGGCAACCAACCCGCTACTCTTTCCTTTTTATAACAAAAATTTTATTTAATGAATGATGCAAAAATCCTTCTTTCCTTCTCTTGCGTGATTATTCCTCTTGAACTAATTTTCAACATCTTTGTTTGATAATGTTATTTGGTAATATAGGCCATAGATTTCTATTTACAAAATTCTACAAATTAAAAGTAAAATAAATGAATTGTTAAAAATGCATCATGTATCCTATATATATATATAGGATACACAATGCATTTATATATATATATATATATATAATTATATTTATATGAATTGAATGAAAAATACTTGAAAACGAAACTAAGTTTGTGCATAAAAGTAAGAATATGTAGTTGGTACAAAAACGGAAATGCTGTACTATTTCTATAGGAATGCATTCTTTAAACGCAAAAAAATGCGATTCTTTTGCAAACTTGAACGATTCCTGGTAAGAGAAAAGGTCACACACACTTGCGCAACCACAGTGCAGGTGTGTGTATTGCGTGCAACATCGATAGCACATAGCTTTGTGAGCCTCCACCGATGTAGAATAACTCGATGCTCTCCGGCTAGACAGGCCAGAGACAGAAAATGGTATGTCGGCGTATCTCTTCCTCGTAACAATGCATTTTCCATCAAGCAACATTCTATCTACAAATTTAAAAATGAAATCTAAAAAATAAAAAGAACGAAAAATTATAGATAAAAACGGTACAGAACGAGTACAGTAATAGAAACTTAGTTTGCTCGATAACGAGTAGAAAAGTTGTAATGACAAGAGCGACCATACAACGTGACTGCCATCGATGGGGAAACGTAGGTATAGAGAGGGCTGGGCTAACAGGCCATATCGGAAAAATTCTTATTTAGCCTTCTTATTCAGCCAATGAAAGACCAGATGGGTCCTCATGAAAAACTCCCGAAAGGAAAGGGTCACGCCTGTTAATTCCGACAACATCTTAGAAGAGTTGGAAACCGAACGGAGGGGGACTTCAAGTACATCTGCATCCGGGAAACAAAACGTGCCGTGGTAAACAGTTAAACAAAACTGGAGTTTTGAAACGAAACGGTCTGGCTAACTGCCATTCCAGCTGACTCGGCGACTTTTCATTTTCGATTTTCACATTACCGAAACTTCTTACAATGAAGAACATCGACATTTCATTTGCGATTACACACTCGGACGTTGGCAAGCAAAACAACAACGCGAAGCTATAAGAGGTCACTTGGAAAAATAATAATGACAATAATACCTAGTCGTAATCGTTGATTCGTTCCTGATTACGAGCAGCCTTCCTTCTGCAAAAGTAGTCCAGATAAAGAGAATATCCAAGACAAAAAGCAAGTGGAAAGGAGCACGGAAGAGAGGAAGAAAAGGGAGAAAGAGAACCTTGGCCCACAGGCCTACTGCAGCGTTGCAGCTTGCTTGCAATGTGCCTCCGCTGCTCTGCCATTCATGTGGGAAACACCCTAGTATCCGTTCACTGTGGGGCTGGGCCAACACAACTGCCGGAAAAATTTCTCTTTCGATGCACACTGCAACAGCCCCGCCCCATACGCCAAGAGAGCATGGGGAAGAAAAGTTCCCGATAGCCAGGGCATCGCAATGTCTGCCGGTTTTCTCGAGATGGAGACTATGAAACATTAAGAATCATTTTCCACGCTTGGTTCATTAAAAAAAAAAGAAAAGATAGTAAAGTTGAACAAATTGTTAAAGAACTCAACTTTTTAAAACTACTTATTGTTAGTTCTGTGCGAAATCACAAAGTAATCAAAGAAATTAGACGTTGAAGAAAGAACTTGGTAGGAAATAAAATTTTTGATGGATCGCAAAAAATGGCCAGCGCGACAATCGTTAGTCTCCACGTTAATACAATGTGAAATTCGAATCCTGTAAATAATTCAAGAAGTTACATTTTAAATATCGTCGTTAATTTGAAAAAAAAGAATACAAAAAATTTTTTAAAATCACTACCTAACCTCCAAATAATTCTCGTTATTCTCGTTGCGGGAAATCGATAAAATTGACGATTTCTGTTACTTCTTCAACTGATTTGTAATTTCTCAATGTTTATTGCTTATTGTGATTATACTTGTTAAGACGATACTTTCTAAGGTCACCGAGAATGTGTATAATATGTATACGTCGATGAACAGTCGTGTTTATTGACAGTGGAATTGGTCATGCAACGTCGACCTTCCGATAGTTTGTGATCTCATTAACCTAACTTAGGCCACACGGACTCTTCTTGCTTTTTTAATCTCGTGCGATCGAACAACCCGATAACATTATGCTCGGCATCGCTTCTTCTCGCGTTCAATCAGTTCGAGAATCGCAAGTAACGACATAAGGATCGACTTTTCGTTGTTTCAATAGACACGTCGATCAATGTTTTATACAAAGTATCTCAGATCGTGCTTGAAATTTAAATAGTCGTCCTTCGATGTTTGTAAAAACCGTTACTTAAGGCACTTATTCGAATCTGGAATATCGATACAGAGCGTGAGATCGATATTTCTTAAAAAGCACTCTCGTGTTTGCTCTGTTGCGTTCAACCGTGTACAAACACATCGATCTCGAAATTCGAACTCGCTGCACGTCACCAGTATCGATATCACGACAACTGCGATTTTCGAAGAGTAACCAACAAGAACGCAGTCGGCGTTCAAACGACAAAAATTAACGTTAGAAGTCGACATCGCATCCGATTGCATCGCCGTGTAAGTAAATCGAATTGCATGTCACTTTACGTTCAATTTGTTAACTACAATCGATCATTCCCGCTTAAAATCAACTCGTCAGATTCGCAGGTAAATATAAAATATTTGATCTTGTCCATTTCGATCGGTGGATCGCGAACAAGTAAGAGTCAGAGAGTAAAGCGGTAGCGCGAGGAACAGCGGAAGCGCGAATTCTGATCTTTACCTCGGTTATCCAGAGTGGGAACCATTCAGGAACGTCCGCTGCATCCCGTGAGCCCTCTGATACATGGACCTCTCTCTAACCGTAGAAAATCCAATGACAATAGGAAACAATGGAGAAAGAACGTGGACGACGTGTACATCCTATATCTATCAGACACCGTTCGTTTGTACGTCAGGTCACCGCTCCCTGAGAGATCACTGCCCTCACGCACACCCGGTGCCTTCCTCTCGTTCCTTCGGCTCGCTCAGTCGTCGTCGTGTGTCTCTCTGCCCCAACGACAGGAGGCAGGAACGTACCGCAGAGCCGGCGTGCCCATCGCGAACAATACTCACATCGAATTTTTCAGATTTGTTTTTTTAAAGAATTTCGTTAATATACTTTTCAATTGCAGATCCGTCATTGAACTTACTGCGAGCACTGTAATCCTAACGCGGCAGGAAAGAAGCATGAAGGTTTGAAGGAAAACAGAATCTCAGTGTTAGCGATGTGATTGACTCCGTTAATCGTCGCGAAAGTAACAGAAAGTCAAGAATATGTATGTCAAATATATTTCCATGTAACAACACTCTCACTCAGGTATACAGGATTCAAATAGCTAACAATTTGTTTATTTATAGAACATCGTTGCTGTTACTCGTCGTGAATGCGTTTTTTTCCCATCACCACCGGTCGCAAATCTCCCTCCTTTCCAAGTCCGAATTTCATGACTGTTAAGTCCGTCTCCGACGTTCCGATGAACAACTTTCGTCGGACGTGTAGCGATCACTCACGGAGCAAGTATTTTACGCAGAAACTCGCATGAATTGAAAAACAGTCTGGAAATCGTTTTCGCGACGGACTTGTCCTCCGACGGAGAATGCACTGGCTGATTTCACATGTTCGAATCGTGTGTCTCGTTCGCGAATTCGCGGCACACAGACGACTGGTGGCCAATTGCAAAAACCCCTTCTTTTGCGGCGGAAAGAACAAGGGATCCAGAAACCCTATCCCCCTGGGGGCACGTGTGTGTGTGTGTGTGTATGCGGGCTGTCGAGCGCACACCACGGCACACGAACGTATACGTACACGAAAGGGAAGACTGACGTACACGAGCCGGCAACGAGACGACGATTTCCACTATTTCGCCGGCACGCGTGGCAAGACTTGTTCAACGAGCGCAACGTCGCCATCTGTATCGCGAATTTCGCATCACGATAATCGCGAATTGACCGACGAGGAAAAACGACTTCTGCTGAACAGCGTTCTGAACAGCTGAACTGCGCTTGCGCAGTCGTTGCGATTGGAAAATTGCGGATTCGTATCGTTTCTTGCGCTAATCGGAAAGATTAGGATAGCAACTTTAACGTTTATACATCCAACGAATCTTTTACGACTTAACGATGTCTAAAAGAATTTTAGATTATTTAAAAATATTATTATATGTCTATTATAGAGATTCATTTCAGTTTTAAAATACCGATTTTTCCCTGTACAATTTTTGACTCGACCAATGAGGACAGAAAGGATATTTTGATTGGATGATTCAGCATGTACAATTCACTTTAATTTACTATCTTTCATGCTGTAATGGAAAACACGGATCAACCGAAATTGGTAAGTAATTTTATGTATAATTTTAATGTCAATAAATTTGTTTAATTTTCTTTCCTTTTTTTTTAAGAATTTATTTAATAAAGCAATACTACTTCAAGACCAATTTTTGATTTCCAAAAATCAATAGTTATTACCGATACGATGCCGCAGTCTTTTTAAAGACGAACCTGATTTAATAGCAAATAATGCGTAAATTTTAAGTAACGCTTTCTTCAGAATTTTTTAATTTAAAATTTTTTCTTCTAATCAGTTGGACGTGGTCAATTTATTAACATTAACATCTTTTCTCTTTTTTCTATTTTGTTCTCAATAGAGGAAATCGCAATACAATACAAGAAAAACCATTTCATCCATTCATTTTTTCCCTTAATGTTATATTTTTTATTGGTATGTAATACGTATATAATAATATATATTTATATATTTCTATATATATATATTTATTATATTCGTCAATATATTAATATTTTATCAGTTTTTTGTTTCCATAAATTAAATAAATAGTTCTTGACTGTGTGATATTATTAAACAAAATATTTTACAAAAGTAAATAGCCGTAGATTGCCAGGTATTCAGTGAAGAATGAGGATAGATGTATTTTTTTTTTTTTTACTATATCGTCTATTCAAAAGTAACTAGACATCCGAAGCGCTTTTTTTAATTCCGTATACGTGATCTTTGGCGAAGTCATGATTTCTTTTCTTCGTTTTTCTTCAAATACTAAATACTTAAAATATTTTATACCAAATATAGCTGTCTGGCAAATCTCGTTCTTCAAACAATCATCATTCGTTTCATACAAAAAAAAAGAATAAACTATACAGAGAAGAATAGGAAGAAACGTGTAAGAAAAAGAGAAGCGATAGATTTGAAAGAGAAGACAATGATTTGAGAATCTTCGTGGGACTTTCTGCTTGTAACTTCAACTTCCGAAAATGTTCGTTCATAGCGTCTTCTTATTACATTCCAGAGAATTATTCACGATTCTTTGTATTTGAATAAACGAACCAAAGCGTCTGATTTTTAAAAAAGCTGAAATAAAATTGATCGGGGCACAATTGATGGAGTTACATCTAACCACGAAGAAAAACAGAATTTTAGCTGCACTGGAGCATGATTATCGCCAAGAGTCACACAATATACACACGATCGATTTTTTATATTCGATAAAGCTTTTATGCTCGTTTTTCATCGTTCAATGTTTAGTCGCTTTTCAATACCACGCGATAAAGTATAGTTTCATTTATCATTAATTCTTTTTGTTTTCTCTTTGTCTGTTTTCTCCTTTTTTATTCTATAAACTTGCTGGACTGAGGTATTGAGAGGCAAGATGGTCGTTTTTTCTTTTTTTTTTTATACTCTAGGCATGGCGTAAGGTTACAAGTGAGAGCTGTGAGGCTGTTGTTCGTAGAACAGTACGTAGGCTTCGTTGGAAACGACCGATCGCGCTGAAACGACGGATACCCGACTATCGTTATACTCATGCCACTCCCCTGAGTATGGATGCTTACAATACGCCGTGTAATGACCAGAATGCGTTGTACCCGAGTGATTCGCAACACCGTACAAATTGTACGTACAACCCGGAACTCTGGGCGCGGCAAAGGCACTGAGATCCAAACCTGTCAATGGAAAATCTACCATCACGTTTAATTTGCTGCGAAATCGTTCCATCGGTGAGAAACGTTTCAAATCTTTGAACGTTCATTAAGGAAAGTACGAAACTCTAACTTTCAACTAATTTGCAAGAAACTAAATTACTAGCAACAGTTAGCCAGTATTTCTGTTCAGCTTTTACCAAAGTCGGAAAAGGATACGAATAACAAGAATTTTTGGAAACTTCTGTATACTGAAGCTTTTCGTGCACTTCCTCCTCATTTGACACTTGGAACAGGTCGGTTTCTCGTCACCGTCGAGCACTTCTTCTCGCGTGAAATGTTCCAAACATTGGCTCAATTTTACTGTACCACTTCTGGCCGGTATTGGCAAGCTCAGATCCCAGAAAGGATCCAACGTGACCGACACGTGGTCGCAGGAGGTGCAATGCAACGACGAACGTAATTGACCCACAAACACATCCACTATCATACTATCCTCGCTGCGCAGATAGCGTTTCCAGCTCTCGACTGCCTTCTGACTATCACTGAATAAAATTCGAAAGATTAATAATGATAATTCACTTTTCTCTTGAGATTTTGTGAATCTACAAAATAGAATTAAAGATCCTCTTACGTGTACATTTCAGGAATATCCGTGTGTATCGGTTGGGGTTTCACCGTCACCCTGTTCACGTCTTCGTGCAGACCCTCCAGCAAATATCTAAGAAACTCTTGAGCATCTTGTTGACTATACCCCATGAAACGCGGTGCAAATCTTTGTATCTGGGACTTAAGTGCCGTCGTATTAACCACGAGGTCACCGCCCACCTCCCACAGCTCGTGAATCACCTGGCTGAACGCCTTGATTAGGGCTCCTTTCATACTGCTTGTGCTGGTGTTTATATCCGCCAGGTACTGCTCGTTCAGCAGATATTCCAGCAACGGTCTCGTATTGCTCAAACATTGGATCACACTGTTCATGAAACACTGCAAGACAGAAATACTAATAAAACGACCGGTTCTTTCAGAATGGTCATTAACGTCACTTTTATGTAAGTAGGGCACAGCATTATGTAGATTTAGTACAAAAAAAATATTGAGAACTGCTTCGTGTACAATTCGGTCGGGAAATTTCGGTTGGAAGAGTAATAGAAACATCTAGTTAAATATATAACACAGCTATAATACTGCACTTTTAAACTTTACACTGTACTTTTTCATTCATTTTCTAACATTTGCAATTTTAAAAATAACAAATTCGATCGTCGCAATAGACAACGTCAACGAAGTTTGAATACAAGTTAATGACGCAGCCTAAAGGTTAATGTATTCATAAATGTGGTAAAAAGAAAAGTTTGTCCGTGGCAAAATGGAATTAGGTAAATTTATAGCTAATTAAGTAAATTTACTTTCCCTAATAGGTGATGAATAGAATACAATGCAAGAAAAAAATTTTTTGATGTTGAAGTTCAAAGTTAAGATCAATTTTGCGGCAAGTTCTTTACATTTCCATCAAATTCTAAGGTGTAGAATTCATCTATGATAGCCACGGACAAACTTTTCTTTCCACCCTGTATATAGTCAATGTATATATATACTCACTGTATTCCCGATATTTCGTAAACCGTTTAATCCACATCGCTCATCGCGATGCGCTTGTAGCCGATTACGTGCCGATTTATTTGTCGGACTTCCTTCCTGCAATGAAAATCAATGTTAGAATCCAAACTTGATCAATTTTCTAGGGATCTATGTCTCTACAAGGAACAGAAACTGTCAAATATTGTTGTTGCGTTCTCTGTTCCAGGCACGACTATTCATACTTCTTTAGTGGTGGCGGTGTCTAGCTTGAGGCACAAAGAGTATATCATGTAAATGTATATATATATATATGCACAAACGCACACACATACCACGAAGTTGATATACCCCTGAGGATACGTGCTTTACAAAGAAAAAAACCGGTTAATTGTGTGGACCGACTATGTAGAACAGATTTTTGGATTAGTAAAACAAGCATCATCTGGCATTGAGAGGAAATTCCACATAATACGTACATTTTTCGGTGCATTCAACCTCAGCGTATAGATTGTTTCGAACAGAAAGTACGCCCAACACAATATATTTAGAAAAGGGAAGATAGTGTAAATATCTAAAGCGTCGAACAGCCGTGAAAAGGAAACGGTACTCAACGACACGGAAGTCATCGCGTGTCTGACTGAAACTAAGTATCATTTTCCCAATATTCTTCACGAACACTCACCTTCGTGCGACTGGCTGGAGGCTGTAGAGTAGCACGCACGGTCACTATGGAATTGTTCGACCGTACTGAGTAAACGCCACAAGTGACACGTTTCTCAGGCGTCAGAGGAGCTGCGATGCCCAATAGGAACGCGTATACAAGCAGCAGAGCGATCACTGCCCACACGCACCACAACCCCCAGCCCAACAGTTGAGTATAAGCCAGTTTACACGGTTTGATTTTCGAGAATCTCTGGTCCCTCTTCGTCAACCAACCCACACTCAATTTCTCCCGTAGTCTCCGTAGACATCATCAGATGAGCACAACGAATAAACAGACATCGTATCGTTGCAAATTTTAATGATTCACGAAAATAAGAACTGAAATACGATATCCGAGTTTAAACAATCGCATCTATTACTCGAGCCGAAGAAAAAGTTTCTTCGTGGTTAACCACGAATCTTTTCGTGTGTATTCAAAGATATCCCATACGAGTGATCTTCCCCCACTACGACGACACACGAAACTGGCACGTTACTCGCTGTCATCGACGAGAGAGATGGCTCGTGTCGCGAAGAGGATCACCAAGGATCACCGATGTTCTATGCAGAAACAGAGTAGCGGATGCGTACCAGCGATAGGTTGTGCGTATTTTATACGCGTAGCTGTATATCTCGACATAGAGGACACCCGTTGCTACTAGATACCGTTAGGTTATGAGAGATCCGTTGGCCGCTGGTTTTCTCTCTCTTTGCTTCACTCGTCCCCTACTTGAAGAGCTGCGATCTATTAATAAAAAGCAGCTCTCACGACTAATCGTCGCATAGAATGGCGCGTGCTCGACCAAAGAAACATAGGCTAGTTTCGTAACAAGCGACTAGACGAGCAATGGAAGCGCATAACCTAATGTTTCGATTCATGATCCATCCTTTTCTATCTATTACCACTATTCTGTGCTATATATACATCAGGGTTCGTTACGAGCCACTGAACTTTCCATAACTCAAAAAAAAAAAAAAAATGGCAAGTCATGAGATATGATTATCCATATCTATTATGGATGCATGTATGAGAGAAGGTAGGTGCGTTTTTGGCCATGTTTAGAACTGCTGCAACACTATGCGCCACTGAATGACAGATATGTTTCTTAATAATAGAACATTAGAATGAAATGAAATGCTACAACGTATGCTATATGTTAAATGAGAAGAAGGTTCTTGAAACACTTAATACAAAGCAAAACTAGAAAAAAAATGGACGGAAATGAAGGAAATTTGAGAACATGTACTTTGTTCTCATTTGAAACGAAACTTTTACGATTCCGGTAAGAGTTCTCGTAAAACCAAGCTACGATAATCGTCCTCTCCCGTTGAACGATTAACGGAAATGACTTAAGCACACTCACAAACTGGTCGGCGACCCCGCGGTAGAGACTTTGATGAGCCGTGGACGGTGCAATGGGCGACGAGGAGGTCAGATTACTGGCAGTGTTCGCGGTCGTCCCCGAGAAGTGACTATCCGGTCTCCTGGAGGTAGAAGGCAAGGATGGGTCGTCTCCATAGGTACTAGACGGTCTTCCCGCCACGCCGTTTTGCAAGATGGGCGGCGTGCTGCCGCCAACGAACCCGGTCTGATCGATACCGTACGAACTGGACGCGTTTCGTTGTTCCTCACCGTCGTCGAGGCTCTCTGGATCCCCGGTGCGGCCACCACGGAGGAAGGCGATCGCGTCGATGAACGTGACGGTGTCGTCGATGCCGTGTATTACCTCACCGCCGCCTTTCGCAGCCTTGTCTTCGATCTCGACGTCCTCCTCCTCTTCTTCGACACCTTGGATAATCTTCTGAGCGTTGTTGTTAATCAGCAGCTCGCCGTTACTCGGATTAGTGGCTAGGTTAGTGAGCAAGTCGAGCTTAACACCGATCAAACCAGCACCGCCACCGAGCATAGGCGACAAGAGGTTACGCTTAGCTGGTGAAACCTCGTCGGTTCGATGGACAGCACCGCGTTGCTGTTGCTGTTGCCGATGATGCCGGTTGTTCAGCTTGTTGTCTTCGTCGTCCTCGTCGTCATCGTCCTTGTTGTCCTTGTCGTCCTTGTCGTCCTCGTCGTCGTCGTCTTCATCATCGTCATTGTCTGCGTCGCCGTCGTTGTCGTTGTCGTCGACATCGTCATCGTCGTCGTCGTCGTCGTCGTCGTCGTCGTCGTCGTCGTCGTCGTCGTTGTGGTGGTGGTGGTGGTGGTGGTGGTGGTCGTCGTCGAGTTTGTGGTCGCGTTCGTGACCGTGATCGTTATTGTTTATCCCGTATTGTCCGGGATCACAGGCGTCCTCCGCGCCGCTGCTATTATTGCCATTACTGCTGTTGTTGTTGTGTTGATCGTTGTCTGTGTTATTGTCGTCCTTATCATCTTTGTCGTCGTCGTCGTCATTGTCGTCCTCGTCTAGGCCGCGGATTGTGCCGCGCTCGTCGATCGTTACCTCGCCAGGCGACGCGGCACTGTCCGCGCGTGCATGCCCGCTGCTGAGCACCGTGCTGCTGGACAGTGGCCTTCTCTTCGACCTAGACCAAAGTGCACCGCCGACGGCGCAGGAAGACGACGAGGAGGACGAGGAAAGCGACGACTCGGGACGATGATCTCTGCCGGTACTGCGTTCGACGGCTGTGTCACGATCGTCGCCACCGAATAACTCCGTCAATGAGGAACCGGCCGAGTGATGCTTCCACTGATGATGATGGAAATGATGATGATGGTGATGATGATGAGCTCCGCTGGTGTTGCCGCTGCTGCCGGTGCTGCTCGTTTGACGGATATTCGGTACGTAACCGGATGGCGAGTACCTGATCAGATCTGCCGCTATTTCTAGCCTGGACGAGGATTCCGGCAGCGCTCTGTCCCTGGACGAACTGCTGCCGACAGAGATGCTCGACGAGGTCGACGAGGACGACGACGTAGACAAGCCGAATCTGATGCTGCTGATGCCGTTTGCCGTCACATTCGTGGTCGTGCCGCCGCCGCCGCCGCCGCCGCCGCCGCCACCGCTGCCGCCGCTGCTGCTGCCCGTGCTGCTGTACGTCGACGACGAAACTGACCTGCAAACGTTCAGCCAATGTGAATATTGCGAACATTCTTTTTCATTCGTCTGGGCCCGCGGCCAAGGGCTGCCCTCTCTTTCTCCGGATTACGCAATCTCCCGATCATACGCGAAACATAATCGTAAACACACGCACGCGCAATCCCACATTTATAGGTAAATGAATAAGCAGTCCGTTTCTGTCTACGTTAGTAATAATTAATAATAAAATTAATCGAAGGCTGCTAGGTTGAATTTCTGACTGATCTATTTTGCTTCTTAATTTAAATAATTTCTTTTAACATTTCATTTGAACAAATTTTTAAAACATCTTTCGTTCCACGTGATCCAGCAGCCCTCTGGACTTCTACATGATCGAACACAAGGGATTAAAACCGTTTCAAAGAAAAAGGAAGAGAAACGAAGCAGGAAAATGTTCAGAGGTATAAGAACAACTCCACTTAATGAACAGAGAAAAAGGAAGTTGGTACATGAGACGGTCAAGTCGATGTTGCTGGCCTACATGCTAGAGCCTCTTCGGGGTTTGGAGGTTACTAAATCAGACGCGTGACACCGTTCGTAGATTTGGAAACTGCACCGGGAATACGCACTAGATATTTAAAATGTACAAACATTCTTGCGCGCGCACGGAACGCACGTGCGCTAGATATCTCATTGCGGTAAAAGAAGACAGAACACGTCGAGGAGAAAGTAACTGTCCTCTCTCTCTGTCTCGCTATACACCATACCAGAAGATAATTCGAAGCGAGGTCAAGGTCTTCCGCCACATTTCAATCGATCAATCAGCACGGATGCACGTACACATATTTATACCCACGTGGCTGTTATTTCTCGTACGGATTAAACTTTACTCTAGCATCATTTATAACGATTGTCACAGTCAGGTAATTCAGTTACGTACTCACTTGAATATTTGCAATACTGTGTAAAGATACAAGATCACCTCTCAAGCAAACACATCTTAAAAATTATTAATATTTTATGTCCTTCTTTCGATAAAACTTCAATTTCTTTTAAAAATAATATCTAAATAATTCAATTTCTTTTAGAACAATGCTTGTCGAACTAGAAACAATAGATACAATAAGATGGTCTGAGTACAGTCTGCTTTACACAGCACGCTCTCTAACTATTTATAAATATTTATAAATATTTCGATTTTACTATTAATTAATTTTAAATAGGTTACGGAGCAATTAAACAATCTCTATATCACTCCACTCGCTATCAAGCAGTTTAATTATATAAATTATTAGTCAACAGGCGAAATTCTGATTACAGATGATTACGTTTACTTCCATGAATTCCCACTACAAAATCAGTTAATGCAAATGCCAATCCTACCGAGAGCAACCGTCTCCTTTACCATTTGCATTTCATGCTACTGACACATTATCCAAAAAAATGGCGACCACAACGTGATTGACATACCATCATTACTTTTAATTAATCACGCTCAAATTTGATACCAAGTAAAGAAGGGACCAAATTTTGTTGTCCAATGAGTGGACGAAATATCTACCATCTTCCATCAATGGAAAGCGGGCAGACGGGATTCTTGTGTAACTAGTTCTGAAGCTGCAAGTCTATACGGCCCATTTACCATCGACCTCGACTTTTGCCGTCGCCTCGGCCATGCCACAGAAACGGGGACTTACGGCGTCGCGCCCTCCTAATTGGATCATTGTGACACGAACAAAAAGTAATTGGCGCATTGTAAAAGATGTTGCCGGGGTACCTGTTGCCGATTGATGTATTTATAACATGCGTCCCGTAGCCGTTTTACTCACGGCCGGCGTCGCGAAACGCAATTGGCACGAGAATGATTCATACCAGCCGACGAAAGAGAGGGAAAAACCGATGATAAGAGAGATACTGCCACGTGGTTTCTCTGGACCACCGTGTACCTCTGAGCAACAACGATCAGTACACAAGCATCAACGTTTCATCGACCGTGCAGCTATGATTAGTAGCCTCTGTACCAGATTGCTATTCTTGGCGTTTCAGGAATTCCATTCCAAAAAAGGACGTCGGTTAGTTGTGCGTCAAGCAGTTACGATTATTTAATCGGATGGTGACCGGATGTGGGAGAAAACCAGAAATATACTGCACAGAATCAGTAGAAACTTATCGTAGGGCCTTGATCTTGCAGCAAGATGCCCTAACTGCTTTATATCTTCGTTCGGGCATCGCTCACCTTGCGGGTGAGGTGCGAGACCGGCTGTACTCCGACACGTAACTCCTGCGGATGCTTGCGCCCGACGAGTAGAAACTGTAGAGCCGATCGAGTATCAACCATTTAATTAACCTCTTTTTTTCTTTTTTTATTTGCAGTGTCAAAGCTCGGGATCGGCAGCACGCTAACAATGAGTTCACTTTCAATACTAAATAATATCAACGTGGATGTAAATGTAATCAACTGCTTGCTCAAGGCCATCTATGTAAAGAAAAACCTAAATAGTCCAAAGGGATAAAGTAATTGACAAGAAGCCGAGAGAAGCAATACATTTGTCTAATCGGTGGAGCATCGACGGTAGTAAAACGTCTCTCCTCTTAATCAATATTCCTGTGTACGGACTTCTTTCGATCAATTTCCAACATTTCAATGCCAATGTTCCGATAATGCATGAAAAGGCAAACGTAAGATATATTTCATATGATTCACATATACAGTATTGCCTTGCTAACTAACCAAATTCAATCAACAGTGCACTACTGTACTTTTAGATAATGTACAAAATCTTAAAAAGAATTTTATTTGCAAAACTTAAAGCAACAGATTAAGTCGCTTGTTCCTAGGTTCCAAGATTGCGAACTACACGTGGTTGCCGATCCCTAGAATCCCCGTTAACGGAATTCCGATTACGCTAGCGTGGAGGAGGGAGAGATCGTGACGAGAGAAAAAGAGACTCACCTGCCTGACGGGCAATAGGATCGCCTGTACTCGGTCGTATAGTTCGAACGAAAGCCCGAGCTGCCTGATGTCGACGAAGACGAGTAGAAGTTCGTCGGTCGATCTAAGATCGACGAAGAAGCAGTAGATCGGTAGGTGCTGAGCTTGGAGGCGGAGTTGCCGATAGTGGAACTGGTATTGCTGCTGTTACCGCTGGAACATCGTCTGCTAGGAGAATGTGGCGCCATTGGACTGGTGCTGTACGAGACTGCTACGGCGCCCGCCTGGGCCCCACGGTGATACGACATTGCACCCGGGTCACCAGTCTCAGAATCTCTTTCTCTTTCTCTCTCTTTCTTTCTCTTTTCGATTTTCTTCTATAGAAACCCCTTCCTGAATTCCAACACAATTTAGGAGAGATCGATCAGTGCATCAACCGAGCCATTTTTTTTTTATTAAAGGAATTTTCTATTATTAAAGTGCTGATTGTTTTTGGAATATTCCAATGGTGTTCGAGCCTTTCCGGAAAGAATCCAGCCCAGATTAGCCAGATTCCAATTCTGTTATTCCTTTCTTACAGAACGGTAGCGTATCATTGCTCGAAGAAGATGTAAGAAGCGGTTGATAAATACGAATCCTGTGTAACCAGCGTTCAAGTGCAATTGTAAATCCACGGTGCAAAGGTATTCGCACTACGTAACAAATGACAGTTTTACTTTTTTTTTAATTGATATAAAGATACTCGTGAGATGCTATTTTAATTCTGTTTCTTATTTAAATCGTTTCTAGTAACTTGAATTTGCAAATCGAGTACACCCACGAAAGAGCATCGGCCGTAAACCGAATATCTAAACATTTATTTTTGAAGAACTACAGAAGAATGTATCCTACAAGAGAACAAGTATTGTCAAGATTCAGAATTCACATCACAATTTGAGTATTACAGATGATCTGCAAACTTGTACCGCACTGTACTTGTATTATATATGTCGAAAAACTTGCATACGTCGCAGGGCAGATTCAATTTTGCGAATGGATTTCGACGTTGAACGCGCAGGTACTGACGTGACCGATCCGCAAAACGTCAACCACTTAAGAACGTTGGGTAAGAAGTGGAAGAAGAAGTTGGGGAAGAGTTGAGCAACGACGAAACATCTATCTCTTAAGAGGCCAGACATAACGAACTCCGGTCGTGTTTCACATACAATCCGTAACAATCTGACCCAGAAAATCTAACAGCCTTACCTGTCCTATTTTCAGATCTAAAACACCGAAATCTTCGCGTCTAATCTCGAAGGTACATTTGAAGTAAAAGTAAAGCGATATACGCTGTGAATCACGCCGGATCAAAAATTAATTGACAGGCGTTTCGTGTTAGAAGAGCGAGAGGAGCGCGAATGATTTTCAACTTCGCCGTCGACCTTGCAACGAATTGTGTTTCACCTTGTCCTCTTTTTTTTCCATAGAAGAATCTATGCCCGAGAAAAAAATAGCGGAAAATTTCATGCAACGTTGATGGAAGCGGAAACCATATTGCGTTCCATTCGATCAATCAGATGGATATCGATTTGTTTCGCTTCTCCGTGTGGAATAAATTACAATGGAGAGAAGGAAACTTCACCGTCGATACACCAGTTGTCAAATTCCACGAAGAAGAATGGGAATACAAAACGAAGAAATGCCAGAGGTTACTGGGTCGTGCTAAAAAAAAAAAGGCAGGCCGACCTTGAGCCGGCGAAAAAAAGTATCTACCCGCGCGCTGCTTGATACTTGGAACGCGTATTATCGTTTTAATCATACTACATGTTGATTAGATCGACTCGATGAAAGATCAACGACTGAAAAACCTAGCAAATAATTTGTTAACGTATACTAAAGCAGTCTGAATTTTTATATTTTTCCATTTTTGTCTGCATTTTTTTTTTTTTTTTTTGTCACCTTATATCGCACGATAGGTTTCAGTTACGTTTAATTCTTTCCCTTGAAGATTGAACCTTTTCAAAATTCAAAGCAAATTTAAAAAAAAAATTGAATAAATTACGTAAATTTCGAGCAGAGAATACGGACGAAATGTGAAATTACGTGTTAAGATATACATCACATAGATAAATAATTAGTGAAGTTAAGCAACAGACGGAAAGATACCGCTGATTCTAAATTCGTAAGCTCGTAAATATATTTTTTATCAAGTGACAGAATAACACATATTTGTTACTCAATAGACAGGATATAATCAGTTCGATAAAATCGCGTGTCTTATCTCGAAACAAAATGCAAGAGAAGATTGAAATTAGGAAACTGCATTACCAACGTAAGTTAAGTAAATTTCATTTGCGTCCCTGAGAATTTTTCGAACGTTCTTACTGCAATAATCAATCGAGCAAATTGCGATTTTGTTTCTGTAGCCAATGATGGCATAAAAATCGCGCGCCCAACGTCCAAGAAAATCCACCTCTCTGCCAAATATCTAGCGTCAAGAAAGCAACTACCATTTTTCCCTTTGGTTTTGGCAGCCATCCGAGTTTCACCGGAATACACATCAAACGCGCAAAACCAATATGAGGAACATCTTGAATTTCATCAAAGATCGTGTAACGAGTAAGATTATTCGCTTTTCCTTTAAATGCCCCGATCAAATCATTTAGCAGAATGTTGTTGAATTTCATTTATTACACATGATAACAAGATAACCAAGCTTAATAGTTTGTAAATTTCTTTTCTCCGATTTGCAGGTCAGACGCCACGAGAAAAAATACATTGCGTGCGTAGAGAAGAGCATCTCGCGGAGAAATTATGATAAAGATTATTACAAGTCATCTCTTATGTGTTTCACAGTCACTAATATGGTTACGTAATCGCATAGAGAGCACAATTGGAAAATTATGTAACTAATCGTATGATGTGAACCCGCTAGTAAATGCCTGAACCGTGCGATTTCATTAATTATGTTCAACGTCCCTTCGAGTATCTCCTGCAATTTTGTTTTAAATTCTGAAAACAATCAGAGAATCGATGGAAACCAATTTTTTTTTTATTTAATAATTATTTGTCAACGTTCTGAATAGTCGTTAAAATTAATAATATTTTAGATTTTATTCGAAACGCGAACGGCGGAGCGTTATTCGATCAAAGGATCGCATCTATTACATCACGAGAATCAGTACACGTGGATCCGTGGCACGGTAGATTATACGTTTACGCAACGAAAACAAGGTGAACCATGTATCCCAAGCATTTTTAGCATTTCAAAACGCTGTCTACAATGATATTATCATGAATCAGTAAGTGGTATACGACAATAGCTATGTTAATGCCCTTTGTTTCTTTTCTTCTTTTTCATATTAAAATTATAAAATGTGGAAAAAATGGACAAGAAGCAGAAACCTCAATTATCAATCTTTTCTTTTTTCCAGTGGTTAAGGCAGAGAATTACAAATGGAAGAGGATATAACCAAAGTAATAAAAGCAAAGGAGCAGAAATCGAACTATTCGATTCTTACGAGCTCCACATCGTAAATATACGTAGGTAAAAGGTATGTAGCAAGTACGCTCGCACGTGACGATACTTCTGGTTTGCGTACAACTGCACTTGTAACGCGATTAATAGAGATCGATCGAATTTACTTATGGTCTTTAACTACGACTAGTTTCGTTGTATATGTGCGTATGTAACATGTTGCGTTACATAAGATAACGACAACTTAGTTAGTCAGAAGACACGCACATTTGGTTCCTTTAAATTTCGAAGCAATATTTTTTCGGCATCGAATTTTCCATCAGTCGGACTTGAGACGCAAAATATGTTTTCTAAAGAAATATAGTAAAGTACATTTGTTATACTCGTAGAAAATCATAGACTGTTAATGTGTTGCATTCTCTTTGATATTGATAAAGTTAATAATTCTATGAGCTAAATATTTATATTTCTTTCAATTGCTTCTGCAATTCAATACATTAATGCGTTATAGAAACCACTTTGATACAAAAAATTGATATGTACTTATATTTTCAGAACTGATTGTATGTATATATGCTGTTTCTTTCTGCATAACGTCCGATTCAAACTGATCATGTGATCAAAGTTCTTCTAAAAACAATAATAAAAAATGGGAGAAAAAACAGGACAAAAGGAAAAAAGAAACACCGGAACATTATTTGTTTATTATTTGGATACAAGAGTATAACGTGAAAATCATCATGTATCTTGGATTTACGCGCGAAAGTCTGATTTTTTCGCATCAATTTCTCTTTTAATTTATTGTTAATGTAAAAAAAAGAAAAAACAGGGAAGCGGCAGAGATTTATAGAATACATCACAAAATTAAGACTCGTCTACTTTTCGACATTATATATAAATTATATATATTTTAAATTTTTCTTTATTTTTTTTTCAAGATATCGTTACTCTTATATCAATAACGGATTGTACGAATTCACTATTGAAATGTAAAATAACCAGCTAATTCTGGAGATGACGAATCAAGCCTGGGAGAGCATAATCACCATTTATCCTTCACATTCATCACTTTTAGTATCACGAACATATAGCTGAAAATTTGAGAAGCTATCGACTCAGTCGATTTCTTTATTGAAAAATTGAAAATTGGCGTTCGTGCGTAATACACGCACGAGGACGATAAAATATTTTCGACTCCATCAACTTAGAACGACAGTAACTTAAACTTTTCTTTACCTCAGCAAAAATTCATTTATCCGTACCGCGACACCTTATACAGAGATTAGTCAACAATTTTTTCGACGCCTCGAGGTGAAGTTCTCGACCCAATGATGTGATGAGGGAGGAAAACATTTCTGGATACTTGGAATATTTTTATCGAGCTGTTTCGATTTGTAACCTAACCCCGTGTGCACGAGGCCAGAGTAAGAAAAACGCGAGAAAGAGACGACGAACTAGGCGAAGCAGAGAAGAGAAAGACAGAGAGCGTGTATATGTGTATGTGTGTGTGCGTATGAGAAAGAGAGGCGTAGGAGGAACAAAGACGGAGAGATAGAAAGACGAGATGGCAAAGATAGAGAACGAGACGCGTTTTGATTTGGATAAAGCCTTTGGCTATTTTTTCTCTCACATAGTCCCAAAGTTAAAATCCACGTATCCCGTACATACAGCATCTACAACCGTATATTTCCATACATACGAGACATTCATTATAAAATGGAAAATACTCACGGGCTGTGCGAGCCTTATACGAGAGGACCGAGTTTTCACTTGATTAATTCGTCCGGAGGTGTATGGTACGTGTACACGATTTCACTAGAAAACGTCAGTGTTACGTAGCGAACACGTTCGCGTTATCCGCGAACCATACAATATCGTCGTGCATCGGACAGCGAGAGATCGGGCTTCTGTTCCTTGCGGAAATTTACAGAGAGAAAAAGGGGAGAGGAGGTGATGCGTCGCGATGCTGAAAAGCACGGGCCATCCCTCGGAATTGTAGGTGACGTCACACCGTGACGAATACTCGGAACTATCGATACGATGTGTCTGAGGTGAGGAAATAGTCGCACAACTGCTACTCGAGACACACGATCGATTTACATACAACACAGTTTATATGTTGATCACGTCATGATGGTCGTTCCACCGGATGAATCTTTGACACGATTTTTTCGGTACGAGCCGCCCACGGGCTACCTGACCCAGAGTTATTTACCTTTCTCTTCGCACTTTCCCTCTCGTAGCTTATCGGACACTCGAGACACCACGAGATTATCACCACCGACTTCGCTAACGCAACGTGTGTGCAAACAATATGGCGATTACAAGGTTGCCGATTTCCGCGTTGACAGTCATCGTTTCCGCGGCTACCGCATTCTGCGCTAGCGCAACGAAAATGCCGTTTCGTTCGTCTAGGGTAAAATGTTTCGTTGCCAGTGCTGCCACATGCGACTACCAATCGCACTCACCGCGCCGTACTGTCTCAAACTTCAAACTTTATCCGATTGATCGATGGAACTTTTTTTTTAACTAGTAATTTATGCTATTTCTTATTTTTATACGGTGTCTCAGTGTACTGATAATATATTTTCTCACGTACATGGAAATAAATCCCGATGAAACTAAATTTTTTGTAAGTTTTATATATAATAAAGTTTTCGCTCACAAAATGTTGAGAAATGTGTGACAAAATGTATTTATAATTGAAACTATCAAAAGTCATTTGTTACATTGCTTCTCTACGTATTCTACGGCTTTCTACAGTATCTTACACACTTACAAGGAGAGGTCACAGCTGTTGGGTCATCGATTTAAATGAAATTTGGTCTGTCGATTCTAAAGCAAAGATAGTTTGACTATGTCCGAGCATTTCCGTCAATACTCATTATTTACAGAAATATGTAATGTTTTAATCTTTTATCCCTGATATACTTCTTTTCTTAAAGTTTCGAGCAGTAACGCAGTAGTGAAGCTGGTAGTGGAATGGATTCATACCTGACGGTCTGGGAGGTTCAAATCTTCTTAAGGAAGAATATTTTATCACTGAAAGTGATTTTAGCGGGAGTAACCCAGAAAATCGGCTCTTCAGGTGCAACACTAATGCAACAATTACCGATTGGTTGATTTGGGTCACGTGATTCATGAGGGGGCGTGAGGTAAACCTCGAGTAGGAGTGGCGTTGTCTGGTACTGAGTGATCGCGCCTGTAATTTGTTTTGTATCAATTCAAATGTTTGCATTTCAATAAAATTTTATGACAAAAAAAGTCGTCATTTCCTAGTCAGAACAGTTGCTTCTGGGTCTTTCAGTGAGACGAATCGTACTGGGGTACAAATCGTGCAGTTTTTTGTATTATCTCTATTTTAGTTTTCTTGTTTTTTTATGTAGAATACTATGTTTTACATTTTTATACTATCTCTAATTATTAATTTATTTAAAATATCACAAAAAATTTCAATATAAAATACGTCTATTGCTACGTGAGAAAGTCAGAAAATGAGAAGTCAGAATTGCCAGAAATTCGGGATAAATAAAGTTATAAACTAACGATTTGCTTCTGTATTTTGTTTTTATGACGCTCATCCTAGACATTGTGATGTTCTTTTGCAAAATATTAGTTAATAAAAATTGCAATGTTCGACATTGTATTTTGCACTGAAATTGTCTATGATACTTTAAATAAATTAATAATTATAAAAATGTAAAACACAGTATTCTACATAAAAAAAAAACAAGAAAACAAAAATAAAAATAATAACAAAAATCTTCTGTGGCAGGGTTCGAAACCCTGAAACGTCCTATTCACTAACAGCTTCACTACTACGTCACTGACTACAACTTTAAGAAAAGAAGTATGTATATCTGTGATAGAAGATTAAAACATTAAATATCTTTGTAAATAATGAGTATTGACGGAAATGCTCGGACAGAATCAAATTATTTTTGTTTTGGAATCGACAAACCAAATTTCATTTAAATCGACGACCCAACAGCTGTGACCTCTCTGTTAGTTTTCAGATACTAAGGTATTACTTTTCAAACAGGATCTTCATTTCTTTAGATGGTAATATCTGAACAAGAGTTCTCCCCAGGATATGTAAATACATATTATTCTACGAATTAAAAATTAAACTATAGGTAAAAAGATATTTTTACCTTGCTATATCAACGTTATTAAATTTAACTAAGAAATCAACATAAGACCATATGTCAACTCCTTTAGGATAGGAACTTGCGTTGTCCCCTTTATAAACTTGTTTTCCATAATTACAAACCTTACTATTAAATTCAAATTTGTACAATTTACATTATATTTTTCACAATGCTTCTCCACAATTAATCTATATTTCAAAAATCAACTTACAATTTCCAATCATGGTATTGAGTTTTCTCTAATTCCATCTGCCAATCAGCCTCTACATAAACATACGAGTATCTTCAGTAAATCATTAGTCTTCACTGCCTTTTGAAAAATGATTCTAGAATTCCAAACCTAGTTTCTAAATTCAATCACACATTCTGAACGTTTAAGCTTTCATTCTCTTTTCTGAAATTAATTGTTTTTGCCATGCGTTGCAACCACTCTTGTTTTCTTGATTTCTGCAAATGGCCATGTACTATCGAATTGTTTGGAGTAGTCAAAACTAATATTTACAAATATATTTACAATTTATGTCGCTGAAAGTGATTAAACATCTTTGTTACATTGCTTCTCAACATATTCTACGGCCATTTGCTGAACACGAACAATATCCTCCTCAGTACCATGCCGTTCTTCGAAATTAATGTACTTTTTGAATAGAGTTTTCATTTTTCTAGGCGGTAATGTCTGAACCACAGCTCTCTCTAAAACTTTCCTATAAATATGCGTCATTCCAAGATAAGTACTCCATGAATTGAAAATTAAACTATAATTCAAAAGATATTTTTACCTTGCTATATCAATGTTATCAGATTTAACTAAGGAATCGACATAACAAGACCATATATCCACTCGCTTGGGATAGGAGCTCAAAATTTGTTCGAACAAAGTTTGTGCTCTCTCTTTATCCCCAAGTTTGTTTTCCATGATCGCAAACCTTGCAATTAGATTCACATCTGTAAAATTTATACTATATTAACATTTTATTTCACTCTTTATCTCTATTATACACATACGTTCTGATGCTGGCAAAGATTGTAATGCTCTCTGCATAATGTGTCTCGATTTATCTTTCAAGCCCATCTTTAATAATGCTTCTCCGCAATTAACCCACACCTCAGGGATCTGCTTAAACTTTCTAACGATAGTATTAATAATTTTCTCTAGTTCCATCTGTCTATCAGCTTCGAGATGAACAGTCAACATATGAGTGTGTATTTTCAATGAATCATTAGTCCTTACTGCCTCTTGAAAAACATCATTCAATGACTCTGGCGTTCCAAACTTAGACTCTAAATTCAACCACGCATTCCAAACGTTTAACCTTTCATTCTCCTCTCTGAAATTAATCGTTTTCGTCGCCCTTTTCGCAACTGCTCTCGCCTTCTCGATTTCAGTTGACTGCAAATGATATGCCATATACTGTAACCATATTATTGAACTGTCTGGACTGGCTAGAACTAATCTATCAAATTGATCCACAGAATTTGGTAATTGATTACTGGCTAATGCTTCCTCTCGTTGCCGAATTTCACGTTCTTTTTGTCTCTCTTGTTCTCGACGCTCAACAGCACTCAATTTCTTCCTCTTTGACTTTGGTTTTTCTTCCACTTCATTTTCGCTACTGCTAGACGATTCTTTGTCCTTAAGAGTTGAATTGCAGTTGTTATCCCAGAAAAATCCACATTCAGATAATCTTGACTTTTCATTGTTATTCTCATTACTAACATCATTAATCATGTTTCTCCGATTTTCTCTGACAGATTTTCTTTTCGTCTTTGCTTGGTCTTTCCTCATGTTCTTTTGACTTTATCTTGTATGATTATATTCACGATTTCAATTACAATTACACTTTCCAGAAGAAAATGTTGCACACGTGGTTGTCATTACAGTTGCAGTCACGTTCGAGGTTATATTAGTAAAACAATCGCACGACGTTACAACCGACTCGAGATACATGATCGATACTGTGACGTCTTCCGTCACTGTGGAACCTAATGCGCGTTCTTTGAATTCAAAATTTCAAATTTCAACGTGTATTATTTATATTTATATTTACATTACATATATTTACATTATATATATTATTTTTCATACTTCTTCCCTCTTGTTGCTTTAGAAGATTTAAAGAACAAAATTATTGCTATCGACTGATTGCGTTAATACAACATGTATGACAATACAAATATGATAATTACAAAGTTGCCGATTTCTCTCTGTATTCTGTGCTAGAGCACAAGAAAATGCCTAGAAAATTTCAATACTAGTGTTGTCATTCGCGGTCATGACAATTACAGCTACTAATTACATTCATCGCGCCATACTATTTCAATTTTAAATTTGCCAATCGATTGGTTAAAACAATTTATTTTGAACCAATAATTTATGTCATTTCTTACTTTTATTCGTGTCAGTATCAATAATATGTTTTTCATACGTGGAGAAGTGGAATTAAACTTTAAAAAACTAAATTTTTTACAAGTTACGTATAATTATCTTGTATTAGGAAACATCACAAAATGCATTTAAAATTGAATTTACAATTTATATCGAAGCTAGACTATATTGTTTCTCTATGTATTCTATTCTATTTTCTGAACATGAGCCACGTCTTCCCAAGTATCTTTGAAATTAATAAACATTTTGAACAAGATCTTTATTTTTCTAAGTGATAATATCTAAGTAACTGCACTCTCCATGATTTTTCTATAAATACATGTTAAAATAATTATTCCATCATTTAAAAAATAAACTGTATTAAACTAAAATGATATTTCTATTTTGTCATATCATTATCATTAGATTTAACTAAGTTTTTATTTCTTTTTGCGGGTATCACGTTTGCTTCATTGTATTTCTTTCGTTTCAAGTTGTTATTATAAGTTGATTTTTCTTGTACGCAGTATTTCTTTTCGAACGCAGATTTTACCATGCAAATAGGCATAATATCAGATTCGTTGGAATTTAGTAAGGCGTAACATTTGGTTTTAGAATGAACAACATAAGGTGTTAAGTCTGGCTGTATATCATTTATATGACGACGTACAGGCATCGCAGCCAAAGTTCCTTTACCAATGCCATGTAACAATATTAAAACAAACCAATTTGTCACCAATAAAATTCTACCGCGTAACGATTTGCCATCGGGAAAGTGTATTTGCTTGTTTTGTTTTCCATTTATTTTGTGCATTATTGACGGTAATGTAGTCAATTCGACAAATTCGTGCAAGTAATTTTTCCATATAATCGTTCCAGATATTTTGTCTCCTACTTTTTTATTTTCAGAATAATGATCCTTAGATACTATGCCCACTAAATTATTCTGCAATTGTACAACCAAACCAGCAGCAGTGATCTTTTCAATCTTCCCTCTAATTCTCTGTCCCAATTTTACAGACGTAATTGGTTTGTTTTCGTAGTATGGATTTCTTGAAAGTTCTAGTAATTTATTAAAATATAAAGTCAGTGTATCTACTGATGTCACCATCCTACTTTTAAGGCTGGATAAACTATCATATATTTTCTTCAACGACAATGTTAATCCTAATTGCTGCTCTTTTTTATTAATAGAAACTATCTTTGCAAATAAAATTTGATTTACATGCAGCAGATTAAAATTACTAATGTTGCTATAAGATATATATCCAAACGATGTACATTCTGTAATTGGTAAAATTACTCTCACGCCATCCGGTTCCATATCTTTGATTGAACAAGGTATACAATCTCCTACTTTTAGTCTTTCAAAATTCCTATATCTTTCTTGTGGTAGAAATGTCCTAGTTAGAATTAAACTAGGCATTGTAGTAAATACCAGAGCTGAAAGCGTATCGCCAGGAATACATTTTGATGCTAAAAGAGTTGCAGTTTCCATACAAGGTGACATATGACCAGCCGGTAAAAATCCTGTAGTAACTGTCTGTTCATTATTTTTACTGATTCTTAAATATACTCCGTGAGAGGATGATTCTATTATTGTTCCTTCTATTTCTTCACCAATATCGAATGATATCTTTTCAATTTTTACGTCTTTATCAGCCACACTCAAAGTTATCTTTCCCGAATTTTTGTCCACTGCTTGAATTTTTACCAAAATGGTTTGTCCAATTGAATAGTTCCAATTCATGTCAGATGTTTCAGTATTGAGATTAGTGTGTGAAATCGAACCTTTGACGTCTCCAAAAAATTTTACCAGTATACCATGCTTATGTATTTGAATGATAGTCCCATGGTGTTTCGATCCAACTTTCGCGTCTTGTGTATTTGCCAAAATAGGCAAATTACTCGTTATCAAAGATTTTTTTAAAGTGAAATACACTCGTTTCCAACCAGTATTAACAGACAAAACTCTTGCTTCTACTTCTTTGTTGATTTTTAATTTTTTTAAGGCGCTTAAACCTTCATCAGATATATGCTCTGATGCAATTTGTCCATTAAATTTACCAACTTGTACATTAACGAATTTATCTTTATCAATGTTTATAATTTTTACGTTCACTACGTCACCTGGTTTGAAATCAGATAGTGAAAAATACTTTTGCTTCAATAGCGAATGCTGCATCGTACAAATATAAATTCCATCTATCCAGCTGTATGATAATACTCTGCATTTATGTATAGTACCAGGTGCGAATTTTTCAATGATTTTATCATACTCGATGCTCGTCCTCTTCAGAGAAACAAATCCCCGTGTTCCACTTTTAGTTAATTGTAACACTATTCCACCAAATTCTCTAAATAAAGCAGTACTCTCTTCTATAACATCACCAGGCTTAATAGTACTGTCTCTAAATTTACCTATCGTCGAACTGAAGTATGCAAATTTGACGGTTGGTAAAACATACAATAATGTCGCAGTAATCTTTAAATTGTCTGAATATTTGAACAAAAATTTATCTAAATACAGCTGATTTATGAATCCTATATTGTTTTCACCTAATGAAACACATAAACCATTAGACAAAACTTTCTTAATGGAAAGATTATATTTTGTGCCTGGTATCAAGCTGTCCAATGATCTAATTTCGATTTCATGAACAGCATTAACAAGCTTTTGTTTTGAAGTTAATGTAATTGTTGATATATTCTCATTAGTTTCAACATTTTTAACATAGCATAGAAGTTGTTTACCTGGAACTAAATAAGATTTTTTATTAACAATTTACATTTAAATACTGTAAATACAATTTACATTTACTTACACAAACATTTTTCATTGTCACTTTCTTTAGGAATAAACGCTCTCATATTTGCTAAACCAGTATCTGCTATATAACCATGATCTTCTATGCTATTAATGGTGCACACTATTTTTGAACCATTATCTAGATGTACAATATCTAAATTTTGATTTATCAATTTAGGTTCAAGAGATATTCCAATTTGAAATTTCTTTTGTGGTTGTATAGTTTTTATATAACATATAACATAATCCCCACAGCTATATAACTCTGGAAGAGATTTAATTTCGCTTGTCTGAGAATCCTCTGACTTGATCAAATTTTGCAACAAATTTGTGTAACATTCACTAATGTCTGTAATTTGTGCACGCCCTATTAATCCACCTGGCAAAGATATCAACAAATCGTACTCTGTTACTTCAAAAATGCATCCTAATACCACTAATCCCTCAGATATTGTTGCATATGATAATCGTTCTGCAGTATTAGGTACAAAATTTGCTTTCTTCTCATCTTGCTCCTTTGTCCTTTGTTTCTCACGTTTCCTTTTACCAACTTTTTCATGTTTACTAAATAACTATAAACATAAATTTGAAATTAATAAATGAGTGAATAATTATGAGATATTAAAATATGATAAATATTTTTATAATAAATTTACCAAATTTGACGATCTCTTTTTCTGAACTTTTTTCCCGCCTCTTGGAAAATTTGCTAATGTCATCTATGGAAAGTAATTATGTTACTTATTGTATCATAAGAGGAAGATTAACAAAAACTATTGTATAAAAAAAAATAATTATGAAACTTAAAATTAAAATATAAAAATTTTACCTTTTTCACTGCCAAATATCCTCAAAAAGAAAATGTTTCACACGTAGCACGTGGTTGTTATGACTGTTGCCGTCACGTTTAATTTTTCGAGGTTATGTTAACAAAATTATATGTGTTGTGCCTAATATGTAGTATCTTACTCTGTTAAAAATAGAAAATAAAATCGCACATGTAATTAATTAAACTTTATTTTATGTTTAATGTAGCGACATATTAATATAGAAAAAGCGTTCCCTAAATATTACATCAATGTAAAATCATAAATATTATTATTTATTGATCTATCAGCTTTTTTGCTTCAGGATCTTCTATGGATAATCTTCGATAGGTAAATTTTTCAGATACTGGAGGAATTAAACCCGCCGCGACATATCTTCCATCATTTGCTAAAAAATTGTATATTCCACAAGCTTGTTGCACTTCGGATATTTCAGATTTAATGTTGTGCTTGCGCAATATTTCTTTTATTTCACGAATTCTACTATATTCGCACTTAGTTTCAAGGCCTAAAACTAGAATATCCAAAACTGGATATAAAATAGTAAACAAGGATAAAGTTTCTTCATTTATGTCATTTGCAGAACCAACATTCCAAGAGAAAAATGTTCCATTTAAAACTGCAATGGGGCCTAATAATAACGATGCATCACTTAAAGTAAATCCTATCTAAAAATGTAATTTACAGTTAATGGCATTATAATTTTATCAGCCATAAAAACTAAGAGATTATTTTGTACCGGTAGACATGCCCTTATTGAAGTTCTAGGTTTTGTATCACTTAATTCTGGGGTTTTATTAATATTAATGATATCGACAGTTGTTTTACCAGGTCCGTCATATTCTCTGAGGATTCTTGAAGCGTGGAATCGTCTGTAAAAAGAGAATTATGTAAAAATCAAGTTAATTGCATATTCTCTCTTTGAAAGGAAGTTGTCTCTTTAAAAGGAAAGATACGAGTTAAAATACATACCTAGTATTTTGTAGTAATCGCTTTATGGTGAATGAAGTTTTGATTAAAAGCATGATAATGTCTTAACTAATATTTTCTTTTTAACTATTATTTATTTACTTTGGCAACTATCATCTGAGTTTGTTTGTATTTGGAATAACTGCAGCCACTCTATTTTCTTGACAGTCTATGACTGTTACCGATATCGTTTGATTGGTCGATTCAAATAGCATCAAAAAATTTTACCGGTACGAAAATATAGTGTTCAGAATAGTGAATAAAATCTAACTCTAACAATATCCTACCTTAAACTCCATCATGGAGATGTTCGATCGGCCGCAACGTCCTTTTCCGATTTTAGTGTATTTTTAGAAATATTTTTGGAAGTAGAAAAAAAAAATAGGCTACCAGAGGGAAGTAATTGCCTTATTTTCACACTATGGACAGCAATTTGATGAAAATGAGCAGAGGCTGTTGGAAGTTCGACGAGGAGGATCGAGGTGAGGAGTTTTAAAACGCGGCAGGTTACTGAACGTTAAATGTCAAAAGACATAATGAAACAAATAATTATGTTATAATTGTAACATTGCGATTATTTTTCTAACTAATTACTAACTGTACAGCTATATGTTGCGTGCACGTCACATCTTTTTAATATTAAAACTATCGATGACCACAGTAGCAGAGAAATCGAAATGAGTTAATGAATTTGACTATTCTGATAGATCTAGTGTTAAGGAACTTCCCTGGCAAATGAATTAATATTAGAAATTCCGAATATATTCCAAATATCGTAATTAATCACGATCTCACGCCTGATCAAAAGAATTAGATGATATTAATTTTGTAGCATTGTACATAGACATTGAAGAAGAAGACACTGAGGAAGATAAAAAAAATAAAGTATACAGCTTTTGGGATCAAACGCCTGATCTACTTCTAGAGGAAATTTTTTCTTACTTAACTATTCGTGAAAGATATTATGCATCTTTGGTATGTAGGTCATGGTATCGCGCTTTTAAATTACCAAGGGTATGGTCTACCTTTACGTTGGAAGATAATACGCTTACTAGAGGCAAATTTAATTATCACAGTGGTTGGCAATATGTCTTAGACCACATGAGAACTTCTACGTGTTTGAATAAAGTTGGCAGGAATATTAGATCTTTGGTTTTCGAACCTATGTTGAATTTCTACAATCTTTATGAATTCATGAATATGATATCTTGGTATACCGAAAGACAAGGATCAGATAATACGTCAGTGGCGGGTGTTGGTACCCACATTCGCCGGCTTAAGTTTACCTTTCCCTGTAATATGGCAAATACGGATGACCCTGATAGTATCAGACTTTTCGGTACTGGTGGAAAATTGTTAGAAGCATTGAAAAGGTTGATGCGTAACTTGCGCAATTTGAGATGTTTAGAATTGATAGACCTCATGTTAGATAGCAAAGAAGCTTTACATTTAATGGATGATATCTGTGCCAATTGTACACAAACATTGACAAAATTGGTCCTAATTAATACCACAAGATATTATTGCCCTCTTCTACATGTAGGAGTATTTATTAACTTAAATGTAAGTTGCTTAGTAGAAAAGTTTGTCACAGTTCACACAGATCTTTTAACTTATATTATTTGTTTTATGCAAAGGTATTAGTTATTAGTCCTCAGAATCTTCATGAAGATGTGATAGATTTAATTGGTTATACTAAATTGGAACATCTTCATATCTTCCAAAATCGCTATAGTCAAAAAGATACCACAGTGAGATTGGTAATAGTTGCATTAGCTTTAATGTAAAATGCATTATTCCAAATACATTTAATTAGATTTGTTTACAATACAACTTAATTAATCTTTAATATAGCCTTCAAGAAAATCGTGGATAAAAATGAGAAAAAATAACCCACACATTAAAGTTCATTTTGAAGTGGAAAGTCACAAACCTACGGATATACTTTTGCCTATTGATTTGTTAGAACATGGGAATATTCCGTGTCACAGTATTGTTTTAGATACCCCAAATACACAGGTCAGTGTTTTTTGTGAAGTGTAATAACCGATTGTGGAATTATGGTACGATGTAAAAATTTAATAACAAAAAGATTAAATATTACATAGATTAAATATTTCAGATTTCGCCTTCAACTATTCTTAATCACGGAACATTTTTCGAATCGACAATAAGAGTATATGCGTTCAAAGGTCTAACCAGATATTTCGCGCCTAGAAATTTTTCACAAAGATTGGACGAAGCAATAGTACAATTTTGCAAAATGTGTCCGAATCTTCATACACTGGTATCACTTTGTGTTTGAACGAATTTCTGATGTATATCTGTGACTTTCTTAACATTTCTATGACTAACAAAAACCTGTGTGATAGCATGCGTTTGAATTTTTGTTATACAAAAGGCTTTATCGTTGTTCGTATAAGTTTTATCTAACTGGCCCGTGCATATAATGAAAATTGAAAGAAACACATTGAAAACATGAAAAACATCTTTTACAGCTTCTATGGATCTATTTATGTGCATATGTTGTGTGGCAATATATCAGTGATTTGTCAATAGTACACAAGGCAACAGATTTAAATTCAGATCGATTACTGTCTATCAATGACTTGGAAGCCAATCAGTGGGAGGCAAAGATTTTACCATGACACATTTGATGACTTGCCTGAGAAGTTATTAAACGAATAACATTTCACACAATTGAGTTACCCCACGGATTGGTTTCTGTAATATTCAATTAATACATTTATCAAATAACTGTCTTTCAAATAACTAACTTAAAAAAGAAGAATTTAAGTAGTTTAAATCCGTAATTTAATAAACTTGTACATTTAAATGTTTCTCTGCAGATGATACGAGATAAAATTTCAACTGCCACGATATTGGAAATTGTGTCTACGGCAAAGAACTTGCGTTGCTTGTATGTCCGAAGATATTCGGTTCTAAAGAAATGTGATGGGGATTGGTTAAAAATTATGAATTGGTCACCAGCACATTATCAATGGATTAAAAAGAATAGTCGTAGCTATGCAAGTACAGAAAGGGAAGTATCTAAAATATTGAACTATAGGTGGTATATGCTAACTGAAAGAGAATTTAGAGATCAAATGGTGAAATTACATTTATGACGTTTCTATTGAGAAAAGAGAAAAATTCTTACAAAAAATGTTTTATATCAAACAGATTGTGTAATTACGCAATAATTACACATTTATAAAATAATACGTGTGTAAAAAATATTGCTTGTAATAATATAATTAGATATATACTTTATATATATACTTTATATATCTACACTTTCTGACATAATCTACTGTGATGATATAGGTAAGAGATTACTTATTTAAATGATTGACAGGGATTGTTATGTACAGAGATCTGTACGATCGTCAAATATGCAATATAATAAAACAACACTAATTACAAGTATTTCTATTTTATTTTATCATATAATGTATAACCAAGAATTCCTATGCTATGTTATAACTTATGTAATTATGTACAATGCCAACTTACATATATATATATAGACAAGGTAACTTATTTAAATAGTTACATCTAATACTTATTTAAATAAGTAATTATAATTAGTGTATGATTTTGTATACATTCCAAATTAATTATTTGTAAAAATTAAAATATCGATAATAATTCGAGCATTAGAGTTAGAAACAAATTCTTTTTACAAAATGTATTAACATAGCAATATTCATTAAATTCAATAGAGAAAACCAAATATAATAATCGAGCATTTGTAGTATATACATATTTCAATAAAGTATATATAAAATTTAAATAGTATTAAACAACATTGAGTAACAGTAATGATCTCAGTTACAGTCAGGAACAAGTTGAAACAAATTTTCTATTTAATCAATTAAAACGGAATATTCAAAGTATAATATTTTCTTTTTTTTGCTCATCTCTATTTACAATTTAAAATAATCCATCGTGGAAAATAGAACGCAATAAATTTTCTCCAATACTTACAGAATATATAATAAACGTATATAATAAATAAAAATTTTAATTATGTTTTCTTATTTTAAAAAAATTATCTAGTGTATAAAAGCAGAAAGTTGAAGAATTACGGTGCCAAGGCTGCTGATCGTTTGTCTCGATTTTTATTACGTTGTATCGTACGTGCTTTAAATGCAGCTGCATTCATCAGTGTCTACATAAAATTCACGAAATTAATTATTTCATCTTTTTAAAATTAATTACAATTAATATGTTGGATGTTCACATTGGAAAACTCACCCTTTCCAATTTAGTCGTCTTCTGATTTAGTGATATTGGTAAAACTTTGTTACCAAGATGAAAAATTTCGCGCAGGAGATGATTTTCTGCAAGATGAATATTTATACCTGGACCAAGTAATCTACAACACGCGTTGTACTGAGTTCGTGCACACCATCCTTCCAAATACAGAATTTCTTGACCAAATTTTACATGCATTTCTGGTACGATGTCCTCCTAATAAAAATCACAGATATTATAATGAAATACATGTTGATTGCGTGTATTAATATGTATTTAATATTTGAATATCTACGAAACGCACCTCTATGTAGCGAAGTATATCTCTGAAATTAGCTCTCTGTTGCTTACGATCTTTTTTTGCTCTGTACTTATTCGAATCCGTAGCCAGATCTTTTAATATCTCGATTAAATCCAATGACCAATCTTGCTCGTAGTCGTCAGAAAAATCGCGACCAAGCTCGAATATTATAGCTAGAGCCTCTCCAGCCGACAACCTTATGTCCAAATGTGGTGATTTCAATAACTCGCGCAATCTATTTAAGGACCTGTGATGGAAACAATTAATTTTAATATTTTGTCCTAATTAATTTTTGAAGATACTTACGGCATGTAGCTATTGGTTCTATCACTCGCAAGTAAATTGTATATATCAGCTGGTGCCATTACTGTTAAAAGAAGTGTCCATGATGAAATGGCAGCAGCGTGTAATGCTGCAACCTCCGAAGAAATAGTAGCTATAGCACCATTCCCTTTTAGATAAGAACCAGAAAAAATACTAGATAGCAATTGCATGATTTCAATAGTAGCGGTCGCGTCATTGCCCGATAAAAATTGATTCATGCTCAGAGCCCAACAACACTGCAAGTAGATAGATAATTTATTATTCATATAAATTGAATTCATCTTTTTTTCTTCCTCTGTGGTGTCGTACCTCTGAACGTGCTTGTGTAGAAGCTGTGGTGTCGCTAGCAATAAAAGTTAAAGTACTCTTTAAATCTTGACAGACTACTTCTGCACTTTCGAAAGCTCCCAGTTGAACACAAAGCAGAGTACTTAATCTGGCTGCTATAGATTGTTCTTCGCTACGGCCCTTTTTCAAACCTCGCTCTACTGAATCTGTGATGGTCATTTTCCTATCTTCTACAAAGTCTGGAATATACTTGATAGCAAATATTTTCTCCATTCCATTGAAACAAATTGTTCTGCCTTTCGCGCTTTTCTGTGTTAGACCATCGATTGCTTCCTTCAGTTTTTCTTCAAATGCTTCTTGCTGTGTAAATTCATCAACATCGTCGTTCACATCATCTAACATGCTGCGATTATCAGATTGGCTGCTGGACACGCTACATGCATCGTTATTGATAGAATCTTCATCAGATGTTAACTCAGCTCTCTTTCCACCATGACCTGTAGAAAAAATAATTTTCTCGTTTTTTCATTGTGTTTTACAAGAAATTTTACAAGCAACAGTTGACCAATGAAAAAAGGAATAATTAATATTTGTATTTACTTTGTGTAGATTATATGTATATATAATAGTCAAAAACAACACTTATTAAAAGTATATGTCACATTACATAATGCGAAACCTAAACAGCTGTTAGCTTCTGCTGTCTGAAATAATTGTACCTATATATGTTTAGCTACAGAGAGATCAACTCGTACAGAAATTATAACTGCATAAGAATTTCTGCAGAAACACCTATGTAAACCTATGTAATTTTGGCAAACAAGAAAATTACTACATTATGTTGCACATTCATTACAGCTATTTGCAATTCCAATGAATGCAATTTTGCAAGTTTATAATACACGCTACATAAAAAAAAATCGTTTATGATTTGCATAATCAGAGTAATTGTATTACGTAAAAATTAAATTGTAATTAGCTTGTCATAATTTTTAAATATTTGATATACATGTATAGGCAACATTCTTAGTTACCTAATGTTATTAGCAAACTAAGACGCAGAAGTTGTTTATACATCTAAAAATCGCATCGCGGAAATGATAAATTTACCATAATAATTAGTGAATAATAAATAATGCGAGACTGAGTGCTGCTGCGTACGACGATCTAAATTTAGGTGACGGGAAAAATCGGTTGTTTTGGAAAGAATGATTCATCCATCTTCAATCCTTCACGCTGGGTTCTCTCTAACGTACGAAAAGCGGGAAGTATCTCTTCATGAAAATCAAATCGACCGTTGCGCAATTTGAATAAAGAGAAATTTGATCGGTTGAAACAAAGCATCTTCGCATTGTTTCTCACATCTTTTACATCTGATAAGAATGAGTTGATAATTGATGTCGTTGGTTGTTCATAAATCAAGCATAGAAATTCTTCCTATCTCGCACCTAACCCAGACCCATGTGCGAAAAGCATGAAAGTCACATGGGGATAGAGGCGGTTGTGTCACGACGTTGCCTCGTTTCGAGCGTGTCGTCCGAAAGAGTTTTCCGTAGATCGATACGATTACTTTTTTCGGCCGTGAAACAATTTTATAACTTAAATTCATCGTGTCGAGAAAGAAAATCAGGATAATTTACAATGTAATAGGTGACGTAAGACGAAATAAGCAACGTCTTCAATGCTTGATGAGTCATTACGAGGGAACGCCGATAATTTAATAAAGAATTCAGCGCGTGGTGAAACGGAGATCTTTTTCGATCGACGACTGACCTTGACGATATCTCAACATAACAACTTTCATCGGAGAGTGAACGATAGAAACGAAATGTAAAATCGAAATAGACCTCTCTTACCGGATTTTCGTCTCCTGCCTCCTTTGCCTGGCATCGTTCTTCACTTTCCTTATTGCACAATTGATACTAACGAAAATACTTAATCAAGAGGGTAAATGTCTTGCACTATTAATTTTCTTTCGTATACTGAACACGCTGCATGAATTTTTAATTAAAATCTGGTAAAAACTCATTAACATGTTGCGAGTCGTTCAAAACATACACGTCGAGACAGCCTACGATGGGCTTTCTCAAAGTGCACTGTCTTTCACGAGCTGCGAACCTGCCCGAACATAGACGAAAGTGCACGAATGTTCTGAGCGCGCATGCGCCGCGTGTTCCCGTAAACGTCACGTGCTCGCCAATAAACGGGTCGATTTAGCGATCCAGGAAGACGCAACCAATCAGCTTGTACTAATTGAGCTGCCGTGCATGCGTCGTGCCCGTTCTCGTCAGTTTCAGTGGAAAATATCTTCGTATCGTTCAAGTGTTTCGCGCGCAATTGCGTTTTAAACGCGCTGCAACGTCTCTTAAAGAATTTTTATACAAACTTTCGAATGGTATTTAGTCGAGTGCATGTGTGCATTTTGTGCAAATGGAAAAGCTTTATTTTATAAAAGTGCCATAGCGCATCATTAACGTCGATGACATTACACTGATGTGTGAAAGTCATTAGGATATCATAAGGTATGAACATTGAATGTCATTGTAATTTTGCCATTGCAAAGAGATCTGTATCATAAAATAACGAAGGTCGTGTATTTTTTTATATTTTCGGATATAAAAACACGCTTTACAATGATACATTTTCATTGCAACAATAACATATGAGTATATACAACGAAGGAATAAATATACATATTTATACATTTAACCTTAAATATCATAAAAAAAAGATACAATATAGCTATACTACAATAAATTAGAGGTACATAAAATGATTACAATTGTGTGTCTTATTATTGCATATAATTCATAGTACTTATATATACAAGTTGGTATGAATTTACTTGATTACATTACTATAGTACAAAATTGA
The DNA here is from genome assembly GCA_032399605.1 of Melipona beecheii. NCBI lineage: Eukaryota > Metazoa > Arthropoda > Insecta > Hymenoptera > Apidae > Melipona > Melipona beecheii. Next base: position 2,325,546 of record JAUCMO010000502.1, read on the forward strand.
ATATATTCCAAGTGTAGCAAAAGTGAAGATAGATCTAGATTCTACTACAGTTGTAATTTATATTTTTGTCTGCATATTTAGATGGAAACTTATAAATATGTCAGTCTATTCTGAAGCACCAGAATCGTTAGAATCGTACAAATTTTGTTTGTTTCAATTACATTGGAACTAATGTAGTGAAAATGGTTTTTAAAGATAAAAAAAATTTTTTTTTTTATATATATGTACTGGAATGTTACTTTTATTTTCAAAAGTATCACATATTATGCTTCATTAAAAACCTAAGATGGTTTTGAAAAATGAAATTCATATTTGTAGAAAAAAATCTTTACCTTTCAAAATTACGTTTCTTTGTACATAAAATTTATTGGAATTAATTTCATAGGAGTCTTAATGAAAAAAATACTATACTCATAATTAGTAAATTAACCGCTAAGTTAGAAGCAGCAGCATTTTGTACATTTACCAAGTTCTGACATGGTGTTACTCTTCGAATAAAATTGAATATAGAATCTACAATGTTTGCTGGTGTTGGATCTGAACATTTTTCCAATTCCTTTACAACACAAGTCTGAAGTTTTGACATGTCTCTGCAGATATATAAAAAAATGTATTTATATATTGTTTCTATAGGTTTATTTTTATAATTTTTTTTTATTGTTCATTTATTATATATATATATATATATATTTATCCTTACGTGCATTCTTTATTTCCAAGAACAAGGAATGGAAGGCTGTCTATTGTTTTTAAAGAATCGCTGTTAGGTTCTAACTGGGGCATATAGTTTCCTAAAGTAGAATTAATACATTGTAGAGTTTCTTGTTCTTTCGATCGTAGACACTCTGGACCATTAGCAGCTATGAAAACTGTAAGCAATTAAAATGCTTTTTAGTAAAAAAGAAAGTTAAAGATTACCTATATTAAATGATCTAGAATGTATACATACGGGCAATACGATCTCCTTCTTTGTAACACACAAAATTTAACAGAGAATTTGTAATATTTTGAATGATTTCTTTATTTTCTCGTTCCTTTGCTTCCAAGCAAGGCTCCAGCCCTGTAGTGAAGTTTCTGACACATTGCTTCAAAATGGGAGTTTTTTGGCAGTAACGTTTGAACACTATATCCAAATCTCCAGTAGGTTTGTATTGTTCCATTTCTATCTCCAGTTGTGTAAAATTAACAAATGATGTAAGGCACTGTTCTAATTTGACGGTTGCATTCATAGCATTTTCGTATGCACCCTCTCCTCCATATTTTTCGCATTTCTGTTTGATAACACTGCTAGTTTCCTCAAACATTTGCACCACAGATGTTTTGTTATTCATATCCGAAAGTATATTAGATACATTTAGGCTGTTCAAATCAATGACACCAGAAACTTTGTTTAATACTTCTTCTGCGTTAGGCACATTCTCTTGAGAGATTGTATGTCCAAGAAAGCCTATAATGAAAAATAATTCATCGTTAATATATTAATTTATATAAAAAGAGTAATTTTTTTTTCCTTATCTTTTGTAAATAATTTTAGATAATTACAAATTTTTTTTACAAATGCAGTATTCTATAAGCAGTAAATTTTCAATAATTTTTAGCCCAAACATTCAAGAGTTAACTCAATAAAAACTTTAACTAGATTAAAAAGAATTTGTTATTATTTGCGGACTTAATTTTAATATTAAACGCTGAAGTCCAAAACGCTTAGTTTCATGCTTATTAGGAATTTTGTAGTATTTCCTATTTGGAAAGGAAATAAACACGTCATCTCGAACGGACTTTGTATTGGTTGTCGCCTCGACTTCTAACTACAAATTGTCTATTTTTTACTTGCATAATCTCCAAGAGTTATTCAATTATTATCTTTTTTTTCCACTTGATGTTATGCTGATAACAATTAAAACTAGTTTCAATTTCCTCTTCTTGTTTTACGCGTACACATACATATTTATAGGTTATGATAAAGCAGAATTTTATGTAAAATAGATCTGAATAGTAAGAAATGCATGTAGCGTTTCATTAATAGTAATAGTCATTTTCTTTCTGTATTCCGTGCATGTTCTCTTTGTAAAAAATTGAAGTAGATTCATAGAGTACAAAGTGCATGAGCTGAATCAATGTGCAATCTGTGCGTTCATCGCACGTGTGCTGTAACGATAAGTATTTGTGCAGTACAAAAAGAGAGCAATAGTCTAGCTTCACCTTGTATCAATAATTAACTACAATAATCATTATAGGATTTCTATAAATATTTACACGAAGTACTGTATCTATGCTCTTACAAAAAGCATATGTAACGTCGATAAATTGAATATTCGGTATGCGGTAATTGCATTTAATCCTAATGACTATTATCGATTGCGAGATCATGAGTTGTTATCGTTTTTTGATCGTAAAATCGAACGCGAGATTCGAGATCCACTGTTCCCCATGGTCGATACGGAACAATGACCACTGGTGCTTTTGAATAATACACAACGGAGAACCAACTACGTTTTCGATTGGAGCTACCAACTTCAGCGTGTTCGTTGATGAAACAACGCTTCATATTAAATGTCATACAAAAAAAAAGGTCAATCAATCGTAAGCATGAGTTTGTATATACAATTATCTTGCCTATATATCAATTTCTTCCTTCTGTCTCTGTCACACGAGTCTTTCATTTTTGTAAGATATCACGGGTCATGAATCATCGTTAAAAATTCTGTCAAGGGAAAAAAAAAATACAGAGGAAGATCCGGAAAACGATCACGAGTCATTTCTCGCTAATAAACAGTTATTAGTATTCCGTGTAACAACTTACCACAGAGGAATATCACAATAATTGGTGTGGTACAGTACTTGGTCATCTCTATTTTGTTGCTGAAAAATATGTTCGATCAAGGATTGTGTGGAGATGTTTGCCAATGTCGAAAGCCTATCAATTCACCGTGAAAAAGAAGAGTATCTTTGTGATGAAGTAGAAATACAGGTTCAGTTATGCATCGGTACGGGTGCCACTGTAGTAGAGTAGTTCGTCGGACACATTCGAGCTGTTTTGTTTGTTGTGAAAAACGTGTACCAATGTCCGTCAACGTTGCCTCTGGAATATTAGTGAAGCGGAGACGGTCAAAAGAACGAAACAGTAATTCAGAAAGAGGAGGACAGAGATACGCTGTACTGACTCGCAAGACTGATATTCCGATACTGAGCTGTTGGGCGCACGCGCTTCGCTTATATAAACCTTATACTCTCTGCTTCTGCGTTAATTTTAATCCAATTTTACGTATATCGTATAATGTAATTCTAGTTATCTTGCATAATTTTTATTGAGACAGAAATAAACAAATAAAATATATCAAACAAATAATTGTGTAATTTAATAGTCAGTAGTTGAATGTTCTATGTAAAAAGTTGCAACATTTCAATTGACTTTTAATATAAAATTTAGGCAATTTTTAAAATAATTCAGAATAATTTTAGAAAACATGAAAAATGTTTCAGGATATGTTATTTCTTTATTTGATGACGAATTTTTTAAAAAATCAAGTATCAAAAAACCTCAGTAGTGGTTATTATCCTCTCTAATCTGGTACTTAAATTTATTTAATTGTCTCTTTTATTAGTTATATTTGTTGCATATTTCCATATTATTCTGTAAGTTTACCAGTAAAAGATCTGTAAAAAAAAAGTATGTAGTTAGTAATCCCGTCTGTCACGCGGAAGATCGGGGTTCGATTCTCCGCCCGGGAGATTTCACTTTTATATAATTTTCAAATAGCTTTCGTTTTTGTTCTTTTCTTATTCCATACGATCATAAAAGATTTTAGTTAAATTTTTAAAGCATATATACTTCTATTAGCCTTTATAATATAACGAGATCTTAAATTAAAGCATCGAATAACGGCGCTGATTGATGCAATGACAATCAGGGTCGCATGCGACAAGCTGTCTTTTTCAATAGGGACTATACCAATGTCCACACAATTTTCAGTTATACTATTAGGTCCTTATCTTCTTGAAGTAGTGCAACAAAAAAATCTTTTTAAATCTAGATTTAAAACCTAACCGATAATGCAAGTCACATTCAGGTATATAAGCTAAAAAGAAAGAAATAAAATTCAGAGTCAATCATTAAGTTTTATTTAAGGACATGTGTTAGAATGTTTGATTATAAAAAAATATCAGAATAATTTATGCACAGTTGCGAAATGGTTAAACCTTCGATGCTGTGCTCAAGAGGGCTTAATTTACCCTCAAATATTTGTTTTCTCTCTCTAGACTACGATAGTAAAAATAAGGCAATTTCAGCATTTCTTGCGGGATTATAGTTGACCAGTCAAATAGAAAAAATTTGATGAACCAAAAAAGCAAATTGGCAGACATTTATGATAATCTTTTTAATGTAGTAAGTAGAAAAAAAACAGAATCAGTGAATGACAGAATAAATTTTTTCAACATCATTTCTAACTATTTATGCAAAGAGAAATTGGTATGTGAGATTTCTAAATTCAAAAGATTACGCGTAAACAACATGGACCACTTGAACGACCCTGCTTGAGCTTTATCTTCTCAGGTTTCTGTCCATTTATTCATTGGAGTAACTTAGATATGTGACACTTGATCTGTTTTGTTAGGCGGTATATTTCTATGAAATCTGATACAAATAATAATACAAAAACGAGAGAGATTGTATTCACATATATAATATGAATAAAAAGAAAAATTTAAAGAACAACATATGTATATAATAAATTTATTTTAGTCTATCAATAAAATAAAATTTGTAATTATCCAACTGTCGGTTGTATAGTGATCAATATTCCCAAACAATTATTGGCGATTATAATATCTTCCGTCTCTAATGGAATTGCAAGTATAAGATCAATTATAACATCTAGAGTACTCATATTGCATACAAAACAGTCGTAAACTCCTCGGTAATATAATGATCGGTACTGACATCCTACAATGAACTGAAACTAACATTCAAGAAACTAAACAATGAAAGATCATCTATTAGATATCGAACATAATCCTAATCCTCTACTACTATACGATATTATTCAACTACTTAATCTCGACTTATTGTTAGTTCTCTGTAGGAAAGTGGCAAAACTAATTACATATTAAAGAAGAAAAAATAACACCTGGTTATAGGTAACCTAGTAACATTAGCAAAATATGATAGTAATCATAAACGTGTAATAAACACATTTTTGTTCAAAAAACATGATCCCGGAAACACAATTTAGATTTAGACATTCAACGCAACAATATTCTCATCTGATATACATACGTTGAACAAGAAACACGATTCTTTTGGGGCGATGTTCGTTGACCTTGAAAAAGCTTTCAACATAATCTGGCTGATCGAATTCTTCTACAAAATGATAAAAAAGAATTTCTCAATTTACCTAGTTAAAATAACATGGAATGTAACAAACAATTCTAAGCGAAAGCTAAAACATTTTCAGGTCATGCAAAATTAAAAATGCTTTGCAACAGAGCACCGTCTGTTTAGTGTCTATATCAGTGATCTAAATAGCGACAAGAAAGCACCAATAGTCTTCGCAGATGATCTATTAATATATGCAAAAGACCTTCAAAAATCAAAACACATCTGCAAGAACTATTTAACAAGATACAGTATTACCTCCATGCGTAGAAATTAAATATAAAAATAAATATAAAAAATGTGAAACCATACTATTCAGCCTATACATATCTAACACACGAAAAAATTTCACAATAAAAGAAATGTTAAAAAATTCCACATATATGACAATAATGATTCCAATAACGAAATCCACAATAAAGAAGTTGTTTGTTATTTAACCATGCATCTAAACTTTAAAGTAAATCACAACCAATACATCAAAGCACAAATAGAAACAGCGCAAAGGCATTCATTACGAGTAAATATATCTTCTATTCAAAAGACCTCGACAACATAAAAATTTTGTGCTACAAACTTTTAATTGACATACAATTGCCATATGAATCAACATCAGTGCTAGCACTATAGAGAAGATGCGCTTATCGAACGAAAAGGCTCCAAAGCCTTAACAGGACAGTGTCAAATTACAGGAAAGGAACCGTCTATGTGAAGAAGTTAAATAACTCATATTAAAATTAATAAAAAATCATTAGGTAAACATATATCTAACATTTGCTCCAACAGCCTAATCTACCACTTGATCTATCTCAACCCACAATATTGAAGAAAGATAAGACAGGATACACCCCCAGAATCATTTATATACCTAGATAGCATATCGCTTATCGAGAACAGTAACAACCAATTATTTATCATAACAGGAAAAGCTACAAGACCATATCATATAATGATAATTTATCCTTCAATGACAATGAAATTCACTTCAAATATTAATAAGTTATGACACAAAAGATAAACTTAAAAATAACGCCAAAAAATAATAGTGGTTATAATAAAAAAAAATAGTATTTGAAATATAAATAAGAAACTTGAGACTGATTACCTAGTCATTAAATAAATTGATGGCAAGTATTGTCCTCTCCTCGATAGTATAGTGGTTAGTATCCCCGCCTGTCACGCGGGAGACCGGGGTTCGATTCCCCGTCGGGGAGTTCTTAAATTTTTGTTTTATTATTATATTTTATCTTAAATTTTATGTTTTATTATTATATTTTATCTTAAATTTTTGTTTTACTTTATGTTTTATTATTATATTTTATCTTATTGCGTGCTATTCTTTCTCTTCGCTCTGCAAACTTTATTTTTGTTTTTAAACAGTCACTTGTTTATTAGCTTTAGATGTTAGATGTTAGTTACTATAAGACTATGTATAGTTTATAAACAAAAATTATCAAATAAAAAGCATTATCTATTTATAAGCTATACATATCCAGATTTCTTTTATTTTCATAGAAACACATGTATATGTACGTATGTACGTATGTATATGTACTTTAGAAATAACTAGAACATTAAGCGATAATTCAAAATTAGATTAATATAATTAACAACTATGATATTCGATTTAGAATAAAATTACAAAGAAATCATAATAAAACTCCATCAAACTCCGTCCTTTTTACGAGGTAGTCCTTTATGTCCTCTTCAAGAGTTGCCATAATTCATAGCAGTTATGATGTTTCTGAATACGTTGCTGTATTCATCCTGGCGTAAATAATGATACAAGACCCTCGCCATATGCGTCGAAATTAGAGAAATAAAAAAAACCAATAACTAGCAAGTAATTACAATATGTATATGTATATTAATTATACAATACTTAATTGTACATTAATTGCAGTTTGATGCGCAATAGAAATATTAATTGTATTTAATACAATGTATGATATTTTCATCTATTGTCGCTTTTTTTTCTCTTACACGTTATTACGTAATAACGTAATAACGTAATAACGTAATAACGTAATAACGTAATAAAATTACTCTATTTTATTCTTGTATAACTACAGTAGTTTTAAAATAAATGAACACAAGATATTGTGCAATATTGGTTTATATTAAATTGTACTGTAAATTAAAAATAGGTCATATTCCACTAATTTTTATAAATATTTCATAATATTTTGCAGAGCATCGGTGGTTCAGTGGTAGAATGCTCGCCTGCCACGCGGGCGGCCCGGGTTCGATTCCCGGCCGATGCAAGTTTTTTTATTTTAATTATAATTTTTGTAATATATTTTATTACTATTTCTAATAATTTAAAATAAGATACGCATCACTGATTTCGGAATATGATTTTATTATACATATATTCTTGATCTTCCTATTTACAAAAAAAATTAGTGGTACACGTAATCGTATTTGTAAGAAAATATTAAGTTAAGAATTTTTGGAAGAATTGTCTGGTTTTCGTCACTTGCAGTACTTAAGGATGCTATAAATTTATCCTTTTCCATAGAAGACCCAACAGATTTGTGATTGTAACGAATGAAATATTTCAATAATCTTGGAGTAATATCATGTAACTTAACTGAAATATCAATATTGATTAAAAGTGTTCTAAAGTAAAAAGTAAATCAGATTGTATTAAAATTTATTTCATAGTAAACTAATAAATATATAATATTTAAGAGTATTTCACGTAGCATCGGTGGTTCAGTGGTAGAATGCTCGCCTGCCACGCGGGCGGCCCGGGTTCGATTCCCGGCCGATGCAAAATTTTTTTTTTAACTATAATTTTATAATACAATATAATTTTAACAATGTATATTTTATGCTTTATGAAAATTATTGTAACTTTGTTGAATTAACATCAAAATTATCGCAATAACAATCTATAATTTAATTGCCTTAATGATAAAAAGATGGAATAAAACATCACGATCAAAAACTAATAAGTTATCAATATTAAAATGGAAAATATTTCTGCGAGAGAAAAGAATCATTCTAATTGAAGTATTTTAAAAGGCACTGGATTAAATGCAGGAAACCGAAGAAAATCGTGTCGCGTAACTCAGATATAAGGATTCTTAATTAAATATTAAGTATTCAATTTTTGTTATATTGTCTTCTACTTTAAAATATATTTCGTTACAGAATTGAAATTGAAAAAAATCATTGATGATTAAAAATTGTATTGCATGAAATTGGATTTTAGGATTTTCGAAAGGTGAAATTGTATTTAAAAGACACATGAAATAACATATATAATTTTACAATATGAGTATACATGCTTGTTTCATTGTATTGGACCCTGTAACCAAGCTTCTGTGCTATGTACAATGTACAAGTTACATTTCATAGATGGTCGTGTATACATATAAATAGTCAAGCTGGCGCAGTGATTCTCAAACTGGATCGAACATTTTAATCGAGAAAGATACTCATGTATTTACGGCGTGTATAGAAATACCTCCTCTATTATGAGCACTAATTAACGTTAATTAAATTTATGTACAAGAGTCAAGAATCACGAGAAATATTCTTAGATGCAACAGATATGAGAGAAGAACAGAGGATATATTTTCGTCGAGAAATAAATATTATTTTTCTGGTCTCCTCGTGGACTACCTTTGTCATCGATTAATTTCATTCAGCGAAAATCGACTAGTAAGCGAAGTTAATAACCATCAATTATTACATAAGCCAGATTGCTGTATTCCGTAAACTGTCTAGGGTTTGCGTGTATGAATGTTTTATTGGCTACTACCAGTTGCATGAACACTTCAGAGGTCGAATGTTTAAAATTGGAGAAACTGCTTGTTACAAGACCGTGTGAGAGTTCAAAGTTTATATGCATTTCTCATCATTAAATCAAAATAAGCATCGTGGTCGATACTTGCACTGATGGCGCTATAATAGTTCATAAACTCTTCTTCGGTAACCTGTAATAAGAATTGTGAATGCTGTAATTCGATCAAAGCAGTCTTTTTTTACGTTGCTATTACATTGCAGATGTTTATATTGCATTTATGTGAAATTTAAACGTACAAAAATGCTTAATAATTCGTAAGGACTCATAAAAATAGTAATGCGGATTAATAATGCAAAATAAAAATAGTAATGCAAAAACTGTTTATTTATCATATTATCAATATTTATTAATATTATCAATATTATCTAAAAATTTTCTGATAAAGATAAGAAGATACTCACAATGCCATCTCTGGTATTATTCTGCTCGAAATTCGCCAGGAATTTGTTCAGAATACTTTCTTCGCTCTCTTCACCACTGATGTAACGGGGATGGCACTTGACATTGTAAACTCCTTTCAAATCATCGACCGTGATTATTCTATCGCCAGTTTTATCAAGCTTTTTGAAGGCCTGATTCACCACGTTTTTACGACTCTGAGACATCGGAGGCTAAAAAAAAAATTTTTTTCTCTTTTAATAAGCTAATGATTTATTCATCGATGCATCTTATTTAGGAAACTACACTCACTCTTATGCCAACGATAAACTCGTCAACGCTGATGTTTCCATCGTTGTCCGTGTCGAATTTGTTGAACATGTCTTGAATATCCTCCTCTGGAACTTCCAGGCCACTCTCCTGGAGGCCTTTGGTGAATTCCTCCAGATTCAACTTTTTGTTTCCATCGTCGTCCATACGACGAAAAATTCTACATAAATTGACTTACGCTATAATATAATAAATTATATTTCTCTGGAATTTTATAGCAATTTTGTTAAGTGTTAATAGGACAACGCTACACTGAATGCTTCCTCGTATGAAAAAAAAGAATTATTATTCTGATATGAATTTCGAACGATGAAATAAAAGATGCTGTTTACTTACCTGCCCAAGCCAAGGATGCCATTGGCACCTCTGGCCAGGCAGAGCAAACGAAGCTTTTCTATGGAATCCGTGGTGTTGTACAGGGCCCGTTGGGCCTTATTGATCATTTCAGTCTCTTGCCTGGTCGTCGCGCTCTGCGGCCTATTCAAGAACATCCCTGAAAGAGAAATCCACGCTATGACTCATGGCTATGACTCAGGTATCTGAAAAAGAGACAGTAAATCTATGTTCAACACTTCGATTTTCTGATTATCTTAAAAAAAAAGTGAACTATAACTTCCGACTATAGTCCTTGACTGTTTTAAGATTATTGTTTTATCCATTGAATCGGTTTACACGTTGGTCGCTACGATCAGTCCCTAATCTATTATTTCGATTCGATAAGGACAGAAATAGACAAAAGGTGGGAAACGTAAACTGGCGAAGAAGTGGGAGTTGACATCAATTGCTTACATTACGCTGTTTTCTCTCTTTTTTTTTCCTTACTCCGTATAAAGTTGTAACGCAACTGTGTGCATGCTTCGATCGCTTTGTTAGTTGAACGTAATTTAATTTTCTTAAAGGCATCGTAAGCGATCACCTCCCGCCCTCATTTGCTAACTAATTAAATAATAAGAAAAGAGCGATAACTCGTTGAAAGTTTGGTGAGAAAATATTCGATCAACTTTGCGCTTGAACAATCGATTATCGAGTGATTCTTGTTTTACACAACAGTTTTCCTAATAGATAGAAATTGTTCTATCAAAATGCGAAAAGTAGTAAAATTGAGTAATATAATGATCAACCAAAGATATTTGTGCGGAAGTCAGTGAAGTAATTTATCAATAACAATGGCATTGAAATCAATTCGTCTTTTGGAACAAGTTGCAAAGATTTACATGTATTTTGCTCATATTAATATAAAATCTAAATATTTATAGATGATCCAGATTAAAATTTCAATTCTCCCTTTTCGTTTTTTAAATATACAAGTAATTGTATAAGCAATTTCTTTTTAATATATAATCAATTTTTTCTACCTATATATCTTTAAAATTCTCCTTCTTCAGATTGGTAATTTCAAATTATAGCCTCTATCACGATCATTCGGAATTTTGATTATTTATTTTAGTTTAATTTCGATTTAACTTACCTTGATATTCAGGATACGAAATCAAAGCTGCATGTATTGTTTTCTAAAATAATTCTGATCAACTATCGATGCGAAAAGAATTTGTAACTCCTTTGAGAACAGGAAGGCAAGTGACAAGGAATTCTCCGGACGCGAATCCACGCCTTCTGTAAGTGGACACTATACATTGGATTGCACACGTAAATAGATAAAACACATTCACGTATGAAAACGAGGTGTGTTTCACGTGTGTATAAACTATGATAGTTTGTAGAACATGTATCCATAACGACCAACTAGTCACAACATGTGTATCAGAAAAAGATTAACGCGTGATCAGTCACCGATACCAATGTCCTGTCAATAATTCTTGCATGGTTGCTGCCATTAAAGTCGTTAATGAATTTTATATTTAACTGTGAAACAATAGAATCGCACTTATCAAAAAGATCTCGATTCTCAAAAATAGAAAAACACTTTTCTCCTTACTTGTCCAAAAAATTAATTCACTTCTATTAATACTAATGTTAATATAATTCGAATTTGCTTCAATGTGTAATTATATGTTTGAGTCACGATCATGTCCGGTCTTTGTTCCAAAAAATCTATTCTGTTGAACAATGTGTATATATGTAGTTACTATTAAGATGATAAGCAGTACAATATACACATATATACATATATGTGTCGAAAGTAATTTTACGTCTGAAATAGTATCAATGATGAAATATCATACTATAATATGTAACGAGATAATATTACTTTGACCTTAAAAAAAACATATATGTTTTAATTATAGATTGATATTTTTCATTATGGATAATTATTAAATTATAATTTTTACTATCAAGTAAGTACGAATAAAGTAAAATTTCAATATGCATTTTTAATACATGTTACAAGTATAAAAAAAATGTAGATCGAGGATTTGAATTGATTTTACCGGCAATTACAATTGTCGGTAAGTTATCAACGTACTCACCTTCTAACGGTAACTACCGATTACACAGATCCTTCTTAATCACATCAAAAATTTCGAATATTTCTTTAAATGTGATCATGTTTTCATATTCAATTATCTTTAATATCGAAGAATGCTGTTTTAAAAGAAAGTTATTTAGTTGATATTTCATTAAAAAGCAGAGAAATTTCAAGGGAATATTCTAGAATAGCAAGTGCCATGTGTTGCTTTCATCCACCAATCGGAAGAAGACATTTGGACCGAGTTCTAACCGGCTTATGCCCCATTGGTTGATGTGTATTGCGTGGGTCCATTTCATTGGTGGCTTATAGCAGTCTCCTATTACTATATCAAAACGTCGCGGGCAAGATTATATGACAGTCGGCATAAAACGGTGGGTTGTGGTGTTTCGCTTTTTTTTCCACTACCGTTATTTGTGAATCTTTCACGGTAGCAATGAAAAAAGCTCTGTTATTATTGTCGGTCCTGTTTTTTGTAGCAGGTAAGTTTAAAAGCTTTAATCACGAAGAAATAATACTGAAATGTACGTGTTGATCGAGCAAGAGCATTAACATGCACTTTTTGTTATTTAGGATTCGTTAAAGCGGAAAATTTGGAGGAGGATGTTGGAACTGTGGAGAATGATTTGGGTGCCAGTCGTGAAGGATCTCGTACTGGTAAGATACTTGTTCTGTTATTTCTGTCGTCGACGTCGGCAATTGTCGATTTATTTGTCGATTAATTTTTTATGATAATTGTGATATAAACCAGACGTACATATGGAATTTTTATCCGATAACATCAAAAGACATACACGTTGTTTAAGCAATAAAAGTAACTTTTGACTTCAAGTTTTCTTATAAGTTCTGTTTTAATTTCCGCAGATAATGAGGTAGTCCAAAGGGAGGAGGAAGCAATCAAATTAGATGGATTAAATGTTGCTCAAATAAAGGAACTTCAAGAGAAAGCTGAGAAGTTCATGTTCCAAACTGAAGTCAATCGTATCATGAAACTTATCATCAACTCTTTGTACCGCAATAAAGATATCTTCCTGAGAGAGTTGATATCCAATGCATCAGATGCGTTAGACAAGATCAGACTGCTCTCACTTACCGATAAAAATGTCTTGGATACCAATCCAGAGTTGGCAATTTGGATAAAATCCGACAAAGAGAACAAGATATTGAGTATAACTGACTCTGGTATCGGTATGACCAAGAATGAGTTGATCAACAATCTTGGAACCATTGCAAAGTCAGGAACAGCTGAGTTCTTAAGCAAAATGCAAGATACTTCCAACAATCAAGATCTGAATGATATGATCGGCCAATTCGGGGTTGGTTTTTATTCTGCATTCCTGGTTTCCCACACAGTAGTTGTTACTTCAAAACATAATGACGACAAGCAGTATATCTGGGAATCTGATAGTAGCAGCTACAGCATTGTAGAACATCCTAAAGGAGACACATTGAAGAGAGGAACTAGAGTGAGGTAAATAAAAAATAATAATTGTTCTTTTTTTTTACTTTTTTTATGAAATTCGTGATATTAATTTCAATTTTTAATCGTAGCTTGCATTTGAAAGATGAGGCATTGGATTTCCTAGAGGAGGATACCATTAAAAATCTTGTAAAGAAGTACTCGCAATTCATCAATTTCCCTATCTATCTCTGGAGTAGCAAGGTCGTTCAGGTAGATGAAGATGACGTGGATGAGAACGTTCCAGCTTCTAAGGAAGATGAGAGTAAGAAAGAAGAGTCTGAAGACAAGGTAGACGAAGAGGAAGATGCAAAAGTGGAAGATGCAGAGGAAGAGAAAAAGACGAAGAAGATTGACAAGACTATTTGGGATTGGGAGCTTTTGAATGATTCCAAACCGATATGGACTCTGAAACCGTCTGATGTCGAGGACAAAGATTACAATGACTTTTATAAGGCTTTGACAAAGGACACTCAGGATCCTCTAGCAAAGATTCACTTTGTAGCAGAGGGTGAAGTCACCTTCAAGTCTCTTCTCTTCATCCCTAAAGTACAACCAAGTGACAGCTTCAATCGTTATGGCACTAAAGCGGACAATATCAAATTGTACGTCAGGAGAGTTTTCATCACAGATAAATTCACAGACATGATGCCCAACTATTTGTCCTTCATTCGTGGTATCGTCGACAGCGACGATTTGCCATTGAACGTCTCTCGTGAGAATCTGCAGCAGCACAAACTCATCAAAGTAATCAAAAAGAAGTTGATTAGAAAGGTGTTGGATATGATCAAGAAGATTCCCAAGGACGATTACGAAAAATTCTGGAAAGAGTACAGTACCAATATCAAACTGGGCGTGATTGAAGATGCACAGAACAGAGCTAGATTATCCAAGCTCCTGTTGTTCCAGTCCTCTATACAAAAAGGTGCTACATCATTGTCAGAGTATGTGTCTCGAATGAAGCCTAATCAACAATACATTTATTACATTGCTGGTTCTTCCGAAGAGGAAGTGAAAAAATCACCATTCGTAGAGAGATTAGACAAGAAAGGATATGAGGTTTTGTATCTTACCGAAGCTGTTGATGAATATGCCATTTCTGCTCTCCCTGAATTTGATGGCAAGAAGTTCCAGAACGTAGCTAAGGAAGGCTTCTCGCTTGACGAGGGGAAGAAGGCCAAGGAGAGGATGGAACAATTGAAAACTACCTTCGAACCGCTGGTCAAGTGGTTGAATGATATTTTAAAGGATCAGATCAGCAAGGCTCAAGTATCTGAACGTCTCACGGACTCGCCGTGTGCCCTAGTTGCTAGTATGTTCGGATGGACAGGTAACATGGAGAGACTGGCCATTTCAAACGCTCATCAGAAGACTGACGACCCTCAGAAAAATTACTACTTAAATCAGAAAAAAACTTTAGAAATCAATCCGAGGCATCCGCTTATTAGGGAACTTTTGCACAGAGTGGAAGTTGACAGCACTGATCAGACAGCTAAGGATATCGCGTTGATGATGTTCAGAACGGCTACCCTTCGATCTGGCTACATGCTCAGAGAAACTGCCAGTTTTGCTGACAGCGTGGAACAGCTGATGAGGAAGACCTTGGGCATTTCTCTAGACGAAGTTCCTGAAGAGGAAGAGCTGCAGGAGGAAGAATCCGGCTCGACGGAGAAACAAGAGTCGGAGAAGGTTGTGGATATAGATGCGGACGAAGATGAGCAAGACGAAGAAAAACACGATGAATTATAATCGAGAATTGTATCACACGTTAGATCATAATTTTCTAGTTGTATGGCTATACAATGTATAGTGGTCATTATCATTGAAGGTGCAACTGTGTTGTTGCGGGCAAGATAAATTATTGTACATACAGAGAGAAAAAAAAAGAACAGAAAAAGAATAATGATCATATCCTTTAATGATATTTTGCAACACTTTCACACTGTTTTTTGTAACTATTACAATGTACTATTACAATCGTTCATTAAAGGATATGATAATTATTCAAGGATAAGAAAAAGAGATTTATCGTTGATTAAGTTTTTCATCACAATACAACTGTAGTTTCGTAAGTTTTGTTTTTGGTAAAAATAATTCTTATAATTTATTTTGTTTGATCTTCCATCTTTTTATATAAGTAAAGCAAAAGGAATCACCGACTGAACTTATTAAATATACATATAAATATATAGTATGTTTGTGATGCGAATGAATGTATTTGTATAAAGAATATTAAAAAAAAAGAAAAGATTATTCAGATATCGTTAATGCCTACGTTTCTTTAAGAAGAACTGGTGCCAATTGATTTCAAGAAGAGTACAATTATTTGATAAATTCGATCTTTTTATTTTTGACAATAAGAATGAAAAAACAAAAACGATTTCACGTTTCCTTCAGCGTAGACAACGAAAAAATTTTCGAGAAATTCTTTTACCAAATCTGCAAGACATTAAAATTTGTATTTAATTTAATTTGATTATTTTCTCAATTTTTTTTCACGATTGTATACTCTCGTTTCAATTAAAATTCTTGACTATTTTTAGAAATTTCGATCAAGTTTACGTTCGTAAAAAATTCTGTTCGTTACACTTTGAAGAGAGCAGAGCTTTATCGAACTAATGAAAAAAAACCTTACAGACAAGATAATTTGTAGCATACAAAATTTTTCCGATTTTTGTAAAATTTCATTAATCTTCGTTTCATTTCAGAAAATCGTGCTTTTTACGAGGTACTGCATTTGAGAGTCGCATCCCTGGCGAAAATATCGGTTTCGTCGCTCGGCGGGGTGAGTCTCGCATTTAAAAACAACGTTATGCTATCCACTTCCGGTAAACACGATGGATTCCGGTGGACGATCCAATGGGCGAGTTGATTCTCATGGAACCGGGGTAAACAACGTAGATGTCCGAGCGCGGCCGAGCGCTCATTTCCGTTTTCGAATCCGACGTCACCTACTCTCAAAGCCCGTGTGTTTTGTGTTTCTTTGGGGCCACGATGATTATCGCTAATTTAACGTAAGTACTACCTTGGTTTTGGATTACGATCGACCGTGTAACATCAACAGGAATTCGCGCGGTGTCGTTCGTATGAGAAGACTAGCCGCGAAACCGCGCGAACTCCTTGCGTAAGTTTTAACAGCGGACGAACGATGCTCGCTCTCGCCATGCCGGTTCTACGGAGGGCCCCTTTTTTTTCGAGGACGTTCAATTAACCGAGAAACCGACGGTGAAAATCACGGCTAGCCGTTGTTCGTTCTCGTCAACGATCGTTTTGGAGAAATCGATCGGCTTAACTGGGAAAAGAAAACCGGACAATACGGAATGGCCGTATATAAACAAAATAAATGGCGTCGGCATACTTGTGTCCCCGAACATGACAAATCTCCGGTTTCCGAGCGTTTTCATTGATCGAAGGCCGCGATCTCGATGTTTCTACATCCTGGGTTGAGATGTAGAATCGAACATCCCGCTTCGAAGATTTATCTGCCGTCGTATTACTAGTTGATGTAACGTCGAGTGTTCTTCGAGTTGTTTCTTGAATTTACATTTCCTTTTTCTTTTTTTTTCTCGTCAAATAAAATCTCAGCGGACCAAGCATGTGCGCAATCTGTCAAATGAATTTTGCAAATCGCATTCCCAATTGGCTCTTGAACGATTTATTTTTAGCCCTAAGAATAATCATAGAAAGACAGAGACAGAGAATAGAGACATAGAAAAAGAGAGAGAGGAGAGGAGAGGAGAGGAGAGGCACACAAGTAATGGACAATGTTTGTGTTCCAGGTTGAAATTATTGAAACTGAAATTAGATTTCTTCGTATCTTAAAAGTATCTAAAATCTAAAACCAACAGGAACATTTGCTCGTCTAACAAGTGAAAGAAAACGAAGAAAAACATTGTAACATTAACGTGATCAGTCAACCAAATTAACTTAATTAATAACTGTATGTCACTAAAGAAATCTTGAGCAAAATGGGCATTCAAGATTTGCAAGTCTTTTTGGATAGTAATTACATACAGAGTGGATCTGTACCTGTGGATCTGTTGAAAATAGCACGTACTATCACACAAAGACAACATAATCGAGTTGGTAAAGCACAACAGTTACATTCGGGGAAACTAAGGCTAGTCCTTGATGGAGAATGCTGCTTAGATAGATTATACGGAGGATACTTCTCAGGTATATATGTATATATTTTTCTGCACAATTGTTATTATATTACGTTATATTAAATTGTTCAATGAAATATAATTTTTTATTTAGATTGGGCTTGTGGAGGACAGTGGAACCGAATGTTGCAGTTTTTAGCTGTTCTCATACAAGCAACAGAGATGTCAGGTTTAGAATTAGCTGTATTCTTTAATGGATGTTTTGAATCTTCTCGACGCGCAGACTGGATTTTAAATCAATTGCAAATGCGAATTAAAGTAAATAACGTAAGTAATAAATTTATTCAAATGTTTGAAGTATATATTGTGACGATATTCATGTGACTGCATTTTTCAGGTATTAAAACATATTTCAACCAAAGGCACTCCACCACCAAAAATTTGGTGGACTCCACCAGTGTGTTTAAGAACCAGTCTACGTATGGCTTTACGGCATTTGAATGTTACGGTACTATGTAGTATGGATGACCATCATCAGGAAGTGATTGCATATTGCCGAGAAAACAATTTTAATGGTTTAATTGCTGATGACGCGGAGTATGCTGCGTTCGATCCTCCACGGTATTTTTCGTCTGAACAGTTGAAACTGACATACAAAGGCTCTCTCGACACCAAGGAGTATATTCTTCCAGAACTTTTAAAAGCTTTGAACATCCCTTCCGATAGATTATGCTTGTTAGCCGCGTTACTTGGAAACTATATTTTAACTGAGCATGATTTAGCCGATTTTTATAAGAAATTGAACGTCAATACCAATTTGAACAAAGTGAACGTTGAACATACGATCAAAACGATAGCTAATTTCGTTCGAGACTTACCATCCGTCGAATTGGATGTGGTTTCGCAGAAAGTTTTTGGATCCCTGTCTGATCCGAGGTGCCCAAAACTAAGGCAATCGGTTCAGTATTATATAAACGGAACTAAGGATGGATTTTTGCATTATAAACCAGTAAAGCCAAATAGAGGTAAATTCCTGCACAAATCTTTATTACCTTTATTACTGTATCTTGGTCTTAATGAATCAATTATTTCAGTACACAAATTGGATTCAAAGCAGAGCGTGCAACAGTCGAATTTATCCGAAACACCGTCAACCTCGGAGATCGATTCGAATTTAGAAACATCCAGATTTGCATCCGAAACCGTGGAAAGCGAGCGCGAAAGTTTGAACGCGTACAAGCAGGCTACTGCAAATGCCAAATCCGCACCGCAAATTGTGATAGATCCACCGGGAATTCAGGGCCACGGTGATGTTGATAATATTAGGACAGAGGAAGAACAAAACAATGGGCATGCCATAAACGGCACACACAATCTTCTAATTAGTTCGTCCAGCTCGAGCAGCAGTTCTTCCGCCACGTCACCGTCTCACGCAACGGCTGATTCGTCGAAGCAAACGGAGAAAATGATGACTATTCCCAGCACGGTGCCAGAAGTGATGCGTACCGCATCCGAACGGCATCAGAAAGGCTTAATGTCTCCTCATATTTATCAGATTCTTATCGCCGGAGAGATCAAACTGCCTGTTCTTCTCGAAGACGAGAATCACCGTGAATTTCCATCGATCCATCTTATTTATAGACCCGTCAGACAAATGGTCTATGCAATACTATTCAATCTTCATCACAGAATGTATTTAGCTGCTAAGAGTAAAGAGAAGGGAGGTGGGTAAATTTAATGTCTTCAGATGTACTTTTAAACGAATCAGAGATACATTATTCTTGATTAATAGATAGTGAAAAAATCGAAGTCCCAGACGTTGTAATAAAAGAGTGGGTGTGGTCGAAATCAAATCCATATATAACTCCGGAACCTGTAAAAGCGGAACAGATTGGTTGGGGTGTTCCTACGATTCAGCGTTTGTGGTTTGGGTATGTGTATTGTGCTTCAATTTAACGGAAGATAAAAAGATTCACACTGAATTTTCGTTCGCAGTACGGGCATAGATGATAAACGTCGTCGTTTACGAGGATTCTTAACTTGTATGAAGTCAGATACACCTCTTATGTTAAACACTTCCTATGTACCGCAACATCTTTTAGTTATGGCTTGTGTATTAAGGTAATTTGTATGATTCTTTCTCAAATTTAAAAATTATTCATTTAATTTTTTATTTTTATTACAGGTATATCATGTCATTTTCGGATAAAATAAAGGTTCTACGCCGTTGGGAATTAGATGCTTTCATTGCACAGGCATTTTCACCAGAGCTTATGAACGCTCAGTATTTACAAGATCTCCAGGTAACTAGAATAATTTTTTTATCAAAAGCTTGTGATGAAAATTCTATGTTATCTTCTTACAACATTCTATACTATTTTCTTTATGTAGCTTCCTTTAGTAACATCACGCGGAGTACAATTAGCTACTTTATTCATGGCCGGTGTTGAGACTGCTCTCTTAGCTAATGACGCTTGTGGTGCACCGATCCCATGGTTAATGTGCTGTCCGTGGTTGTATTTCGATGGAAAGCTGTTCCATCATACGCTAGCTCGTGCTAGGATCGCGAAAAACTTACTAGAACTTTGTGGTGGCCATATAGATCGTATCGTGAAAGTCGAGCGGATGAAGAAAGCTATATTAGAGGGTACCAACGTTATTTTCGCACGAGCACCACCAGTTGGTCCAGGTTCGTCTCTCAACAGATTCTTTACTTTCTAATATGTCCTAGAGTCTGTCGTGGTTCAGTGACAAAACACATGTCTTATCAAGCAAATGTTTTCTGAGTCAAATCTTCAGTTAGTCATTCTCGATTTTTCCCTTCCAATACTTTAGCATACCATGCGCCTTTCAATGGTATGTTTTCAGAGTGGAAGAAAAGAAATACAGCTGTAATATTGCTTCGTGGATTTGATATATAATTATTTGATCTGCGAATCTCAGAGCTGTTACATAAATTTTATTTTATTTTTTTTTATATTTATTTGTATTATTTATTTGTATTATTTATTTATATGTATTTATCAATATAACGTTCAATTTTTTTTATTCAATCGTCTCTTTTTTAGTAGGTATTCGCATGTCAGTACCACAGAATATTCTGACTGCCGGATGTACCATTAATGATGGTTTAATGCGCGGAAGAGGCAGCGGAACTATGCCTCAACGTGGATTAATGCGTCGCCCAATACCGTCCCGTGGTGGACAACTAGAAATTGCCGGAGTCGTCGTTGGACAATGGGGTCCAAACTATGGACAACCCGGCCGTTTACCTCAACCTTTACAGGGGCATCCTCGCGGGCGGCTTCCGCCACAGGTAAGCGATATCATGCTGCATAATTTACACATTATAAGATGACAGAAAACAATAAGAAAATTTTACTTTTATAATATTGTCTGATATTTAAAAGAAAATTATTAGAAACAATAATCTTGTTGTGTGGTCCTGTGATAAATAAATTGATACAACGTAATATAGATATTGTCCTAAATTTTGTGTTTTTCAAGAAGACAGAAATCACAATGATGTTAAAGAAAATTAGAGCTATTCAGTGTAACCTTTTAAGGCGATTGTTGTAGGTGACTTCAATTGGTGGTCTCAAGTATGGTCTCCCTCGTGGTTTCACTCCCATGGGCCGGCCCACATTTCAAACGCGAGGGAACAACCGTACGCAAATCGCAGGTCGTGGAAAAAAGACACAAATGAAGGTAGACATCTTTACTACCCAACTTGTTTGCTTCGTTCAAAAAAAAGATAGTGAAAGTGAATTATTGTGACAGGCAACTGGTAAAAAGAAGGCTCCTATTAAAAAGAATAAAGAATGCGAGAACAAAAAAGACAACCGAGGGCGAGGCAATAATGTCGATGGAATAACTGATTATAAGTAAGTATATATTGTTTGTATCTGTAAATGCGGAAAATAGATACATCTCTGTAAATACGTTTGTTGGTATTGCTAGTGACTCTATTCCAAACATGAACGCAACAAAAGATGCACTGCCAGTACCAGGCCAATTTGAGGATGCCGTGGAAAACGGCAAAGGAATAGAAAAAGGGCAGGGTGACGCATCGTTGGTCGCTCCAGTCGCCGCTGAAAATTAGGTATTTATACATCACGTTTATATCGACTTTTAGACACTCCCGGATGTGACTCAAGACTGCAATCAAAAGAATCTTAGAGAAAACAAGTGTGTGTAAACGAGTAATGATGCGCCAATGACATTTGAAAGTTGCAACGCAATGATTCCACGTAACGCAGTTTATATTCGATCGTGCAGAAAATTGTTTTTATAAATTAAAGGAGGAGAGAAAAAGGATTCGGAGTTCTTTTTCATGTAAGTTCAGTGCTTCGAAAAAAGAAGAAAAGAGATGAGGAGTGGAAGTTCGGTGCTTTGAAAGAAGAAAATATACATAAAATTGCCTTGAATTTTCGCACAATGAAGATGATGAAAGAACTCTTCAAATGTTACGCGCAAAATTACTCAACAATGTCTAAAGCTCTGATGGGGCCAAACTAATTAAACTAATGTAGGAGAAGAAACATCGTTAACGCGATGTCAAGATATTGTAAAACGACAAGACCCATTTTCGACATACACGATACGATGTCCTCACTGCCAAACGTACCATTCACTGTGTAGGATAAGAGCAAAAACGAACATGATTTAAGAAAAAAGAAGAAAATATAAAAAAAATACAAGGAAATCGTGCTTGTGTTAACACGAGCGTGTTTTTAAAACTACTGTTACTCCGCTCGGATCACCATAAAGATGAACTCGACTGATTAGTGTATGCGTGCGCTAATTTTACTAAGAACGAGAACAAGTCGTCAGCTGCTATAAGTATTTAATTCTTAAGAAGTGTGATTATTTTTTTTACAATGAAAATATATATTTTCCGGTATTATATGAAATGCTCGCATTGACAGTCTCAGTACTCTGATCTCTAATAACGTAGACATCAGACAGATATCTTATTCTCATTATAGACGGACAAAGTGGACAAAATTTGGACTGGACAGTACATCACAGATGATTTTACTGTGTTTTGTAGATAACGCGAGATAGGATACTGAGATGTTCATTAGCAAATGGAGACTGATGCTTTTCATATAGGTAAAATATATATTTATACATAATTTAGACTAGAAGTTCCCAAGTATATTATATGTAAATTGTGAATGTGTGTACCTGTGTGCGTGTGTGTATGCATGTATGTATGTATGTATGTATGTATGTATGTAATGGAATATTGAAGTCTACCGTCTGTGAGATTACATGAGTGTTGTGAACGAATGCTTGTTTCATTTGTGAGAATTTGCAATGGAAGAAAGAGAGGGAGTGAAAGAAAATACCGTATATGAAAACGACATATAGAGAAACATAAGAAATGTATATAAACGTGGGATGTTAACGCGTGTCGGTTCACGTACACACGCGTACCACATGGTAACATAAATAAGATTGAAGGTTGAAAATGTGTTGTACGCGCGTGTACGTGGCCGAATTGATATATTTATTTGCTGTTGTGTCGATGGAGAGAGGAATGAATGACTTTTGAACGAATTACAAATTTCCATGTACGATAAGAGATACGATATGTACTCGTGGGCACAACGGCGGACTAGTTGCGAGAGTGATCGGCTTGAATTTTTAAAAAAAAGGAAAGACGAAGTTCTCTGAAAGAGTTACTCTTGCGGAGGTCTTCCGATGTCGCTTGGAAAATATGCTACACTATGCGTTATTCTAATTGCATTATCTGGTTGATTTATATTTTAATTGATAACAACAACAACAAAACGATAGTTGCCTCATAGAGAAATACTTTTATTTCGTTTGAAAAATTTTTTTACTTGTGTTTTCTATCGTTTTTATCTTTGTCTCGTCTTTTTTTTTTTGCATCAAAATTTTTAGAAATCCGTGCCTTTTGTAGCATATTTTCGAAAAGATACAATGTGTCCCTTCTTTAATTGTACATAAGAATAGTTTAGAAATGAGAGTGCGAGGTTGGTGTATATAAAAAAGGAGACCGGTAGTTTCGCACTTTTATTGCGTGAAGGACCGGTTCAATGTAGAAGATCATCATGTTAAAAGAAAAAAAAAAAAGAAAAATACTATTTATGTGTAGAATAGTCGAAACGACATTCTACCAAAGATCATTGGAGTTTAAAGGATAAGAGGTGAGTTCTTTTATCAGTAAAGTATACACATATAACAGAGATACAAGACAGCACGACAGAACACGATCATTTATGGGAAAGGAAATGCAAATATAAAACAGAAACGATGAAAAGATGAAAATGGCATAGAGCAAGGATATGCGTCTAAAGTGCAGAGGTAATTTAGGTTGAGTAAAAGAGCGAACGAAAGAGCGAGAGAGAAAGCGATTGTGAGAGAGAGAGAGAAAACCATTTATTGAAATAATATAACGAGAGATAAGATAAAAATGTTATATTTTTGTAGATTTGTTATTGCGTAAAAAATGCATTAAGACAATGAGAAACTTTATATAATTTGAGCGATGGTTGAACTGAGCCTGAAAGAGTTAAAATGGATGACTAAGATCATAGAAAGTGTATTGTACAGAGAATGAAAAAAGAAATTTAAGGGGAGGGGGGAAAACATAGAGGAAAAGATGAAAAAGTGCTTTAGAAGAGACGAATAGTATATTGAACATGTTTGACATCCGTGATTTAATAAGAAAATCTCATTAATTCTTTTGTGTCTCCAAAGCTCTCAAAGTTCTGAGTTGCTTGCGAACAAAGAAAAAAAGTTTGAAAAAACAAGTAAAAACCGAAAAAAAATAAAACATAAAAATAGGCAGGATATCTTAAAAAAAAGAGAGAGAGAAAATTAAATGTCAGCGTCAATATGAACTATACCAGTGTATGCATATAATAAACAGTTTTCCTAACGTGATTTGAAAAATACCATAATGTTTACGAAAAATATAACGAAACGAAAAAAAAAAATTCCTGGTGAATGGAACTGTATACACTAAGAAAAAAAAAAAAAAAATATATATAGAAACAAATATTGCTATCGTTTAACAACTTTCAGTTAATAATACACGTTCATACGCACTGTTATTTTCCGAATGCAGTATATGATATACTATAAAATATGCACCGACGTATATAAAAATGAAAAAAAGAAGGAAAAAATGGTGGGAAAAATAATCGCCGTACATCTTTGCAATTTAAAATTAAAACGACGCAAATCGCTCACGAACGACTAACCAACATAATAATAATAATAATGATAATATTAATAATAATAATAATAATAATAATAATAATAAGAGTAATAATGTTACACTAGAGGCAGAGAGACGTTTCAGATCCGACGGATGAATATTTGAGAGTAAAATGCCACTTTACGCTTTTCGTGTAAAGGTAGATTTTCTTTCTGAGAAATCGATCATCCTGATATACGCAAACCGGAGAATACAAAATATGTAATAAAACAAGGTAAAAAAAAAGAATGAAAATGAAATGATAAAAAAAAAAGACATATATGAAACCGTATGTATAAAAAAACATGATGGTACACAACGATCAGTTGCTGCTGCACTGATATGAGGTAACGCAATAAATATGTATGAAATAATTTAAATATAACTAAATATTGAAGCGAAAGCCAAGCAAAGCCACGAATATGGAATATAAACGAAAAACGAAAAAAATGAAAAAAACGGAAAAGGGGGAAAATAAAGAATGAATAAAAGGAAGCAAAATATACGAAAATCCATATTATTGAAAAAAAAGAAAAAGAAAAACAACACAACAGAGCAGAAGTACCGCAGAAATAATAAAATAAAATATGCAAAAGAAAGAAGTGGAAACTTGCGTAAAAAAAAAAACGGTAAATAAAATGATCGACGTAAAAAGAACAGGTGCGCGCCTGACTCGTGCCTGCTTTTTCGTTGTAATATGTAGTAAAAGAAAAAGAAGAAAAATGAAATAACAAAACATGCAAAATAATAAGGGGCCCACGAAACAACATTAACGAGATAGAGGAAGTATCCGTGCGAGAATGCGAAACAAAATAAGCCAACGTATAAAACGAATTAATCTCTCTTTATGTATTTAGAAGAAAGAAAAAAAAAGGAAAAATCCCATTTATAAACTCGATTTTCGAACATTGTGTGTCATTGTGGTAAAACGGAAAATTAATTGTATTTCGAAGTAAGGCACATCTTTAAACTCTTGCTATGTAACAATGATGATGATGATGATGATGATGATGATGATGATGATGATGATGATGATGATGATGATGATGATGATGATGATGATGATAATGATGATGATGATGCTGATGCTGATGATGATGATGATGATGATACAATGATAATGATGATGATAATAACGATGATGCTGGAATATTGATGATGATAAATGCTTAATAAGTGAGAACGGTCGAACGAGAATGTAAATTAAGCGACTATATATATATATATATATTGTTTTTTTTTTTTTTAATGTGTAGAAGAGCACTTTTATTGTAATTCAAAGTGTCAATTTCCAGCCGGCTGTTTTCTCTTTCGTTTTTTCACTTTCAATCAGTGTTACAGTTGTAGTTTCATTTGAGTAAATTTCTATTTCATTGTCGATGCAGCAAAGTAGATAATACAATTGAAAACAAGGCATGATTTGTCATGTCCTCTATTGTGAAAAAGTCATGGAAAACTTTCGCTTCTTCTCTATCTGTTTAATTTTTTTTTTTATATATTATGTTCTCTTTTTCATTATTATTACTATTTCGTTCTTCGTTTGATTTGTAATCACATTGTAGTAAAGTCTTAGGTCTTTTTGCGAAAGATTATACATATATATATGTATATGTACATAGGGAAAAAAATATAACGTATAAAAATGGAGCAGATCATTTAATTTCAACGATTTGTTTTAAATGATTGCCACAAAAAAAAAAAGAAAAGAAATCAATGAATAATAAGTTTATGTTATTACTTCACTCTGTATCTCCAATAGAAGCACGCAACCGATAGGCATTAAAAAAAAAAAGAGTGTCTGAGATTTTCTTCTGATTTCTTTTTTTTTACAATGTATGCTATACTTAATAGCTTCGTGCTAGTAGGACATCAGAATTTCCGAATAGCAACGCAATAAAATGAAATTACAGCGTAAAGTGCCCCTGATGGAAGATCAAAAAAAAAAAAAGGAAAAAAAAAGAAAAAGGAAAAATGAAGATGATATTGAGTTGCTATAACTATGCTATGATACGTAAATTTTAAGTTTCTCTTTTTACCATAGTTTTTCGCTTGCATATCCTATTAACAAGATATATTAAAAGTACGGTAGCAAATACAGTAAATAAAAAAAAAGTATTAATAAACTAAAAAACCAAAAAAAGATGAAGTAACGAATTAAACACTTATCAATGTAGCTGCAAATGTATGTGGGCCCCGTCTTTATATATTCTTATTAAATATTACATAACGTATATTCTGCTATTATTTTTCATAGTTAAAGAGAGCAACAGGAACAATGAAAGGAAGAAAAAGATAATACGATTAAAAAAAATACCAAGTGCGTACACAGAGGGTAATCATTGTATGTTACAATTTATAATTATTGTACGTTTAATATTTTTTTTCTGTTTTACTCTCTTTTTGTTTCTCTAATACGTAAAACAACAAGATAGTTACTGAATCAAGTGTGTAGCGCAATCAAGTGCAATCTTGCGCAGACAAGAATATGAAAAGAAGAAAGAAAAAAGAACAAGTAAAATTGTACATGTGCTATGATTTTTGTCAATGGTCGCGTTATTTTCAACCTATATGGGTCGGTAAGTGGTGACTTTTTGGAATAATAGAAAAATAATACATACTTGGAATTATTATTTGTGGCGTGATGCTGTTACAGCATGATTATCGTTGGATTTGTGTAAGAGAGAGCTAAACGAGATATTATTTATACATGCATTTTTGCTGTAAAAGTTAACAAACAGGTGCGCAAGATTTTTGTATCCGAGAAACAGTATGCTGTATTAGTTGGTAACTTGCAGATGTATTTGGAAGTGCTAGAAGTACCGTCTGGCCGACTCATTTAGTTGTTGCATTTCTCAATAATACACCGTCACATCAATGTATTCTTGTTGAATTATTCTATCTTGTAACTTACTGTTGTAACATATACCCCATTCATGTCTAGTGTCAAGCAGAGCTGATTCTATGTTTTTGCTAGTTGAAAAACCAGGGCAAATATGTTTTCAAGCGAAGGAAAGGGGAAAAGAAAAAGAAAGCAGAGCGCGAAAATTTAGTTGATTATTTGTACGTTTGAAAGACAATGGGACAAGTTTTAAAGAATTTTTCATACCATTGATATTGATTTAGAAGCAAACAGGCGTGTGGAAAGCAAATCACAAAACTAAGTAACGAATGGAAGAATCAGTGCTGGCGAAAACACGAGGCAACCGAAAATTATTATAAAGCGAAAAAAAACGTCACATTTAAGATACTTTTAAAGCGGATACATATTTGGAAAGTAGGAGGTAATCATTGTATAAATGTAGTGGCAACTCTATAATACTACAGAACAAAAAAAAAAATCAATATATTCAACAATTATTCGAAATACTAAATGCAGAATGCACTTTAATGGATGTTGTAACAATTTAGAGTATTCAAATTGCATCAACATTTTGCTGTAAATCTGTTCTTTGGAATGCAACTGCTCTGCTAGATGAACGGATATTTTTTTTTTTTTAAGGATACAAAAAAACTAATGAAATCACTTAAAAAAAAAGACAATGATTGCGTATTGGAAAACAAAGAATGCTGTTTTTCTTTATTTCCAACGAGCAGAGAAGTTTCTCCAACGACAGATATTTTAAGTTTGTTTCTTTTGAAAAAAAAAGTATATATATATTTATCTTCGTTTTTCTTGTATAAATGCAATTACACGACACACATGCAAAGTAAAGAGAACGGCAATGGTTCATAGAGATTCTCTGTTGAGTTGAAGAAGAAAATAATGAAAGTTTTGCAGAACACGCTGCACAGTTCGATATAGAGGAAACAAACTTTCTGTAAAGATTTTGTAAAGAAAGTTGTTCGTATGAGAGGTTCTCGGAGATGGTTGGCTGACATTTTCGGAAGTTTAATGATTTATTAAAACGTGTTGTCATGTCTTGAATACAATTAAAAGAACTATAAAAAGAAAGAAAATGATAATTTTGTGAATTCATCTTCTATTTTATTTCCTTTTTATCAATGCGCGCTATCTTCTTCAATTTAATAATCTCGCGTTACTTCCGAAATTACTATTATTTTATTACTTTATGAAAAACGCAAATTGTAATAAGAATCATTAAAATTATAATTTGATTTCGAGTATTCATTTAATTAAATGAGATAGAACGAATGATTAACAGCACATCACATGTGTTATTTGTTTGTTCCAGTTTTTCAAAATTTTTTCAAACATGACTATTAATTTCATTAGAAATATTTAGTATCATAAAGCGGTATGATTTACAGGATAAATGTACAGCTGGTTTTTATACTCCTCGATGTTGGTAATGTGAAGCGCGGATTTGTCAAGCTCCATGGCAGGAACATAATTCAATGAATATTTTACGTTTCCATATTTTTTAATTTTTGAATTAGCTGCAAAAAAAAATGAACAATATTTTAATTCAACAACGCGATACACAGTACGATGTAAAATTGACGCACTTACAATCAGTTGCATTTGCGTCGATATCTTTGTTATTCTCTGTATCCGTATCAGCTGAATTTGCGGTTCCAACTACTTGTACGCTTAATTTCCTGAAATTACTCCCGTTAAGCGTGTGAGATCTCATCCATTCCCTTAATTCGTCGATTTTTATGTGTTCGATTACATTCAGTTCTTTTTCTATTTTATCAAACATGTAATCGCCACTTATAATTTCTGTCCAGTTCCTATCAACTTCTTCTTTCAAATGTATGTCCGCGCATTGTTTTAATTTTATTACTGCTTCTTTGACACTATCCAAATCGTCTTCTGAGGTTTCTTTCAAGATGTTGTTAAACATCTCCAAAAACGCTTCTATCCTCTGATCCACAAATTCGGTGCTGTATTTGTCTGCTTGAGTGTACACTGTGACAGTATAACCGAGGATACCGAAGGTATCCCTTAGTAAACAGAATACATTGTAACCAAGCTGCTCGAGTGTTCTGAGCTGATTAAAAACAGGCTCTTCCATAATCATCTGGATTAGGGAGATATTTATTACACAATGTGTATAATGCAAATGATACTATTTGAATTTCTACTTACAATTAACAATTCGATAATAACTAACAATCTAATGGATGAAACTCCGGACTGATAGTAATTCATCACAACGGAGTTCACGTCTGTACTGTTGAAATTCTTTACTTTGCAATAATGCGAGCCGATTGGTATTTGCGCCACTCTCATTTGTGGCATAGTATTTGGTAACAACGGGCCACACTTCAGTGCCTTTACGCACTCTTGAACGTTTTTGATCACGTCTTCCTTCGTCATGTTCCCTTGTACCAAGCACTGAATATAAATGTGATCACTAAAATGTTTAACAAAGTTCTGGAACTCGGAAAACTCTACGTTATGAATGGCAGCGTGTTTGTCCGTGGCCATCCAATGGACAAGCATTAGGATTGATAATCTCACGTCTCTGAAACATTTTAAGGAAAATATCAGATATAAGTTGCAAGACTGCAAGAATTCACTACTTACCGAACTAATCTTTTAGGTTTCACAAAGCTGTTGTAGTATGTTTTAATTTCTTCTTCCTTCATCACTTCGAAGAACTCTTTAGTTATTAGCGTCGGAATATCAGCTATACAGTTTGCAATGGTCATCAACAAAAGCTACAAACGAGAATAAAAAAAAAAAGAAAACACTAAATCAAATGAATAATTATTTAAAAAAAAAATTATTGTAATAAGCGTTCTTACTGGTAACTTCTGACTGAATCCATTCACTTTAAGCACAATACCCTTTTCATTTGTGTAGATATCATGGTTCAATTCAGCAACTGTAGCTGGGTACAACGTTTCCACTAACAATTGCTTCAATATGGCAACAAACAAATCCATTATAGCTACACTGAAATTTTAACGATCTCTGTCAACAAATTCACACCTTTTTTTCGCCAAGATCCCTAATATTTACCCTTTCAGCGAACAAACAGCCATCGGTGATATGATACAAAAGTACATGTAACATTCGGGCAGGCCAAATTTCGGATCAGGCCGGTACCAAACCTCCGTTATTTCGTCCGAATAAATCTTCGTGGGATACTTCGGAACACCAGGTGGTATCGAAATTAAACTGAAATCGTTCGTGATATACATGTTAGCCAATGGTAAGTGGAATTCAGGAAAAGGTTCGATCGTTCTCCAGCACTCTATCCACTCTCGAAAGATCTCCGTGTCCGTGTATTTAGTTTTAAACCAAGGCTCTATTTTGTCAAACTCCTCGTCATTAAATTTCTTATCAAAAATTATAATGTTTACATCGTCGGGTATTAAGTAATTTAGGCAAGTTTGTATAGCCTCTGTATTGTATTCGAAATACAATTCGCTTCCGGTGATGTAATCACGAGGAGGATAATAGTGCATGTTTTCGCACAAGTCTTCCACGTATTCCGCTGGTGGTGACTCGTCTGTAAATCTGCAGAAAAAATCTCTCTTTTTTAATGACTCCAATTATTACATTAACTTATTATCGATTACTTTGATTTACCTGAAATTCATTTCCTTGATCTGATGGATCTCATCGTAAATCTCTCTCTGGGGACCTTCTCTGCGCATTAAATTGATGAACGAAAATACAGCATTCAGCACCTCCGGCAAATGTTTGTGTCCTTGTTCAGTCAGCATCAAAGACAAACTGAACAACGCGTACATCGAACTGTGCTCGAAGCCGCTTTCTCCGTTTCCGCAAGTAATACCGAGACACCACATCTTCCTCCTTAAGTAACTGATCAAAGAACCCTTTCCTTCGTATCCCAAAATCCAGGAAACATATTGATGCGGTTTGCTTCTGTACAAATCGTGAAGAGGTGGCATGCACCATGTTAATTCTACCTGCAAACGAAACAATATCAATCTCCGATTCTTCTACCTTCGTAAAATCACGAAGACGTACCTCACAAACATCTTTTATAGGCTTTATTTTATAAATTCGTCTAAAACTCGGCGTATTGAACGAATCTACACCCTTGAACAAACTAAAATCGTCAGGTGATAAGCCGTTATTTGGTACATTCGCAAAGCATTGTATTACATATTCTTCTAACACGTCCAGTGGAAGTCTGGCCTGCGAAAATTGAGAAAAAAAGTTTGCAACTTAACATTGCATTTTTGCGTAAAGTAAATTTTGTTTTTTCAAAATAATGAACTGACTTGTATGGCAAGTTTCATTCGGTGAGCACTGTAGTGACGTTCCCTGAATTTGTGCAACTCCTTGTAAAGTTTCTCGTCCGTTACGTTATCTCGTAACGTGATTAAATTACCCCAACAGAACTTCGTGGCCGGATGATTTGGCTGTGCAAAGCTACTGAACAATTGTTCTTTTCTACAAAAATCAGAGGGTAAGGCCATCTGAAACTCTGTACGGATCGTTTAATTTTGATTAATAGCGCTAAACTGATGTAACTTCACTGTGATGAACATATTTGATCACGTACCGCTTTCCACGGATTCACGTTCTCTTGTTATAGCCTCTTCCTTCATCAAAGGTTTAATAAAAAATTGAGCAAACCGATCGAGGGCAGCTAGAAGATGTTTCTCTTGTATCTCGAAATAGAATGTTGTTAACTCACATTCGGTGGATGCATTGTCCGACCCACCTCTTTTTTTAATGAATGTATCGAAATCATTCTCCTGTTAACACATGCAGAAGTGAGACAAAAATCCACAGGAATTGCAGTATCTCTTCAAGATAAATATACCTCGGTGTATTTCTCTGATCCCATGAAAACCATGTGCTCCAGAAAATGCGCCAAACCTGGGATTTCTGCTGGGTCGCTGAAGCTTCCCACACCTACTGACAATCCACATGCTGCCTGCGTAAAAAACATGCGTAGCAGCACACTGAGAATATATATTCAATAATTCATATATCTCGTATAGGTCAAGTACTGTATGATATGATTCTCAACGAAAGATACCATTTTCTCTTCCCCTTTCGTCAACTTGGGGCACGGACAAGAGTCATCAATGTCCTTGTCGCAGTCTGATTGATCGTCCTCCGTATCGCTCTCTTCTCCGCTCTCTTCCTCTTCATCCTCTTCGTTCTCAGTTTCCTCGTCGTCTTCCTTCTCGCTTTCAGTACTTACTGCATTCTCTGCTCAATACCAAATATTTACACTTTAATATTTACACTAAATATTTACAATTTAAATCATCAGATTTCAAGCAAGAACAGAGAAGGAAGTAAGAGAAAAATCTGTACAAAAAGTACAGAGAATGTACAAGAAATACATTCTCTGTCTATAAAGAAGTACATTCTCCATGCGCATACATTTCCTTTACCTTTGTCAGCACATTCATCATCCTCGGTACAGAAGGAATGTAGATCGGCAATTAACAAAGCAGTCAGGCCATTCTCTAACTTGATCACTCTGTGAAATTCAAGAAAATGAAAGAAATATATACACATGTATATGGATGTACGTTGATCTCTTACCTGTATTCTTTCTTATCATTTTCCGCCTTAACAGGCGTTTCCAAATACATGACCTTTTCCCGTGGCTGTCTCGTGTCGCAAACCGAAGTCTCTTGTTTTGAAACGCACACGGACGTTTCTTGCGTTTGATTCTCCGCTTGCACTTTGTCGATGATCATCGTGTCCGTATTGAGGTTATGTTCTACAGAGAGGCTGGAGTTTTGTGCCGAGCTAATGAAACCCTGGTTCGGTTTTAATTTCTTTTCAGGCGGGCTCTGGAGCGATCTCTTTGGCATTATCAACGCGCAGGGCCGTGTTTTAATTGTACATTGGAGAACCCTTGTGAAAAGGCACCTCCGCAACTGTGTCACCATACGCAACAGAACAACCTGTCCCTAACCTTACTGTCCAGTTTTGCTGATCGCATCAACAGTTCAAACGATTCGATCCATCTTCATCTGTTTTTATTACACGTACATGTGTAATAAAACCTTGCCTTGTATCCACGAAATATCTTAAAACGTTGATCCTTTTTTTTTTCTTCGAGAACGTACGTTTATTTTGTTAAAGTTAATCAATTCTTTTTTTTTTTTGTAACGTTCTTTACAAATGAAAATAATTATCGTCATAGTTTTTACTATTCATGTAATTGAACGTATCATATAAAATTAAGATGTAATAAAATTTCACTTTTTCTTTTTTATAATCATTGTCTATATATATAATTTTTCGATCTATCAAATGAAATTTGTAAATCTTCACTCGGACATTTTATAGGTTAAATGAAACACAGAAGGATTTAATTGAAAAGGTACGATCGCAAAAATATACTTAATTTGGACTTTTCAAAAATAAAAATATTGTCGATCGCTATAGATCTTTCAACATCCTCTTTGTCTAGCGCACGTATATGCTGTCCTTGTCGCATGCTACCTCCTTGCTAATGACGATAGACGAGGAAAGTAATAGTGTGCGACGAGGATATTCTTCGATCTATTGAAAAAAAAATTTAACTTTTTACACATACAGTTTCTAAGGCAAAACACATATAGACAGAAAGCTGAGAACCTTTTGCGATCGTACCTTTTCAATTAAATCCTTCTGTGTTTCATTTAACCTATAAAATGTCCGAGTGAAGATTTACAAATTTCATTTGATAGATCGAAAAATTATATATATAGACAATGATTATAAAAAAGAAAAAGTGAAATTTTATTACATCTTAATTGTAAAGAGACATATAGAAAAGTTTACAAATCATTCCTCCTAATTAGGTTTTTTTTGTAAATAATGCAACTGTCACATTTTGTAGCAACCTACGATTCCTCGACTACGGGTTTCGAACACTTGACTGGCACAAGCCGCAAGTGGCTGCGCGCCTAGCGTCGAAGTCCTACCGATCTCCTCCGACGTTAAGAAGCAGAGTGTGCGGAACCCCGCTAGGAGAGAGTGATCGGGCCAGCCTAGCGGGTAGTTATAACAAGCGTCTGGGGTAGGAGTCGCTGCCGTTAACCCCACTATGAGTCTAGGCAGTGACTCCGAGACGAAACGCAAACTCTCGCTTTCTCTCTCCCACTCACTACCTCAAATCCTTTCCATTCGTCCTTCCACACATCCTTCACAACTACGTTCCTTTATTTTTGTAGGTACTATGATGATAATTATTTCATTCATAATACTACAAATAATTACTCCGTATTATTTTTATAAAATAATATATTTAATATCAAATGATAAAGTAACTTATAACAAAATATTTGATAACCAAAGATTGAAGAATGAGTAATGAATGAAGTACGAAAGAAGAATTATGAAAGAAGAATGAATTAATATGTTTGATGTTAGCTATATATATAATGGTATAACATCTCTATGGTGATAAATAAATAAAATATCAATTTACAGATTTTCTATTGTTTGTGAGTTTTAAGAAAGTTGGCATCGATTTATTGGAAACAAATTTCTCGGCGGAACGATTGAGGAAAAGCAGATGGCGTTGATTTTAATTCTGCTGAAATAATGCTACATGCTTGTGGCGGCGCGAGTATTTAAAAGAGCGAATTTAACAGCGGCAACGCTGATTTAAAGTGAAGAATGAAGAAAATAAGAAAGCAGAAAATATTTTCTATTCTCAGTTATTAATAATCAATCAAAGCAAACGATTGATTATAGCATGTAAGACTATGTAGCATATAAGCCAAGCTAATGAATAAAGGTCTAGCATATAGGCCTAGTATATAGTCCGAAAGTTAATGAATAAAAAAAAAGAAACAAATCGATTAAATTTTATTTTAAAGAAGCCAATTGAAAGGATTAGTTTATAAATTTTTGTAATTGTACAACTTCTCAAAAGTCTTTACCTTCCTTTCTAGATTTCATTTAAGCCTTGAAATGTATAAATGAAGATCTACAAACTCTTCGAAGTATCTGTTAACTTTTTGCAAATTATATTTGAAATTCGAATCGATTTTGTGTTCACGCAATAAGTTTTGCAAATAGTTTTTAGTACGAATCAGTTATTAATAATTATTACACGTTTCGTTGTTACGCAACTGCAACGCCATAGAATGAATCAATTTGAATTGGTTTTTATAACGCAAAGCATCGGAATCCAAGGAAGATTATGTTTATTTAATAAAAAGTATAACTCCAAGAAAAATTACTCCAATTGGAACAATTAGGGAAACACGATTATACATTCTGTTAGTGATCACAAGATATTATATAAAATTTATTTTTCAATTTCGTTTCTTTTATTGTGATATCACAATCCAAATTTCGTTACACATATACATCGAAATAAACATAACGTAACAATAAACATATACATTGAAATAAGCATATACATAACAATAAATGAAGAAATAAACTGAATATAAGCTTTGTACATTTTTATTCATTTGTAATGAATAATTAATATATTTATAATGTATTATTAAATATTAATATATTTATTAACGTTAATTTATATATTAATATAATTGTCAATACATTTACAATTGATATATTTATATATATTACAAGCTAATATATAAAATTCGTGCCGATTTTGAAATAAAATTAAAACGCAGATTTAAATTTTAGTATACATTTATTAAATATTAAATTTAATTTATATTAAATCGGCACGAACTTTCCGGACAACCCAATATATTAATATATCTATTAATGTTAATTTTGTTTACTGATAAAGTAATGAGGAAGGCTTTCTTGGTATTAGATAATTAATTTCTCTTTACTAAAACAGAAGATAAACAATAACTTGCACGAAATAAAAACGCAATTTTTATTCGGACCAATAAATTGCATATAAGTACGTGTTAAACTTCCAAATCAAGAGGTTCTCAGATTTTCTGCCAGCTAACTGTATACACAGATTGAGGCGGCGAGGTATTTTCTGTCACTTATTACTCAAATTGCATCAAAAAATGAAAGGAACAATATCAAAAGACGAGAAACGAGTTACTTTCGATCGAGTATTTCATTTTGTTCAACGATAGATTATTAACATTTAAACTTAACCTATAAATGTTTGCCTCTACTTCTAACATAACCTATAAAATTCTGATCGTGACAGAAGAATGGCGAGAGAACCGGATGAAGAACTAAGGAAGGCTTTCTCGCAGCTGCACGAGAAAATGATCGACACTACACAGAAGTTGAAACTAGCGGATCTACAGATCGAGAAGCTGAAACGATCGAAGCAGTTCGCCGAGCTGACAATGAAGGAAATAACTTCCTACCCGAAGGACACGAAAACGTACGAGTCGGTGGGCCGTATGTTCCTCCTAGACGACATGGACAGTATAAAAGCTGGACTAGACAAACGCATGAAGAACGCCGACGAGAAGGTGAAAACCTTAGAGAACAATAAGACATACTTGCAGCAGAACTTGAAGGAATGCGAGAACAATATCAGAGAAATGATTCAGCAAAGACAGAACAAAGACACGTCTGGCTAGATCTCGTAGTCATTTCCCTATCGAAATTGTCATCTTTTTTGCGTTTTTTTCATTACAATTCATTGTATTGCCGCGTTCTTAGACTCACGCTAATCCATAATTTCACGAATCCTCAATCTATCAATTGTGAATGAAACGCGATTTCACACAATTTGAAATGTACGAACGCAATGTATTTAGACAAATTCTACCACGGCATTTTGTAACAATTACTTATTGTCTGCGCGTTGATCAATAAAACTTTTTATTACAACTCTTCGGCCTATTGGAATTGAGTACGCAACTAGTAATCGGGTTTCTAGTTATTAATTTATTCCAGCAGAATTGATACATACAACAAACGATTTTTCTTCTTTAAATTCACCTTGTGTTCATTCATTCCTCTCATTCTTTTCGACACTTTCATCCGAAAAATTCCTTAGCTGAACTCTAAATTATCCTAAAAAAAAAAAAAAAAAAAAAAAAAAAGAAAAAAAAGAAAAAAACACCTTACACGCCAACACGCAGCAATTTAGCAAATCGTTTACTAGAAAAGTAAAATTCTCTAACGTGTGTCTGAAACCTGGGATAGAAAAAATGAACAAGTATGCTTACTCGGTGTGTTTCTTGAGTTTTACAATTATATTTGTAATCATCTTTTTTCTTCTTTTTTTTCTTTTTTTTTCTTTTTTTTTTGTTTAACTAATATAATGCATGGGGTGACGTGCCTTCCGATCTTACTTATATTGAAAGTGCTACGATACGTACGTATATATGTGTATATGTATTTTAGCATATGGTGCGGTAGAAAGTAACTCGACAAGTATATACAAAGTATATTTATCAAACAATCACGGCATTATCAAATCCAAATCTAGGTCGTGTTTTTTTATACTCGATGGCGTTACCTTTCTCGAGTAAAATAATCGGTCCATACAGGATCGAATTCGTATATCAGAATCGTCTATCACCGTGCGCAGTATAATATTTAAGTATCAAACAAACTTTGTGCCTTCGTTCTCTTCGACGTGATACTTACACAATGGGACATATTTGTTAAAAAAAAAAAAAAAAGGAAAGAATTCAAACTGAAAGTTCGACTGTTGAAAGTGTCTACGTACGAAGAGTCTCGTCTATTCGTGTGAGAATACCCATGCATTACAATAGCATGTATAATCGTGTAAGAAACGAACTCTCTCGGATACGACGTGTGAATGTCAGTCTTAACTAAAATAATTGCCATTGTTTGTCGTGTGTGGTGCTCTTACGTCTCCGATATTCGGTATCAATTTGGCATGCGATCCGTAAATCGAGACCCTTGTGTATTCACAAGTACATATACCGGGTGGACAGGTTTCAATTAATTAAGTTTTCTCCGGCATCCGTCAGGATAAAACATTGCTGCGGGAAAAAGAATAAATTAAGCCGTACGAATCAACCGTCCGAATTAATTAGCGCACCTTACGTTTAAACTGCGTTAAATCCGTGTAAATCTATATTGGATCCTTAAATAAGTTGTTACCTTTGTTTCTATTAAGTAAAATGTAGTTATCGTGTTACGATACGATACACACGTCGGTCAATGAAGAAATACAAATCATACTCTTAATTAGCTTAAGAAAATAATTTATGCCGCTTTCTACAAGGACCGTATATGTATAAATAAAAAAAAAAAAAAAAAAAAAAAAAGAAAACAAGACAATCTTGATGCTAAACGCCGAATATACACATAATAAATACAATAAATGTAATTTAGATGTAACATATTACGTGTATGGGTTTGTCACTTCATTAAATCGCAGCGTCTCTCCCTCCTCTTCTAATAAAATTCGGCTAAAAATTGTAATTTACGATAAAAAAAAAAAAATAATAATAGTACAACGCACATGATCTTTTTCAGCGTTAACCCGCGCCGTTATAAGTTCTCGATTGAGCCACTGTTTGTCAACCGTTTGCTATTCAAGCTGAAATATAAATGCAATTTTTGCATTGATCATGTCTGAAAGCTAGCAATCTCAATTAAAGTATCAGCTTAGTTTAGAAATGTCACTACGAACCTGTGAATCCCTGTGGCGGTTGACCTGGTACTGAGTATTGTGGTCTGAAATTCCCGAAATTGGCTGCACCAGCGAACGTGGCTGGCAACTGTCCACCGGAGAAGCCTGCCGGAAACTGTTGTGCCAGTAGAGCTGCTTGACCGGACTGAGAACTGCTTCCGCCTGGCGCGGTTGCCGCCAGTCGGCTCAATATCGATCTCTCCGACATTTGAAGTCTTTGAGCTACAGGCGGAATACGAGCTAACGTGGCTGGTAAACGGCTCACGTCAGACTTCATATCGGACAGCAATTCTTCCAATTGATTTAGTACCTGTAACGAAACAATAAAATATGAAAGAAAAATGATTATAAACTAACATATCGAAAGAGACGATTAGCTTTCATTTCATGGATTATATATATATTACTTTATGTAATACAGCGTTCGCTGGTTTGTTCCCAGCAAGACTTTCTTTACTAAGGTGTTGATGTGACTCTGCAAGGCACTCAACTTCAGCAAATCTTGCATTCAAGCTCATCGCAGGATGGTTCGGATCCTGCGTTAAATTCAGGTACGCTGCTCTTCTCAATTGCTCCTCTATCACTAACGCCTGCTCCAACAGTTTAAAACGCCGAGCTAGGAATTTATTTTTTATTTCCAAAAAGTTACCCTTGCCGACGTCCATCTTGAATGGTTCGTTTATTATTGCGAACCTGTGAAACAATATATATTAATGGCGTACATTTATAATAAACGTATGCTTTTCTGAGAACCGTTTTTTTATGGCCAAAAATCAATTTTCCCTGCAACGTTTAAGTAGACAATAAATAGAGCCTGCGAAGCTGAATACGTCAAGACGAATATAACGACTTATCACGCTTAAATTTATGAAATAATTCTGGCCACGAAAATGCGGTCTTTGAATCACTGTACATTGTCAGTTTCTAGTACCTGATGTCATTTTGAATATCCTGCCAACGTCCATAACCATGCGTAACGATACCAGCCAGTAGCCAATAGTCGTGTCTTCGATGCCAAATCTCGTATTCACGACCAGGTACTGCAGCTTTTTCTTCATTTAACCACAGTGTGTGCAATTCGGTGAAACCACCATCGGCTATGTTGAACATGAACTTGCGTTTAGGCTTTATGGTCTCGGAGTCGCAATCTTTTATGTCCTTATCTCTGCTGTCTTTCTCCTGTAATATGAAGTCAAAAATTTTGTCAATTGCGTCGAATAAATTATTCAATTGTTACTGTAAGAGCAACCGAATTAGCAAGTACCTCTCGTTTTTCAGTTTCTTCCTCGTCGTCTTTAACGATAACAACATCTTCCTCGGAATCTTGCTTCGCTTTGTTTTCGGAATTGTCTATCTTCTCGTCGTGTTTCGTCATTGATTTTTCATCTTTAACATCAGCTTTGTCCTTCTCTTTGT
This sequence comes from Melipona beecheii, assembly GCA_032399605.1. NCBI lineage: Eukaryota > Metazoa > Arthropoda > Insecta > Hymenoptera > Apidae > Melipona > Melipona beecheii. Next base: position 2,366,520 of record JAUCMO010000502.1, read on the forward strand.
CCAATGTTTCTGTCTCTGTATCCTTTTCTTCCTTCTTCACGTCCTCCTTTTCTTTATCTTTTTCCATATTACTTTCTTCTTCCTCCTTAGAGTCTTTTGGTTCTTCCTTCACGTCCTTCGTATCGACGCTCTGTAAAATAATCTTTCTTTTATCACAAGTTGATTCAAGATTTGCTTAAGTTTTCGTGATCAAATGCACCAACTTCTTTATCTTTTGGTTCTTCCTTGCATTCTTTCACTTCCGTCACGTCTGAATTCGATTTGTTAGAGTCAGTATTTGTGTTCCCGGTGGCTGCAGTTGGGGTCGGAGTCGCAGCAGGACTCGGGCTAGGTGCGTTGGAAGTAGCTGGCGTTGCACTGGTACTGCTGGTTCCAGTTGCTCCGTCTCCACTGCCATCTACTTTCACGGGTTCCACTGGCTTTCGAATCATCTCAGGCATCGAATAGTATCCATTTATGTGTTCGAATTCCTGCACCTATCAAACAGAATGGAATCATCAAAAGAAAGAAAAAGAAAACGAAAACGATCGATCGAAACAAAAAATTTTACCTTTTTCCTTATCAAAGACATTACACCAATTCTTGTTAAAACATGCTGTCTGCTAAGACCTTCTCTTGGAACACCGTCAGCGAATGTTTCAGCGTTATCCGCGCCAGGTTCGCACAAGTGTCGCATAAACAAGGAAACATAGGCCTTGAAATTCTTTTCCGACTTGCCTCTCAGGTCTCGTACCAGCCTAACGCGATAATACGTTTTACTATTACATTAAATTTGGAATTAAATACATTAAATACCGTGGAATACATTTTCAGCAGATAACTAACCATTGAGAATTAAATGCGTCCTGTGGTGGCATACCATAACGCATGATCGCATTCAGGAATGCTTTCCTTTGTCTGGCATTGAATCCTAATACCTGAATTGAAAAAAAAAATTATATATTAAAGTATATACATATATTTTTCATAAATTTTTAAGTATAAAAAGAAAATTATACAAGCGTACTTCAATATTTCCATTAACTCTAGCAAGCAATGGAGGAAGGGGTCGATCCTTTTCGTCTCTCCTCTCTAATCTTCGTCTGCTTCTGCGAGACAACAAATCACCGTCACCCTTTTCGTCGAAGTCGTCATCTTCTTTGTCATCGTCGCTAGGAGCACTGAAGTCGCTGTTGTAATCAGAAAGATTCTCTTGCCATGGTTGATCGTCTCTCGTGTTCTGGTCTCCAGTCACTCCTCCATCGTTATAGTTGACTTGCTTACGTATTCGCTTACCTAAAGACGATTATTGCTTTTTAGAGATATATATATATATACGGAAAAGGAAATCAATTACCTTTTCCAAGCGTTCTGGCAATGTCTTCCTGTTGCTGTTCGTAGTGATGTCTTAGTAGTTTGATCCAGTAAGCTGGATCTGTATTCTCAGCTTCTTGTTTGATAATCTCCGTATCGGCTTCCTCTTCTGTTTCGCCTTCCTTTGTTACGTACGACGCCACTTTGAACGAACTCAAATACTCGTTGGCCCAATTTTCTTTCTGCTCGATACCTTCCTTGCTTCTGTCTAGCAGTTCAGCCACAGCCTTGTCATCATAGTGGATAGCTTCGTCCTCTTTGCCTTCTTCCTCTTTGAACAACTCCTCAGTACCTAATACAAATTAACATTACAGATACGCTTTTTCTGTAATCTTAAACTCTTCCATGATCGTCAATCCAACATCGTTACCGAATCGCAAGATGTCGTCGAGTTCTTGTTTGCTGAAGTTGGCACCTTTACCACCCATGCCGGGTCTCACGACCAAATGTGTCAGCATCATCTTACGTTTTGCCACTTGCGTGACTCGTTCCTCGACGGAATTGCGGGTCACGAATCTGTAGATCATGACTTTATTAGCTTGGCCAATTCTGTGTGCTCTGCTAAATGCCTGAATGTCGTTATGCGGATTCCAGTCGGAATCGTAGATGATCACAGTGTCGGCGGTGGCCAGGTTTATACCTAAACCGCCGGCTCGAGTAGAAAGTAAAAAAACAAACTGTTGTGCTCCTGATAACAAAAAAATAATTTGTTAGTTTTTTTTCTCTCTAATAGTTAATTAGAAGAACTAGACTGAACTCACCAGGTGCGTTAAATCTGTCGATAGCTTCCTGTCGCTGAGCGCCAGTGATATTACCGTCTATTCTTTCATATTTGTAACCTTCTCCCTCCAAGTAATCTTCAAGGATATCCAACATTTTTGTCATTTGAGAGAAAATTAAGACCCTGTGTCCGTCATCCCTCAGTTTCTTCAACATCTTGCTCAGTAAGACCAATTTTCCTGCTGCTTTGATCAACGCGGATGTTTCGTAGCTTCCATTCGGCGCGGTTGGCGCCTCTTGAGACGCGGCTGGGAACAAGTATGGATGATTGCAGCATTTTTTAAGGTCCATCATGATATTCAACAGAGAGACTTGTTGACCACCTCCCTTCGGATTCAACGCCTCGAAATTTCTCGTTAATATGTATTTGTAATATTTCTTTTGCATGGGCGATAGTTCGACGCGAACGATGAACTCTGATTTACTCGGCATGTTCTGTAAACAAAAATGATACGTATGAAATTTGACATATAATTTGTATGTCAAATTTCTAAAAAAAGTATATAATAAATACCTTTAGTACGTCGGCCTTTAATCTCCTCAACATGTGTGGTCCGAGTAATTCGTGTAATTTCTTCACCTGTTCTTCTTTTGAAATATCAGCAAATTCATTCTGGAATGCCGCCAGGTCGTTGAATTTATCGCGGCACAGGAAATTCAAAAGGTGAAACAGTTCCTCCAAGTTATTTTGCAAGGGGGTTCCAGTTAACAATAATTTGTAAGCGATATTGTAAGACGCTAGTAGTCTAAAAAATTTCGATTGGTTCGACTTCAGCCTATGCGCTTCGTCTACTACCAATACGGCCCAATCTATCGATCCTAAACACGCAGAATCAATTGATATCAGTTCGTAACTCGTGAGGAGCACATTGAATTTAATTTGATTTGATCGGATCTTCGATGCTCGGCCACCACGTACAGCACCTTCTTCAAAAGATAATTCGTTCTCACGAATTACAATACGACTATCCTTGTCACCTGAAAACAATATAAAGTATTAATTAACAATGAAAAGCTAATAAATACTGATTTCGTTTGATTTCGTACGTACTTACCAACATAAGTAACGCAGTAAAAATCAGGCGCCCAGGTTTCAAACTCACGTTCCCAGTTAATGATAGTTGACAGAGGTACAGATACGAGAAACGGTCCCTTGCAGTGACCTTCTTTGTACAACGAGTAGAGGAAAGTAATAGTTTGAATAGTTTTTCCCAAACCCATCTCATCTGCTAAAATAGTGTCTATGCCTTGGCCCCATGAATATCTTAACCAATTCAAGCCCTGATAAAATTGTGGAGTTGTAATGAAGTTCATCGTAAACAAAATATCGCGACGAAATCGAAACACGTACTTCCAACTGATAAGGATGTAATTGCATCCCAGTCTGATCCAAATACTCTGGCTGACGTTCGTACTTTTTCTTTAGATCCGTTGTAGGCTTGTCAGGCGGAGGTGTATACCTCTTTGGCGTTCTTTCTTCATCGTCGATGAGTTCACGGGTCTTCGATTTCTTGCCTTTACCTGAGCATAACGTACGTGTTTACGTTGCAGCTCGTAACAACGGTTGCAAAAAAGAAAAAAATAAATTAACCGACTCTTCTCACCCTTCTTGCCCTTGCGGGAGGAACTGCCATCGCAACAGTTTGCAGCTCTGAGATCCAAGTAATATTCGATAGCTTGTTTCAATCCGGGAATATCCTCGTGTTCATCCTCCCAAGTTGCCTGGTCATATCCCAATTCTCTCCATTTAACAAGATAGGTTGCTCTGCCATCTCTCGAAAGCCTATGGTTAATTACGCGATGCACCACAAGCCATTCTGGGCGAACTCCGTAACGATAGAATCGTTCTTCCAAGTTATATTCATCTCGATTTGTTGCACCGTCTTGTTCTTTCAAACGTTTCACGCGGGAATCGCTTTCGTCCAACGGTTCCTCCAACTTCGGTGGTTCATCCATGTCATATTTTCGTGAATAATTTCTGAAAGTTACGATAAAATTTAGAAGAAACATAAAAGGAAAAAGACATAGAGATATTCATTCAGGCATAACTGATGTCATACCTGAACATAAGAGGGTGAAAAACATCAAGCTGTAGTTCTGTGATCCAGTCACAATGCCAATAAGACATGTCTGCCCATTTCACAAAGAATTCACGTATTCTGCGTTGCTTAGGAGCAGCCTTACTCGTTGACGGCTCTTCCGACGGCGTTTCTGGACACTCCTTCCACCTCCATGTTAAAATTTTGGCAACTATCACACGAAAGATCAAATACTTGGTCATATGCATACACGTAATGCATAATTTTCTTAAATTTACGAATTAAATTTACCTTTTCCACGTATCGGTGGACAAGAACATCTGGGACACTTCCAATCACCGTCAGGAATCTCCGAAAGCGGTGGATTTAAACAGTGAGTGTGGTACGCGCTAGTACAGCTATCACAGCACAGCAATTCGCCACCGTCCTTGCATATTCTGCAAAACTCCATGTGTTCGTCGTCGTCTTCAGCGGCACCTAAAAGCAAAATTAATCATCCAGTAGAGCACTATTTGTTCTGAAACAAGCGTACACATCAGTGTGTGTTGGGAAGGATGGAAGGTTCAGGGTTACAAGGGAGCTACCTGCAATACCTTCTCCTTCGCAATGAGGACAACTCCATTTTCCTTCCGGAGTTTCTTCCAGTTCGGGTTCCAAACATACCAAGTGATAAGCTCTAGGGCATGTGTCACACAGGATAATTTCTCCACCTTGTTGGCACACTTCGCAATAATCTTGATGATCAGTCTGCATAAAAAAAAAAAATACAAATATACAAAGAAACTGGTATTTAGCACGTATTTAAGACGTTGAATGTCGTGGGAGTCACCCGTGATAAATCCATTAAACACGTTTATATGCTTTAACTGATCCGTTGCAGATAATATTTCAACATAATATCTATTGTATAAGAAATTCATCGTGGCGTTCTGGGCCAAACATGCAAAATCAGCATGGCGTTTAACGTGTTAATATTAATCAAAGATAATGTAACTATACCTGAAGACCTTCCTCCCCGTCTGGGAACTTCGATGTGGTCTTTGTCTTTTTCTTTTTCTTGGTTTTATTTCCGATTTTGGTCTTTGCCTTCCTGCGAACAGGTGGTTCTGCCGGTGGTTCAACACCGCTTTCCTCCGCGTTCCCTTTGTTCGTCCCGTCTATGCCAGCAGGTTCCTCCGCGTCTGCCAGCATCTGCTCGAATTCCATGTCCGAATCTCTATCGGTACCAACGCCACTACCCTCCGCTTCTTCATCTGAACTTCCCCGTTTGCGTTTACCAAGCTTGATTTTGAGCGTCGGTACTTTGGAAGCTTTCTTTCCCTTCTTTGCCCTAGATCCTCGCGATTTCCGCTTTCTATCACTGTCCTCGTCGTCATCTTCCTCGTCTTCACCTTCCTGAACTGCGCCGCTGCGATTTGCCCTCGCGTTTCTGCTGTCCTCATCCACATTCGCAGAAGATACGTCCGCATCTGGCTGCGTGTGAGGATTTAACTCGGAAAAATCACGCCATTTAGCAGCCACTAGCATCATAAGCTTCGACATTGGAACCTAAAAATATAATGGGAAATTATAACAAGAAATTGGTGGTGAATAAAATGTTAGACAAATTAGAAAATTATTACTTATATGTTAAAGAATGTTAACTGAATCAAATCAATTACATTAAATGGAATAAAAATTTACTTTTGGATTCTCCTTTGCGAGAAGTGGCCTGACGTGTTGTTGGAACAATTTGTAAGTAGTTAAATTCTGAAAGTCTGCATCGGTATATTCAATTTGTACATCGGTCAATCCAAAAGTGTTACAAACTTCCTCGATTGTGGGCATTCCTGTCGTGGGTTCCTGGCTAGAAGGAGCTGGTGGATTGTGACTAGATGACTTTCTGGAAGAGGATTTCCTACTTTTTCTATTTCCAGCGTAGTCGCTATCATCTCCAGCCACGTCACCAGTTTCCCCAGCTGCTCCGAAATCACTTTCCTGTACAAACAAAATACAAATATTTAATTCACCAGTTATATTTTATTAATTATATTAGTTTAGGAATTAAGATAAAAGCGATTACATCTCCAGAATCAGATTTTTTCTTTTTCTTTTTTTTCTTCCCCTTCTTATCCTCACTACGAGCTTTCCGTTTCTTTCCTTTCTTTTTCTTTCTCTCCTCTGGCTCGTAATCATCATCTTCTTCCTACAAAAACAAAAAAGAAAGTACATTTCAAACGATGTTCAAGAGATAAATTTGTACTTAAAATACTGACTAGTCTTTGAGATTCTTCTGCATCGGATGAACCATCCACTTGTTGGTTAACATTCGAAACTTGACCACCAGTTTCATCTATGTCATCTTCCCCTAAAAGTTCATTATATTAAAGCAATTGCAAAGAAATAAAATGAACGAATCAGCGTTGGAATATAATTATCGACAAATATGTAAAATCATTGGCAGCATGAAATAAATATATAATTCTGACGTTTCTAACATTTTCCATTCATGCACGACTGAGCATGTGTTAAGCTACATTTTCACTGGCTGTATCTGTGACTTACATAAAATCAATATCTGTATTCATTACAATGTACGTTCAAAAGAATAATCAATATACACATATATTCCCCCCACCCCTCCGACCAAATTAATATCTCATGTAAATGAATATTTCACAGTCTGTCGGCAAAATGTACGCGTGCATCCTTCTTCTTCTTTCTCTACCAATCCTTTGAAAACTGACTCTTACGTAATCCTACGTGAACATGTTCAAAAAGTAATCCTACATCTCGCAAATACGTATAAATGTTTCGGACCGAACCGTCGGAGGAATTATTTTCCATCGCAGCGCCGCGACGACACGGCACCGACAGACACTTTGCCATTCGGTTTCCCCGGAAACCGGGAGAGAACGATCCTCGCGACTTCGGATTCTCCTCGGAAAATATATGTTTTTTTCCAATAAAATTTTAGCGCGCGAGACGCTCTAAAAAAAGTCGGCGAGGGAGAGACGCGTATAATCGGAGATCGCAAATTACAATCGGAGAGGTCGTTTGAAACCTGGAAACGGCGAAACGACAGACGGACTGATAATTGCCAAATCGATAGCAACGTTTTACAACAAACCGATCTTTCTTTCTTTCCTTTTTTCCTCTTCATTCCTCCGGCACGACGATATTAACGCAAACGGGCGGCTTCTGCGTGGAAAAGCGAGTTTGCGCGCACGCGATCGACTCTCGTTTCAAAAAATGAACGAGCGAGGACCAGGGGGGAGGGGGGACCGTCGAAACGTACAAATTACATTCGACTAATCTGCGCTCGACGAATGCTTTGTGTATGAGAGTGTGCATGAGATCCGCCATTTTCTTCGAAAGGGCTCACTGCGTTGAATATCTGTGTCTCATATTTGTAATGTTGCCGCGAATTTTGGTCCTGCTCGTTCGCCGATCGTTCAGAGGAGTCCGTGAAGGAGCTTTCAACGACGACGCACAACCGAAATCCTTTGTACATTCCGAGAACGAAAGAGAAGTTCTCAGCGAGAAGCTCGCACCGGTCGCATATATATGCATCTACGACGAACGGTGTGCGTGCATGCAACGAGCACGCACACGCTCGTGCCAGATGGTCGGGAAGACCAAAGCCTGGCATCGCGAAATCATTCGAGGACTCTGCTAGAAACTGGAGATTAGAAATTCCCGTTTCCGACTTCTCTGCAAGAAATTGGATCTTTTGAGAAAGCTCGAGAATTCTCGATATTGTTGAAAGATACGCACGACCAACGACCTTGTCATTCCGCCGTTTCGACCGAATCAACCGATCGCGCTGCAAAGTTTCATTAGAAAATCGCTATTAGAAAATAGCTCGAGCCTTTTGGCTCCTTTTTTTCTTTTTGTTTTTTGCGTTGCAGAACGACGAACGAAGCACGTTTCATTCGCGCGCACGCGAGGAAGTTGATTATACAACTTGGACCTAGAGAGACTTAACCGATGAGCGATCATCGGGCGTTAATTACATAAGGATCGCGACGAAACATCTCGAGGATGACGATTGAAAATCGTTCAAACGTACGAAATTAACGCGTAGAGTCATAATCACGCGCAATTCGAAATCTCGTTGCGAAACGCTCGAATCGAATTACGTCGAAATCTCGCACTACGACTACGGTCCAGAATCGCGGGATCTACCATCTGAAACAAAGAGAAGTCGGCTAAAACCATGTGTCCTCTCTACGACACTGCGTCGGATGTAAACAATAACCTATATTCCCATATCAGTTACACTCGACTGAACTTACTGTACAGATGTCCACGAAATAAACACGAACTATCTGTTAAATCGTCGAATCGGAATATCGTTGAGTACTTGCAGAAAATGATCGACGATTATCGTCGATGATCTTTGGTTGGTTAATTAAGGTTAGCTTCTGGCTCGCGCGGCGAAGCGGGAGAGACTCGTTGAATCGGATGATTTCAGAGCTGGTCGTTTCCCTCTAGTTTGACGCTCGAACCTGGGCCGATTGGAGAAATCGCAGGAGAACAGGAGATTCGGAATGAGGAGGATGAGATCGCGTGCATAAAATTCCGTAAAAGGATCATTTTTCCGCCAATTGACATGGCAGCCATCGTGCTGCGCGAAAAGCGCGCGTCCTGCGTACTCGGGGACGTAGTATGACTCGCCGGACAGCGTACACGACCGAGCTGAGTGTCCCTTTCTCGCACTTACCCGCGTAGCTCTCGTCCACCTCTTCGTCGGATGCCATATCCTCCGGTATCCTCCTGACGAACTACCTGACGCCCGAGAGAAACACGCACGCACACGATCGCGAGATCGATCTGAGAGCTCACTCGTCGCCCGATAGAAACGCTCACCGTTGGCAAACAGCACGAAAATGCAACATGAAAAAGGCTCGAGGGCTCGATGCTTGCGGCGCGTTGTCGATTTTCAAGCGTGCCGTCACCTCGTCTCGTACGTGCACCGATGTGCACCTACTGCTCTACGCTTCTTCTTTCACGCGATTCGTCGGTTCTCTTCGTTCCTTCCCCACCACTCTCGCGCCGAACTCCCCCCCATTTTTCCACTCCCGCTCGCGTTTGCATTCCCCTCGCGCTTGCATTCCCCTCGCGCCGCTCGGAAAGAGTTGCCCGCGGCTTCCCCTCTCTTCCTTTCTTTGTCCCTCGTTCGCCGTTACACGCGACTGTGTACCGTGTGTACGTACGAATACACCGAATCGCCTGCCCCGCGAGTCACCGTGTTGCACTTATTTCTTTTTACTCCCCTCCTCTTCGCCGTCGTTCAACCGCCAATCCTTCCCCCACCTCCGCCGATTCCGCGGAATACACTTTTTTAGCTTTTAGAAAAAGATTTTTCAATAGCAATGCATCCGCGCATACACGATGTGTACATGTGTGGCCGGGGTCGCCCGCTACTACCGGCTCCCCTGCTCATTTTTTTCTCTTTTTCTTTCTTTTTTTCCCCGTTCGTTACATTTTCAGTTGCTTTCCTTTTTTTTTTTAAATTTTATCGATTCGGATAAAATGCATACACGCGTCTATTCTCGTTGCGAAACGCATCTTGTTTAAAAAGTATACGCATGTGTGTGTGCGCGTGCGTGCGTGCGTGCGTGCGTGCGTGCGTGCGTGCGTGCGTGCGTGCGTGCGTGCGTGCGTGCGTGCGTGCGTGCGTGCGTGCGTGCGTGCGTGCGTGCGTGCGTGCGTGCGTGCGTGCGTGTACATACTATATATATATATATACACACATATATATATACATATATGCTCATTTAGAAAAAATAATATTTCTTAAATTTTTGACGATGATTAGTTCTTTGGAATTCTATAATTTTTAGTTTAGCATAAATTATACGATATCACGAATTGCGATAGTATGCGTGTACCGATTTCGTAGTATGATTAATGGCTGGACAGTTACAAACGTGTCCATTATACAAATATATATGATATATACAAGTACATGTATATGTATATACATACTCGTGTATCGACCTTTTTGATGACAAGATAACCGAATAATGGTAATCGATGCTATTTTTTCCTTTTCTTTTTCTTTTTTCTCGCACGGTTTTGAGTAAAAAAAAAAATATATGTATGACTCGCCATTGAATTTCTACGATCAAATTACTCGTTAATATCAGTACGCAAAGTGATAACAGCGATCTGCCCGCTGCGAGAAAACTTGAATTAGGAAATTGGTTATTATCGTTCGCTATCGTAATACATACAGAAATAAATTGTATCCACGCGATACATGCATGTGTGTCACGAAGACATGTATCCTAACGATTTTTCATCCAATTTTATCGAATTTTCCGCACCTACGTCCAAAAAAGAAAAATGTATATAGTTCAAACCAATTTTATTTATTCAATCTATTTTCATAGTACATTTTATTAGATGAAATGTACAAGATTACTTTCAACGAGAAAAATATACATACACACGTACGTTTGATTTACATCAATAAAAGTTAAAATATGTAACGATTTTTGTTGATAATGAAGAGAAATTTGAAAATTAGAAGGGAAAATTTCGCAGAGAAAGAATGCAAATGTGGCGCAATCTAGAAAACTTTTGCATCTACTCATTTGAAATACCCTAAATCTCTCAATTGCTTTGTACGAAATTAATCTCTTACAACTATAATTTCTTAGCTGCAGAAATTACTGAATGTTGTCAAAATATTGTCAAAACTTTTTTTTTTTAAGTATTAACGGTTTATCTTTTTCAAATTGCAAATTGCAGGAATTCCCTGTACAGTGACACATTGCTGTATATGTTTACATCTCTTTATTTATAAGTGCTAGAAATACCATATCATATATACCAGCAGAGAAATGTTCCACTGAGCAGATATACGTGTCGTCGTGTAACGTAAATGAAAATTTTATTTATATGTTTTTTCATACGTAACAATCTATTTACAGATGATGAAATACATACACATCATAAAGGCCTTTGTATACAAAACAAAGATGACGGAAAAAGCGTTTGCAATACTCTTACATACAATAGTCTCGCAATTTCTTCTTTCTAAGAGTTACTACATTATCTATAATACTAATTTTTAAAGAACAAACGTATTTTATGTATATCACTTAAGAAATTACAATTTACAAAAAGATATATAGTAATTCGTTCTTAGGAATGGATAGAAGCAATGCAATACTATATGGAATGAATTAGTACCATTGAATTTCAACAATCATCAACAACCATCAAACTCACAGAGTTATTGTACACATTTGGAATATTTAAATTCATTTGAAATTTACTGCGACTGCTGTTTTTCTCTCTCTCTCTCGGTGAATTGAATAACGATAAAATTTTCAAGCTTATGCGACTCGAACAAAATTTCGTGCTAGGTCCATCTTCATTTATATGTTAATGAAATCTAATTCTCTTTCGTTGAAAATATTTCAATCTAGAATATATATAGTACATCTCTATGCGTAACTAGACACATATCTGTCTGTGAACAACAAGAAAATAATAGACAGTCACCAAAATAGTTCCTCTCGATAAAATACAAATTACTTTGTATTCTGACGAGTGTTGTCTACGCAGTTGTTCACACAAATCGAGATAGATTTGCAAAGATAAAAAGTTATATGCGACGCTATCGTATAATCGTATATTATGATGGAACATTTAACTGGCTCAACCATAGTCGACGCTCAGAGCACTGAGCCCTTTCTTCTTTATAGCTTCTGCCACAGCTCTTTCCAGAAAGTTCTCCTGCTGATCGCTCTCGTCTATCTTATCCAAATCCCAGTCGAACCTGTTGTAATCTTCTTCACCTTTCGAATCGTTCAATCTCAACGAACTCGCAGACGTTGTGGCTACGGAACTCTCAAAACTTTCGCTGTTCTGCGTGCGATTAGAGGGATAGGAACACTGCACATCAGTGTACTCACTATTGGTCCAATAGCCCGGAGCTTTGTCACTGTAAAAAGCATTCGATTGAGAAACAAGCCCGGCGGACTGTACCAAGCCGTGATTGCGAATCGCCATTAAAACTGCCGTGTCCTCCATGTCGTTGCCCCTGAACAACTGAAATCTGGACTCTTCTAGGGAATAGCTGGACGACGTTACCATGATGTAGTTTTCTAACACTTTATTGATGGTATTGTCCACGTATCCCTTGGCCACCTGACAAGCTTGCCACCTCTTTAACTTTTCTCTAGCTTGTCTCTCCGCGTCATCATACTCTACGTTCTCCGTTTCTTGTATTGTCTCCTCCTTCCCAACTGAACTCTTCTCCTACGAAACGAACGCATAAACAGTACATACATTTTGAAAGGCCGAAAGGCTACCTTTTGCTAATTTTCCTTTAGATGGATAAAACGTACAGTTAACATATATTTATATGTACTCAGAATTAAAATGAATTATTAAGAATATACTCAATAGTTACCGTGTCCCAAATCGTCTCGCTGACTTTCAGCCGCGTGCACTGCCGTTTCGGAGGTGCTGGCCTTTCGTGATCGTCGGTGTCTGATTCTTCGATATCGGTCGCCATTTTCTCTATTTTACGCAGAACTGTGTCCGTCTCCTCGACTCTGAGCTTTAGCTGGACAAGTCCGACAACGGTACTAATAAACGATTGTCAGACGGCGAGCGGCTTGGCCGACGTTGCAAACATCCTCACCACTTCCATCGATGTCCCTTGACATCGTTCCCCTGGCACGGCGATCAATCTCCGCTCGCGCGCGTTCGATCAATTCGAAATTGTCCCGGCGCGGTCACTGGTCGCACGCTGATCCTCGCGACGCGGGTATCCTCGTTGCGTAAACACCAAGAAACGATCGCGAGCAAATTGGTCGGGATACTGAGGAGAGACGAGTGCCACACATAATCAAACGGAGCGAAGATCGTTTTGACAGCTTCAAAATGGCTACTTCGTCATTTGACTGAGCGTGAAAATTCGCGGAGGTGAACGTTCGAACGTCGCTTACCCGGGGCGAGAGATTGGCAAAGGCGAGACAGTTTCCGAGAATGTCACGAGCGAAGTGGTGAAGCGAGGCACGTCCAGTGACAATTTAAACTGAGGTTGATCTGCCTGTTTTGACTGCGGCACCGCGTTTTCAAAATGGCGTAGAACATGTGTTCGCAGTGCTCGAAGGGACTTTGACGTCTAGCTCTGTCAAGTGTGCCGTTTACCAATTAGCCCGAAGTGATTCCGTTTTGACATTTTCGTTGCAGCGCGTCGTTTGGCATGGCAATCTGCGGGGAGTATATTCGCAGCCAGTTCCCCACGATAGACGACGACCTGTACCAATACGTGGAAGGTATGTTTCCGTGAACTAACCTAAAAGTTGCCGAGACATTTGTTATTTCATCTGCAAATGGCATAGATGTTTCTATGTAACGTGAATATTCGTGTCCGTGAAGGTATTCTGGACAGCTCGAAGGATGATTTCGAGGACGGTGACGAGGTTTACGAAGCGATTGGACAGGTGCTACACGAGGTCGCGGAGAAACCAGAGAATGAGGTTAGGTCTGTAAACGTGTTCACATTTGTCACTTTTCATAGTATTGTCAATTAGCTTTCCATCGACAGCGTTCAGTTCACTTTGTGCCCGGCTTTGCAACCTGCGGCATCAATTTCGATTCGTTGTTCTTTTTGATAGTCGCTTTTTCATATTATTGTGTTCTTATGTAACCGTTTGTTTAGCTTTTCAATATTGAATTTTTTATGTACAGGCAAATATGCGTCAAACTGTTGGAGATGTTAAAAGGCAATTCAAACGATGGAAACGTTGAAAGGAGAAAAAACGGTGTAAACAAGGTACTGAATGCCCCTGTACACTTGGGTACTATGGCTGCTACTTTAGAGGCTCAAGTCGAGCAAATAAAGAGTATATGGGTCACCACGAGGGACGATGCTATGGTAAAAATTAATTCTTATATTTGAATAGAGATATTATTACCAATATTTAAATTAATATTTGGATATCATTTCGATTGAAAAATGATTCTTTGTCTCGTAGAAAGTAGACGCCAAGAAGTTGGAGAAGGCAGAGGCAAAGTTACAACAGAAGCAAGAAAAGAGAAGTAACAGTGAATTAAGCGGACGATTTAACGCCATCACCCAAGGTATAGAATCTGCCAGCGCAAGTCAAATGACGAGTAAAAAGGACAGTAGAATGGAAACGAAAGGTGGTGTAAATAAAGCTCAGGACATTAGGATAGAAAACTTTGATATAGCGTATGGAGATAGAATACTATTGCAAGGAGCTGATTTGACGCTTGCATTCGGTAGACGTTATGGCCTTATCGGTAGAAACGGACTCGGTAAAACTACGTTGTTAAGAATGATATCTAGGTACCAAAATACGTATTAATATAATTCTTTATTCTACATGTTTTGTTTAATCCATTAAACGTGATTTTATTCCAATCGTTTCAGCAAACAATTAAGAATACCATCTCACATAAGAGTCTTACATGTAGAACAAGAAGTTGCTGGAGATGATACCTCTGCCCTAGAATCTGTATTGGAGTGTGATCAAGAGAGGAGTATATTGCTTAGTAAGGAAGCAGAATTGCAAGCGGCGATCGAGAAGGACGGTGGTAAAACAGGAGATGCATTAGGCGAAGAATTAGCTAAAGTATATGAGGCAATGCAATTAGCTGAAGTAGATAAAGCGCCTGCCAGAGCCAGCGCAATTTTATCAGGACTCGGATTTTCCGTCGAAAGACAATCGTGGCCAACGAAAGCATTCTCTGGTGGTTGGAGAATGAGATTGGCACTTGCTAGGGCACTATTCTCTAGACCTGACCTTTTATTGCTTGACGAACCTACGAACATGCTTGATATCAAAGCCATACTTTGGTTGGAGAAATATTTACAGTCTTGGCCAACTACGTTACTCGTGGTTTCTCACGACAGGAATTTCTTAGACACGGTAGAGACTCTACTGCACTTTATTATTATTATTCGTACAGTGTAGATCGGTAAATTTTTTTTTTCTTATGATATACTTGATGATAGGTTCCTACCGACATACTATATTTGCGTGGACAAAAAATCGAAGCGTATCGTGGCAATTATGAACAATTTGCAAAAACTAAGGGAGAACGTGAAAGAAATCAACAAAGAGAATACGAAGCTCAGCAAGCTAAAAGAGCACACGTACAAGAATTCATCGATCGATTCCGGTACAATGCCAATCGTGCTTCTAGTGTACAGAGTAAAATTAAAATGTTAGAGAAATTGTAAGTTCAACAAGTCCAGTATGAACAAAATCTCACAAGGTCTATTACTTATTACAAATTTTATTATTTTTAACAGACCAGAGCTTAAACCAATGGAGAAGGAGGGGGAAGTGACTCTTCGTTTTCCAGATGTTGAACCGTTAAGTCCTCCAATATTGCAACTTAATGAAGTCTCCTTTAGTTATGGAGGGTCTGATAATTCGTGTATATTTAGTTCCGTGAACCTGACTGCTAGCTTACAATCTCGCATATGTATTGTGGGAGAAAACGGTGCCGGCAAAACTACGCTTTTGAAAATTATAACAGGTGCACTAAGTCCAACACGAGGCACAGTCCATGTCCATAGAAATTTGAAATTTGGATATTTTAGTCAGCATCACGTGGACCAACTTGACATGCGTGTATGTCCGGTTGAATTATTGCAAAATCATTTTCCAGGTGTGAATTAGTCTATAACCTATATAAATGTCAATGATGTTGAATTTATTTTCTGTCATTTGTTTTGTGTTTGATTGTATCAGGTAAACCAGTCGAGGAGTATAGAAGAATGCTTGGAAGTTTTGGAATAAGCGGTAACTTAGCCCTGCAGACTATCAGCTCTTTGTCCGGGGGACAGAAATCTAGAGTAGCATTTGCGTTAATGTGTGCAGCAATGCCAAACTTTTTGGTACTCGACGAACCTACGAATCATCTAGACATCGAATCCATTGAAGCTTTAGGCAAAGCATTGAATACTTGTCAAGTAAAAAATCGTTCTTAGTTTATTCCCGTTTTATTTTCATTTACGTTGTGGAGATTCTATTTTGTATAATCTTTCAGGCAGGCGTTATATTAGTTTCACACGACGAAAGATTAATTCGCATGGTGTGTACTGAACTCTGGGTGTGCGCAGAAGGATCTGTTCGTTGCATTGAGGGAGGTTTTGACGAATATCGTAGGATTATTGAAAAGGAACTCGAAGTATAAAAATCGCTTTAATTTAATTGTATTATCATTTTCTGCATTGTCCCTAGTTAAGTTACCGATGTGAAAATTTCGATTAATTCAAACAAATACAGAACGAACGTTTTTTCTTATACCGGGACAATGAACATTTTTTAATTTATTTATCGATGATACGTGGATATTATATTGTCTGTTTTAAATGAAATCGTGATTATTACAAGAATCATTGTTTATTTTTTTTTATATATATATATATATATATATATATATATATATATATATTTCATACACTAACATGAAATTTGCAAAATAGACTGAGTCTTCGACTTACAACAATATAGAATTAGGAAAGTTTCACATCGTTTAACTGCCAGCTACAATAAGCTATATCTAAAGAAATTCTGATATTTAATATTGTACATTAGTTAATAATAAAAAGTCGTTGTTATAAATAAAAGCATATAAGATTTTGTCTTTATAAAACCACTCAGAACATTATACTGACGAACATTGTATTATATATAACAGAAATGCAGTTTTTTTTTCGAAGTTTATACTGTTTCGTTTCATTAACATGAAAATCTCACACGAAACAGAACTATAGAAATTAAAAACATTAAAATCAACATTTTATTTTTAATAAACATAAAATATTCATAATACTTCAAAATACATAATAGTTGTAGTACTTTTATTTTGCTTTCTTTTCCTCGTTCATCTAAATTTTCCATTTCGTTGTAATAATGTTTTGAAAATGATTAAAACTAGTACCGTAACATAATAAATATAACAAATTAGTTGAGAACGTTTCATGTGCCAAAAAAGTACTGTATTGTCACAGTTAACCTCCGGATGATGTGTTTAATGGTACCATTGTATTAGATATAGAAGACATTTGCATGGGTGGTGCAGGAGCTTGTTGTTTTGCAGCTGGAATTTTCAAATACTTCCATTACTTTTCTCTTGAGGAATCTTGATACAGTTCAATAATCACGCAAACTATTTTAATAAATAGTCAGATCTTGAAGACGTCACATAATGCAAGCAATTAACTCAAACAAGCATTTAGTGCAGCTTAAACAAGCACCTAGTGTTAGTTGCAGTTATAATCTGTGAATTATTTCTAGTTTCTTGATGTATTATAATATACAATAAACAAATGGATTAATCAAAGTTAGTACGTGCTTTATTTCTCATATTTCATATCACTTTATAAATGTACACATGCAAAAAAATAAATTTTCTATTCATCAGAAAGAAAACAAACTAATTGATTTACGGTATTACATCACCAACACGGTGACTCACTGCTAGTAATAAATTATACAATGATCGATGGATGCTTCCAGGCATGCAAATTTACATAAATAACTCCGCAGTGTAACGTCTAATGCTATGACTCGGAAAGGAATACGACGGACTTGTATGCGTGTCGTTCTTACCATTTCTGCTGCTGTAGACTTTCGTAAATCCCTTAAACTGCTCCGGCGGCGGGAAATTTGCGATAGAATGAAACATATCCGCGAATCGAACTTCTAAGTCTAGAATGCTCATCGTCTGTCCGTTGCGCATGGAAGAACTTCTTGTAGGAGGTGTTGGCGGTGGCGGTGGCGGCGGAGCCAGTCTTTGATGAGTAGGAGCTGGACGATGCGGAAGAGGCGGAGGCGGAGGTGGTATACACGGAGCGCTAACTGTTACTCTAGAAGGAGGTGGTGGTGCCACCCTAGTTGCGGTACTAGGTGTACTGTTCGATTTAGAAGTAGGTGGGGAAGGAGGTTTCGCAACCGGAGGCTTAAGAATTCGATTCGTAGGTCTCGGTTGAGTCTCGTTCAAGCAATCCTGAGACTGATGAAGGGAAGGTGGCGTTGGAGCGAGTACAGGAGGTGATCTAGACAATCGCATACTTTGTGCTCTTGATACACTTCCTCCGGTTAAGTTCAATTTCTTGGGAGGTGGTGACGGTTTGTGTAATGTAGACGATGACGTGGAAGGTGGTTTGGGTGCAAGTGTAGGCTTTCCAAATCCCTTAGGTGCTTCCGTGTTGGAACTGGCAGAATCTGTAGTACTTTGTACTAGCATTGAGCTTGCCTTCTGAAATATTGCGTGAAAAATCTTAAAATTTATACCATAGCGTATATAGCGTTTCGAATATTTTTACCTGAACAAATAATTGTGGTTTCTGCGTGGCTGGTGGTGGCACTGGTGGTGGGCCTCTTTTTATGCTAGGAGCAGTCGATTGACCAAAGTTTGTATTATTTACATTACTATTGCTTTTTTCCGCTGAGGACATCCGAGATCCTACGGGCTTTAATTTAGGCATACCAGTAGAAAACAATCCACCTAATCCTATGGGTCCTCCATTACTTGCATTGACTCCACTGTTTGCTACATTGGAACTATTTTCTTTGCTGTGCAGAGAAGAATTTCCTGGTTCGCCTCTAATTCTACCTGAAATAACAACGGCAATTGCTACGGTTTGATTGTCGTTTGCTTAAAAGAAATCCATGTTGCGACGAACCACTAACTGCTGGTGCACTCTTATCTACAGTTACAGTTTTCTTTAAAGTCTTGCCAGCTCTAATTGACTGCAGAAGCAGATTCCTGTCCTGATCGGCTACACCAGGACCAGATGCGTTGAAGACAGGAGGCGGAGGCGGAGGTGGAGCTGGCATTCTTGTTCAACTTTTATAAAAAATACTTGCCTCCTGTTAAAATTGTTGCAAAAATGAAACGTATCAATTCAAATAAATCTGAATCGTGTCTCTCATCATTAAATTGAATCATATATCGTCGGCAGAGCGTACAATGGCTGAAATTCTGCGAGATAAGATTAGACCTCCTACATAGAAAATATGACATTAGGTTAACGCAGAAATAATTTCAATATTTGCCTCGAAATTCTATATTTCCGTTGGTAATTTTTATCGTTAAGAAGAATGCGTGTTACAAGTCTGAAGAGAGTGAAACTGCAAACAATTTGCCTGGAATTAATAAAACGATCCTACCCCCGGAGCGGGACGGTCTTTGAAACTACCGCACTTTGTTTCCGTTTCTGATTCACTGTGAATGAACAGTATCCACATTCCAAAATTATCCAGGACCAATAACGGCCGGATGCACTGACGTCTTTTTACGCGTGAAAATTAAATATGGGCGGTCGGACGTACAGGTGACTAAATTAATACACATCCCGATAAAAGTCGACCGTTTGTTTATGGGACTGACGAGTCATACTCGATCGGACATACGTATGTCGAGTATACCTGAATGCACCACACCTGGCAGCTACTGAAGTTATACTACCGAAATGAGAACAGTATCGTTCTCTTGTAGCCGCGTTATCATTGGTTGTCGAGAAGAGACTTGCATCTTTGCCTTCCGCTATTGGAACGCACACCCGTTTTCAAACATTCCAATCGTAATTCCATTTGTTCGTGCAATTGAACGGATATCTTCAATAATAAAAATGTCGATATTTCCTTTAATGTATCAAAAAACTGACAAAACGGTTCTCACAGAGAAATTTATTGAATGCAAAATTTACTATGTTGCGTGTAAAAGGTAACACTTTGCGTGTTAAAACGTAAAAAAAAAAATTGATATATATATAACTTACAAAAAATGCTATTAACATAATGATAAAGTACAGACACAGGTGATGGAATAAGGTTTCTCTTCTAAGAGAAACATCCGTCACTGTACAAATAAATAAAAGCAATGAAACATCTTACCTTCTAGCTTTTATTCTCTATACGATTTTATCCAAATAATATACGCCTGAAAAGATTAATCAAAGCAAGACGTCGTCCCTATGTAGTATAAAAATTGTTCTATTAAGGTGAAAAACTGAACATCTCTAAGAGTGATAATATCAAAAACTTGTTTCTTTATAAGTGTAAAATTCATTTTGTGCAAAAGATCTTTCTTCTTTTTTTTTTACAATTAATATACAGTTATCATACATATTTACATAGAATTCGTTTGTCAATATAAAAATAGATTATATATATTGAATTATGATAATCCCTGTAAAAAGTTGCCCCTCCTTTTAGCTTTTTAGCCGAAAATAATTACAATTTTTGCAAAGTGTTATAAACAACGTAACGCTACTTTTAAATCTTTCATCGATCGTCGTTAAACGTAACAACCTACGTTTCAATCAACAGCTTTTTTTATTCCTAAACCTTTCAAGTGAAACATGATTCTTTTTCTTTCTTTTTTTATTCTTTCGCTACATGATTCGTTGGTTCAGGTTTTATCTCGTCCATCTGCTCAGAAATAACGATATCAGACTGCTCTGTGTCTTTATGTAGAGCGATAATAATTTTTTCTTCCGCGGAAGATTGACTGTCGGAAGAACCTTCCTGCGTCGAAGTAGCTGCTTCCTACAATAGAAAGGAAGCTATGAAAAAATAAAAAACGGACCCGTTTGCTTCGCCTTTCCATATTTTCATCTTTCTCGTTCGACTCTGTTAGCCGGATAAATCTCAACTCAAAGTTAAATTACAACTCCTCTTACCGTACTTCGAATCTTCGTGTGCGTTTTTATATGTTTCGTCAAATGGTCCGACCGCATGAATTTTTTAGTACACTCGGGACACTGGAATCTCTTCTCACCAGTGTGGGTTCTACGATGCCTCTGAAGTTCGTCCGACCTAGTGAATTTCTTACCACAAAATATCCAACTACAAACGAACGGTCGTTCTCCAGTGTGCCACCTCAAATGAGCCCGAAGATGGCTCGTCTTCCCGTATACTTTATTACAACCTGCTATGTGGCAAACATGCTGCCGTTTCCTAGTCATGTCTCTGTTCCTATTCACGTATAAATTTCAATTTACAAAACTTATTGCAAACTTGAATAAACAGAAAATGCTAGCAATCTTACCTATCGCCATCTCCGCAATTGGGACATGTGCAAGCGACTCTTCTACGATGTTGTTTGTTAGAGTCCGTTTCGATGTTCGCTGATGTGGCCGTGGTTACTTGATGCTGGTGCGACGTAGGCGTAGGCGTTGTTAATGTGTTGTTTGACTGAAGAGTCTGCAATATTTGCCATTTGGTCGAGTCGTTCGAGTCTAATTGCACGGTTGGAGTGGCAACAATCGGCGCGGCTGCTGTTGCTGGTAGCGTTTGAACAGTAGCCGGCTGAAGAGCACTTGCTGGTATGACTTGCACATTTCCCAGGCCTGGAATATTTTGCACGGGTATCGACTGAAGAAATCCATTTGTCGCGTTCATTCCACCAGCAGGTTGAAGTTGCATTATGCTGCCGCTACCAACGCCCCTCATCATGTTACCCTGCTGGGTAGTTAGGTTTGCTAACGCGGATGCAGGAATAAGAGTTAACTGTTGCGCTTGAGTTCCTGTAATATATGTTAGAGCATCAATATGACTGCAAGATTAATACAGATAATGCAGATGGAAAAATCAAAAGTAAAATTGGTCACGTGCCTGCAATTGTAATAGGCTGGACTGTAGGCTGTGTTGATTGAGCTGCAGGAATATGTATAACCTGGCCGCTAGCTAATTGTCTAGCGTCAATACTAGTTACTTTTATATCACCTTCGACTGTCTCCGGTGGTCTTGTTAAAGCTGATAACGTTTGTACATCGATTTTCTGTCCATCTTTTGTGGTAATCACATTACTAGTTCCTTGCATTGGTCTCCCAAGTGCACCAATTCCAAGTACCTATAATACATTTAATAACAAATTTAAAAAATAATTAACTTTATGAAGATATAAAGTTAAATATATTTTTTTTATGAATTTATGTGTTACATAAAATATTTTAAGATTTCATTAATACCATGATGTGACTCATTATCATTAAATCATTATATAGAGGTATTACATATTTGATTTATGAATATATATATACATATATTATATTTGATGGTTTTTTACCTGAACGTTGCTTGGAGTTGTTACTGTTGTACTCCAAGTCGCCACAGTAGACGAGGGAGCAGATGACTGCTGTTGGGCTTGTTGAACTTGTTGTTGTTGTTGCTGCTGCTGCTGTATGACTTGCTGTACAACTTGTTGTACTTGCTGTTGCTGTTGCTGTTGCACTTGAGCCTGTGCCGCCTGTTGTTGTTGTTGTTGCTGCACAGACTGTACAACCTGTGGTTGAGCTTGTTGCTGCACTACCTGTTGTGCTTGTTGTTGAGCAACTTGCTGCGCTACTTGCGTTACCTGCTGATTCTTACATCAAAATTGTTTTAATAAAATCATTATGTTGTATTATGAGATAATAAATTATCTTTTTTATATTTACTTGCAAGCTTTGAAGCTGTGGTAAGTTAGCAATTTGAACTTGTTGAATTTGTCCATTTGGCGTAATTATTTGAGCTACTTGTGGAATTTGCTGCAAGAAAATTTTATTTTAAACGATATGTACTAATTCTTTTCACTCAAAAATTTCAACACATATATTTCAACGTACTTGCGTGATCTGCGGTATCATTTGCGTGGCAGGCACATTGAAAACACTGGACAATGCTTGAACTGGAAAATGGACAGTTTGATAAACCGTTTGTCCGTTACTAGCAGTAACTGGTACTTGCACAGGCACAGTTTGTTGAACATGTTGCATAGGGAACTGAAGCGGTCTAACTTGTACACTTTGCCCTGTATAATAAAAAATATTAAATTAAATTTTCTTTAACTTTCGCAAAAGCAATTAAATAATAGAGCACATACCTGTTGGCAACTGAACAGTTTGTGCAGTGATATTTTGTATGATAGAAGTGGGAAAGACATTGGGTGCTTTTATCAAACTAACTGGCTGTGGTGTAATAATAGTTTGACCATTAGCCAACTGTACTTGCTGACTAGCAAGTTGAACTTGTTGGCCATTAGCAGTGGCAAATTGCATCGTAGGCTGACTTTGATGATGTCCTCCTGCGGCAGACATAGCAGAGGATGGAATAAAAAGTGCTTCTTGTCCATCGATATTAACAGTTTGCATCTGTGGTATAACACTGTAACTGAGTTGCTGTTGTGGTTGCTGCTGTTGTTGCGCTTGTTGCTGTGTCTGCTGTTGTTGAGTTTGTTGTTGCTGCTGCTGAAGCGTAGCTTGAGCTTGAGTACTGATCAACTGAGCACCCTAAAAGTAATTAATACATTTTAAAGGAAGAAAGAATCAATCTATTTATTATCATTTCCAAGGTCGCAATGCTCACCTGTAAAAATTGTTGGGGCAAAGATTGCACAGAAATGGTTTGTGCTCTCTGTTGATCGTGTTGCGGTTGTTGAGTCTGTAAAGGCACAAAATTTTGCAATTGTTGCAAAGTAATGACTTGCGGTTGTTGTTGCTGTTGTGCTTGTTGTTGAACATCCTGTTGCTGCTGCAACTGTTGCAAAACATTCGCACTTAAGAAACGAATTTGCGGTTGGGCAGTTTGCTGTTCTATTTGCTGTTGTTGCTGCTCAGTTTCATCCTGTTGCTGCTGCGTTTGCAGGAGATCGTGATCTTCGATCTCCTCCTGTCAAATAATTACATTGTCCTTTTCACATTTCCGTACACCGTACTGTTATGAAAACAAATGTTTTTCAATCATCTCACCTGACTGATGCTTCTCCCATCAACGCTTCGTTTCATGATGAATTTAAGCTCAATATATTCTTAACGTAAACAACGCTGAATTTACGTAGGTTACTCTTATGCTAGGAATCCATCCTTCGCTATACCAAACAAGACTGACGACTTGGCCCGCGATACGTGGAAACACTCACTTGGAGAGCTGATCTAGAAAGTTCATTTGCTGATCAGATTCGTTCTATTCAAGTTTTATTCAAGATCGTTCAAAATATGAATCTCCACCGACTTAGCTACGATCATAACTACCCGGCTACTCGAACGCCGCATCTGGCTCCGTTGCTTCTTTTTCCTTTATCTCGTATCAAAACGAGCGCGGCACGCACCCCCGTGCGTACGATTCAGGATATTCGACGATCGAACGAGAAACCGATCGCCCGATCGTCGAACATAAGCAAGAAACATGAATGACTACTCAAACGATATCGACACGTGCGAAGACCGCTCTCTCCGAAGACAAAGAAGGTCAGAGAGCCTTCTCCTCGAGAACCCAATTGAGGACCGCCTCTCTACGCCCCTGTTCCTGCCGCCCCACCCGCCGCGGCTCGAAATATTGCCCACCGTGGCAAGGACGCGCATAACCGCCGACATAGAGGCGCACCGTGTGTCGTCACACCCGCCCACTCGGTCGCTTGTCGACTGTCCGCCTCACCAACACATTCGCGTACCTGCGATAACGGGGAAGGCAGCCTCGCGATGCAGCCTCCACCCACTTTGCACATGGGACTCCACCTAACTCGCGAACAGCACGTGGCTCCTCTGTAGAAACGTCCGCACTCTGCACTCTCCCGCCACCCGATTTTTCGTCCCCCTCGAGGACCGCGACGATGAACTCGCTCGCTCACGCTTCCTCTTTCATCCGTCCAACCCTGTGACTGTGCCCAAAAGAACGGCCATCATAGAACGCTACGGGCAACGAAACTCAAGTCTGAAAGAAAAAATTGCATGTCGTATGTTACGAAAAAGGGGAAAATAAAGTGGTTGGTTTGCTGATGCAGAGAGAAACAAGGAGATATCACAGTTCATTGTTTCAGAAATGCGTTTACGTATATGCACGGGCATGCATAGACGCGCGCGCGCGCGCGCGCGCATTGTTCACGAAGTGATCGGCGGTTGACGATCTACGCTCTCCTTCTCTGGTCGATATACCTCTTTTGGTCTTGTTCGTTGTTCCCTTGGAATCCCTTCTCTTCCCACAGAAACAAAGCGCGAACTCACGTCGAAACGCGGGATTCGAGTCTGCTATTCGTCACTTGTAGCACTGCAGTCAATTCTCTTGGTAACGCCAGAGAAATTGACGCCACGTTCGAAGTTGCCGCCAAAAGTACGCAAATAGGACAAGCCGATATTTCCTCTTTTCACGATCGTGACGACAGACGAGGGGGAAAATAATTCTTTGAGGTTAAGGATTCTCGCCCCGAAAGGACGTCTCGTACGCTGGTTTCCTGTCACCGTGGCACGCGATCCGATTTCAGCGTGATTTCACATGTGCACGTAGACTCGCAACGTGTTCGGCCGTCCCTCGCGAAAACAGAGCTGCGAATACCGCTATGAGAGGACTACTTTCGCCGTGGGGCGGTACACAAGGTGGCAACGTCGCTGTCCGCCGAGTGATCGGATCAGGGCTCTGATTGGTCGTTGGTTATTCGCGATAGCTGGCACCGCGCGGAGGTTCGTTAGACAGGGGCGTACGCAGGAATCGTCGGACGCCCACCCCGTCGAAGAGGGATAAACGATGCACACCTCCTACTTTCTCTGGCCTTCCTTCCCCTCTTTTTACCAGTACCCCCCCGGTCAGGGCCACGCTTGAGCAGGGTCGCGAACATCGGTATATCGTTGTTATATCCTTTCTCTCCCTTTCTCTTTCTCTCTCTCTCTCTCGCTGTTGGAAACGTTAACTGATTGCCAGGCGCCGACGTTGATCCAGGAGAACGAGGGAGGAGCTGTTAGTACTCCCTCGCAATGCCGCCGCCCTTCTTTTCATAATCGGTAACAAGTTTCGCGATCCACGAACGCGAGCCTCTCCGTCGCTTTACTTAACCATGTATGGAGCGATTGAGTAGGTTACACGCGACCTAACGCCAAAGGCCACTTCAATCCGAAGGCTACGAGGTTAATATTTTTTTTCTTAGGGCTCGTAGTCGGGCGTATTGATTTTGTTTAAAAGGGGGCATATCCCGGTGTGCATGGCAACAGTAATTTTTCAGTTGTGTCTGAAAATATCGACCAAGTTTGACTCGATAGGGGTTGACGATGCGCGTGCAGAAAGATGTAAAAATATCTTTAAAAATTTATTTGATAGAAAATACACGTATAATTCTACACCACTGAATGTTATACAGGGGTATACATTCAACTTACCGATATTTACTTTTTCTTTTTTAGGGGGAGAGGTTGTATTCTTTTGAACATTACAGCTGATTTATTGACTTCGTTGATGGATGGATTCTTAATTCATAGTGACAGGAATCACTCAGGGATATCTGAAAATATTGGTGAGGATTAATTGAGATTTGGATGAAAGGAGACTGATAACGTGAAAGACGATATAAAAGATAACTTATCTAGACGGATTGACACATAAGATAAATCCAATATGGCTTTTTATTAGTCAATGATAATGACTAACAACAAATGAAATAAATTAATCTCTAACATCGGTCATATGTCGTGATTGCATGATATTAGTCGCAATAAATTAAATAAGTAGTTACATTTAAATTAAATAACCTATATATACGATATATAGACTCTTCTCTAATATACATTAGCAATTAACGTAAATTATAAATAAATTCATCCTCGAGAATATTCTAAAAATAAAATCAAGCTTACAATCCAATGGCATGTGTAATTATATCACATGTAAATGTGTATCTAGATGGGGAATTGTTCACAGTATTTGACGATTTTGTTACAATTGTATAGTAACAAACTTACAATAAAATCGTATATTTCTTTATATGAAATTGCGTTCGTTAAACTGTTAAGCTAGAGTTCAATTTTCTGTGACATCAATCTTTTTTTTTTGTAACTATGAAATGTATGTTTCATGATTATGATATTTGGCTTGTGACCAATAAGTAATCACAAGACTATTCGACACATTCGTGTATATATGTATATAGTTCTCTGAAAATTGTACCGACTCGGTATACAACAGTATACAGTCATAAATACATCTTTTAATCACATTGGTGCACTTACTAAGGACCTATATACAAATTAGAACATATTTGTTCTGTCGCTTAATGAAAACTGAAAACGCTGTACACAAAAATATTTACATATTAAAATTTAAATTCTTATTATGGTCGTGTCGTTCTTTTCTTTTTTTTCGAAGTTGAATATACGTTAAATTAGTTAAGACTTGACATAGCCGTAATTAATGTACATTTACGTGCATAAAATGTTTCTTTTCCTTAGCTTCATCTCGTTCGTTTTGAGCTCGCAAGCTAATTGCAACGAAGTTAGAAAATCGTTGTATAAAGTACGAAAAAAGACAAATAGGTCTATAAAATAGTAATCCTAAAATATTTGTACTAGAGTGGGCTACAATTGAAATTCAGAGTGAACAATGATTCTGTCATAATGAATTTACGTAGTGCTATGTTTTGAACATGTGAATTGCGTTTAGAAGTATTTGCGGGAAATTATACAATGCCGCACACAACATGAATCTTTTTTACAGTCCACCGCCTGATCTCTCCACGCTGATCTGTTTCTTCAATATTTCTTTTTCGTGCTGCGCCTCTTCCATCTCAGCCATCCTTGCGAATCGCGAATATGCTACGTGTCCAGATTTGATAGCAGACATCATCTGTGTCAAATTAAAACAGATTAGCTTAAAAATTAAAAATAAGAGGAAACCACGTTTCATAAACTTGAAGATAATCACAGTTTTATAGTTTGGTACAAGAGCAGCATGATACTAAAATACTTTGCAAGGAAAAAGAAAAGGAAGCAGAAAGGTCCAAATATTCATAGAAATTATGATCAAGGCAAAACACATTTTGATTAGTTATCATAATCAATCTGTATGTAATCAGGGCTAAACTATTCGTGCAACGAAAAAGACAATATTAAAAAACTAGTTAAGTTAAATTATGAAAAAATAAAGGGACGTAAAAATATGTTATGAGTAATCTGTCGTTATTCAACAGGTCTCTTTCGCGAATTTTTTTTTTTTATTAGATGTTGAACTGATTCTGAATAATATTAAAAGAATATTTAAATATATGCAAAAAAAAAAAAATAATGCAACAAAAAGAAACTTGAAAGCAGCAGCAAGAGTATACGACAAATCCGTGCGTGCGAGCTTTCACAGACCTGAAGATATTCGTCCAACTCGACCTGACCGTTCATATTAGTGTCGATTTCGCGCAGTATTTCATGAAGCTCTTCACCAGGTACTTCCTTGTCACCAAATAACTGCGAATAGTAAAAAGAGACATTTCGATTAAACGCATGCACTACGATTTACCTGCAGATAATCTTGTAGCTCCATTTGCCCATTGTAATTGAGATCAATTTCATTGAGCAAAGTGTGCATCTCGTCTTCGTTCAGTTTTATGCCAAGTACCTATACATTAACAATAAAATGTATAATAAAATAAAAAAAAGATAAAAGAACAGACTCGAATAATTTAAAATCAGCACTGTGTATTCGACGCAAACCTTAAGTCCTCGTCTGATATCGTTAATGGAAACGTAGCCTTTGTTGTCTTTGTCGATGATCCCGAAACGTTTAATATACAATTGAATTTCCTCCTTTGTGAGATTAATAGGAATTTTGTCACGGGACGCACGATTAACCATTTGTCCCATTTCATTAGCGAGGAATTCAGAAGCCATCTTATGCTGCCTTTTTTTTTCATCTGGTGTCCAGTGTAACTCCTCCGCCATGATGTCAATGATAGCTGGAAGAGCTTCTTGCGCTGCCTGGACGTTCAAAAAAGCTAATCTCAATCTTCTTGCAATCATGTCAATCGTCGTTCTCGCGTATTCGCGAACTCCATATCGAATCTAAAATTAACAGCGACTAGTTATTACAATGACAAAAAATGAAAGAGATGATCAATAGCCAAAAAGTGATAATCAATAGTACTTACCTCGGCGTCGATATACGGAAATTCAGGATGAATCTTTTTACCTATGATCGGCCACCTTTTACCAGTGAGAGAAGCCATTTTTGCTACTGCAAATGCGCGATCTCCATAACTTTTGGCTAGATGTTGCGCAACCTCACACTCCAAGCCAAAATCTTGTACCAATCTGATGTACATTGTTGGACTCCAACCATGAGCTCCCTCGAGGAGAAAACCATTTGTCTGACAGGGTCTTTCAGGTTTTAAATCGCAAGCTTAACGAATAAAATATAAATTAAAGATAAAACTTATGAAATTTTTAACATACGCATCATGTATGTATAATATACCTTTGATAGCTGCGTCGATGGTTTCCTCAGCCATTGCCCTGTACGTCGTCCATTTTCCTCCAGCTATCGTGATAAGTTTTGTGGGACTGACATGCACGATATGATTTCTAGCTAGAGATTGAGTGTTTGGTTTGTTCGGATCGGAGACGAGGGGTCTAATTCCACTCCAAGCAGACAACACGTCTCCTCGACGGACTTCAACGTCCGGATTGAGGTAGTTCTTTACTTCGCGTAAAATGAACATGATTTCATCTTCTGTGGGTCGTGGATTATGCGTTACTTGGCAGGGTAAATCAGTCGTTCCTGCGATCGTTTGCTTCTGCCAGGGTAGGAAGAAGATCACTCGGCCATCGCTAGTTGCTGGGTCCAGTAAACCCATTTGATCAGGACTATAAACGAAATTTATAATTATACATAATTAATGTAAATCTTCCCAACGCGTTTTGTAATCCACCTGTGGTTATTCACCTGTAGTAACCTGGAAGAACAATGTGAACACCTGAAGAAGGACAGCAGATTTCTTTAACATCTTGGTCATCCATCTTCCTGATATGATCGGTGAATGGACCCGTTGCGTTTATTATCGCCTTTGCTTTCACATCCCACTGTTCACCTGTAAGTTCATCTCTCACGCGAGCGCCAGTGAGGACCCGATTGCCGTCCTTCACAAAGAAAAGATAAACAATTTACTGTCTTTCCACTCTTATCACGCGTGAATGACAATATCAATGCCAATACCTTATCAAGACCTTTCAAGAGATTAACAACTGTAACATGATTTACAACTGTAGCGCCGTGTCGTGAGGCGGTAAGTGCGACTGCCAAATTCATTCTGGCATCATCCTGTTGACCTATTACACCGAGGGAACATGAAATTACAAAATATGCTTAAAAGAGCTGACAAAGAATAGCACAATGGGAGATACCATCATAGTAGACAATAGCTCCCGTGAGTTTGTCCCCTTTCAACATGGGGAACAATTCCAACGCATTGCTTTTGCTGAGAAAATACGACGACTTTACTGTCTTACTTCCAGCCACAAGGTCGTACATTTTTATACCGAACCAGTAATAAGGAATTTGCCACCATCTGTTGAAAAAGCAAGTGGATGTTACAAAACGACTTTGAATATTGATTACGTATCGAACAAGTAAAAGCAATTAAGAGAAAGCAACACACGTGTAAACGGGCAACATGATAGGCAAAGGATGAGCCAAGTGAGGTGCGCTGTGTAACATAGACGCTCGTTCGTGCAAAGCTTCCTTGACCATTTTGTACTGTTCCACGTCCAATTGCATTATAGCCTTCTGCAAGTAACGCACTCCACCATGGATGAGTTTTGTACTTCTGGAAGATGTGCCAGAGGCAAAGTCATCTCCCTCGATCAACGCTGTTTTCAAGCCTGGAAATTAGGAGTAGCGTAATGTAATTAATTGATAAGTATTGAATTAAAAAGAGTGAAAAAGATGTTAAAAAATTACCTCGTGTGCAAGCATCCAACGCGCACCCAGCACCCGTTGCACCACCACCAACAATGAGAACATCGTATTCCTCGTTATTCTTTAAGGTCTTCACCTGTTCCTCTCTGGTTGGCAAGGGTCTTTTAGATGGTCGTGATTTCGATACATCCGCGTGCACCTGTAATGAATGAAAGAGCAATAAATCAAACGAATCATAACCAGTTTTGCGTGATACATTGCACGAGAGTAGTATCCTCGCGCGAGCTTTTTGAATACACGCGAATTGGCGCCGTTGCCGATCGATAAAACAGTTGAAAACGCGGCGGATAAGTCGAAATAAAAGAGCATTCCTCGCGTATTTATTAAAGCAGATTGAAGGCTATTCTTCAATTGTCGTCACATCGAACCGCAGGACAATTATCGTGATAAACGACCCTATGCCAGTTGTCGCGTTGGATAATCAACTTTAGTCACCTCACGATAAAATCAATTGCTACGATTCGTATCAATCCGATTTGTCGAGTACGATCAACTTCGACAGATCGGTCTCGTGCCTATACTTTTACAAGATAGATGAATAATTTTACATCGATTTTTTATTTTTATCCTCGTTAATTGACGATACGCTGTTTATTCAGTAAAAAAAAAAAAAGGTATATTTAGGTGAGCTATAGCTTCGAGGAATGATCGTGTATCAAAATAGACGAGCTTGATGGCTTGTCCTGGGCTGGCACAGACCTTCGCAGTAGTGAAATTTTGGTACTCACGTGACGACGACTAACAAATCACGAAACGCTACAACCTTGACAGCCCGCATAAATTATATATAGCCGCGCTATATGCTTAAGACCATGATAAACAGTAGAAACATTTATTGCGGTAATGTATTTTCTGTTTAATTGCGTTTTGCTGAACATTGTGCGAAACAGATTGTCGTCGAAAGAAAAATAAGAGGAAACTGGAATGATAACCAGAATTCAATGTTCGATTATAAA
Source organism: Melipona beecheii (assembly GCA_032399605.1). Classification (NCBI taxonomy): domain Eukaryota; kingdom Metazoa; phylum Arthropoda; class Insecta; order Hymenoptera; family Apidae; genus Melipona; species Melipona beecheii. Next base: position 2,398,347 of record JAUCMO010000502.1, read on the forward strand.
AAGCAAAAGAAAAAAATTACGAGGAAACTCTTGCTGTGATGTAAAAAGAGGTCCAACGCTCCGTTCGCGTCACCACCTTTGTACAATTCCCATGACACGTGGACGTTTCAAGTGGAAAGTTCCACAAATCGATCAGATTTTCTAACGAAGAAATAAACAAGCGACGAACAAAGGATGAGATCGCAACACGGAAGAGATGTACGAACTGCATATCTTGTACTGAAATATTTTCGCCATGATACGTATCATAGAATTTCCAAGAGGTTTATTTTCTGGTTGCAATCCGATTGTATCGCCGTGTTTTCACAGACATGAAAACGAATTTTTGCACAAATAATCGCAATATGAGAACATACGGATTATACTTACGGTACTATCGGACATTAATAGATAAGAAGTAAGGGCGCTAGCACCAATGGCACTTGCACCCCCCACTAGCAGTTTCAGCGATGCCATCTTGCTCGTCGTTTATGGTGGAACGAATCTTTCCGGAAAAATCTGGAAATAAACGGTTCGTTACTTATCGTTGTAACGCAGTTAGAGATTACGTAAGATGGAGAAAGAACTATCGAAAGATACGATGAGTTAAAAGGAGAAGAGGGTGGTTGTTAAATCGGCAAAATTCCTGTCTGATCTATGTGATAAATAATATTTTTACACGAGCCGATAAGATAAATCGACTGCGGAATGTCGAATATCTACCGATCGATCGGTCATACGCAGTGTCCCTGGTACCTATGAATCAGTGAATCCATTCAGGTTATTCGGTGATGTATCAACAGGTGCAACGTGCATGAGTTGAACAACTATTTATTTAGAAAAGATGTAACGAAAGAAATTATTGATGAAACGTTCGTAGGAAGAGGATCGAGTCAACTGTCTGCGTATCGAAATTTGATCTTCCTAGTTGGCAAGATAATCTAACACGTGTACAGTAATCTTTCAAGTACATATTAACTTATGAAATTCTTATGTAACATATATGAGTATTAACCACGATATTAAGTATAACGATATTAAGCACGAAAGTACAGGGATGGTTCATTGGCTTCCTCGCGAAGATCGTTAAGTTTTCAAAGTGATGCTTTAAAAATGATCATTGGCAGTCATCCCGGAATATTTTTATCTCAATTAAACGTGACATACCGTTTCACTGTCTCGTGTCATGTGACATACTGATGTGTCATACGAGATAACATTATGCTTACAATTTTCACACATACAATGACGTAAGAGGGCTTACAATGTAGCGATTGCACCCTCTAAGTGAATTACACGATCGCCGTGTGTGCTGGAATTATTTAACTGGTTCGAAACTTCCTATTATGACCGGGGGAGTCCCCGTGCCGATAAGTTTATCGCGTCTTCGAATTAACAGTTATGAAAAATGTACGCTCGATTGATAATGATTGCGTTAATCGTAAAACAAAACTTGATGTAACACAAGAGATTGACGAAAACCACTGGCTGTTTGTCAGTGATTTAGTTGAAACTGGAAAATAGGAATGTCCGAAAATCTCTCGCTAAGCATGTTACAACGAGTAACTAGATTAATCGATTTTTTAGCAAGTCAAATCAAAGACAGCACGTTTCAACGACAAATTATCGACAAGTGAGTAATTTTTCCCCATTAACGATATTTTTATATTTGTTAAAAATAACTATCTTAATACAACCAATAAAAGTAACTAGATATATTTAATCGAGACATTATATGTAGCAAAGTGCACGCTTTATTTCTTTTCACCAGATGTTCGTAGTTTGTCGAAAATTATTTTAATTCAAATAAAAGTGAAAAATTGAGGAACATGTAATATGCACCGCGTGTCCAATCAAGAAGTCACTTGCTTTTCGAATGAAATAATATCAGAAAATAATTCGCATTGTACTGTTCGATACGAGACCTTGACAGTCCCCTAAAACACGTGGAATTACGTAAGCCATGGCTTGTGTTAATCAGCAAAATTCTAATATTTCTTGGCGTCTTTACCGATTGCTTTTCTTTCTTTCTTTTTCTTTTCAAGAATATATAACACGTAACAGGTGTATAACGTGAACGAAATAATTTCACAAAAATTCGAAAATTGATCAGATCTGCTTGCAACTGTGAAAAAAAAAACTAGTCGAGTCCGAAAGGGATAGGTCTTTCTTGAGGTAAATGGGATCTCGTCAATTCTCGCACAATTTTTACGAAATACCTTCAAATACGTGCACATTGTCATCACGCAAAGACACAGGAACGATGTCGCAAAACAAGGTTTTAAAATAGCATCTGAACCTCATGCCAAATAGCTCGGAATGTTGCATGTATTGTAACTGAGCTCATTATACAATGCGAATATGTGTTACAACATTATGAGTGAAAAATGGTAAAAAAATGCTCGCCGATGATATTCGGTCATCGCAATATAGACGAATAAGCAAAATCTCGTAAACAATCAATGCTCGAATAAGTTGACCACCCTCGATGCACCGCCACCCCCTTTCGACTACAGTTTCAGCGAATGCGAAAGTTAGGTTATAAGAGTTGGGTTCTCCATGGAGAAACTCACAGTTGACACCTCCTTGTTTTTCATCGTCGAGGGAATCATCGTGTAATTTGATACGAAAACGAATGATTCGTACGTATGATTATGATTTGCCACAGTAATAGCAATTGACATTTGTTAACGATAATGCTACTCACTGTGAAACGAATTGACAGCAGCACGGGAGTGTTGAGGACACTCGCGCACGGTGGTGAGTGCGATATCCGAAACTAAAAATTAACGACGCACATATTCGACGAGGATGCCGGTGCACATTTCACTGACTCGCACGAGGGAATAAACCATAGTAAACGATCAGACCGCACTTAATAAATATGCAAGTCGACATCGATTTCAGCGACATCTCCCGGGTGTTCTTCTATCTATCGAATACAATGGCGCGCCCGACAAACGTAAGTCACTAAATTGTTCACTTTTTTTTTTTGTTTTTTTTTATCATTGAAAGTGATTTTAGCGGGGGTAACCCAGAAAATCAGGTCTCTTCAGGTGCAACGCTAATGCAACAAAATTTAGCGATTGATTGATTTGGGTCACGTGATTCGTGAGGCGTGGGGTGGATCTCGAGTAGGAGTGGCGTTGTCTACTGAGCGATCGCGTCTGTAATTTGTTTTGTATCGATTCAAATGTTTGCACATCAATAAAATTTTATGGCAAGAAGGTCATCTTCATTTCCTAGTCGGAACAGTTGCTTCTGGGCCTTTCAGTGAATCGTATTGGGGTTGTGAATTTTTTTATTCTCTGTACGGATAAAGAGATTAAATCCTGAAAAAAATATATTATACACATATATTTATAAAATATATTACACATTAACATATAAATATATTAGAATAACGGGTTTGTTCCATTTAAAACTATAAAGGATTCTCTTCAATCAGTTACAATATTGTTGTATTTATATTCACGTTATTTTTGTACAAAATTAACGATCTCCTTTTACAATGTCAAAAAACGGATTAGTCAAAAATACTCGATATCTTATTACTTGTTATTTTGCAAAAGTTCATAAAATAGTGATTCTTTTCTGCTCGGTTACCTTGTAACTTACATATGAATTGTGTATTACTCGTAATACCGAAAGTAAGATAATATTTTGTTATTTTACAGCGAAATCTCCATAAAAGAGAGACAGTCGTTTCTTTTTTCTTGAACGATGGAGTTGAATATACACGAAAGTCTTGTATATTAGACAATAACAATCTGAAATGTTAATGCTAGTAACAGGTGGTTTCACATGTTGACTATGATCTAGTAAAATAAGAGATGTAAACATAGTACAAATGCAGAGGATGTATGATGAACGGATGTACAATAAATAGCAAAAGTCATTGCAAAAAAAAAAAAAAAGATCAAGACACACAACGTAGCTAAGATCTACTATTTACACAAATTGTTATATCAAAATATACGATCATTTTTTATTACACAATTAATTATGTTTTCCTCCCTTTCGTATCGTTCTCTTGAGCCTGAAATATGAGCTAAAAACTACACCTCGTCGGATGCAAGCATCTCTCTGTCAGTCGGTGAAGATGACTTTTCCTTTCTTTCCTCTTCTTTCATTTGAAGAGCAACGGCGGACTCGAGCACCCGTATCCTACCCTCGTGTTTCACAATTACTGCTTTCAATTTTCGTATTTCTTCCGTAAATTCCTTCAAAAGTTCCTCCTGTGAAGTAAACACCTATTGTTAACAAATATTGCCAAAAGGCAAATTTAAACCAAGTAACGAGTGACGTACGGTAATGCCTGCCGATGCTTGTGCATTCTGTGCAGAATTCGAGGAAGCAATTTTTGCTCCTTTGCTCAATATGTTTGATTTTTTATGTACTTTCAATTCATTCTTGGCCACTGAAGGTTGATAACCATCTCTCAAAGAGATCGATATGGGATCTGCATCGGTTCCATTCTCCCATTCTTCGGCAGATATCGCAGCAGTGTCACCGGGAGTATCGGGATACAAATCTTCTTGAAACAATTCTGACTGAAAACGAACAAATAATATTAAAACGATTAGAAAACAAAAATAGGCTTAATTATTCAATATGAACATATATGTATAATGTATAAATTATACCTTTCTCGGTACAGTCATAGAGATAACCTGGCAAAAGCCCGAGTTGTTGAGCCGGTAAAATCTAGTTATTTCACAGCTATTAACATCACAGCCTCGTTTTGGCATCATTCCTATACCTCTTTGAGGATCAGGAGTTTGAAACGTATTAATGTAATGAACAAAGGGAGGTTCAGGGGTAATTTCGAAATATCGAATTACAGAATCACCCTTCCCGCATAAATACACTAAATTTGTGTCAGGATCGTACAAGGGAAACATAACACCGTTACTTGTATCCAATTCGACCATAACTATGGGTTCACCTAACATATCTGGAGCGCGCAGAGAATACTGTCTCTCAGACATTTTACTGAAACCTGTGGTAAAGATCAAGCCTCCCCTGAAAACATATTAAACACACATCTTTGTGGATACAAAGTTTTAACATATGTTCATACGTACAAATATAAAAACCCTACAAAAATATACAATTTAATAAGATATATGTTTGAATATTACTCTTACATAATTTAATAATCTACTTTTACTGTTTTTTGAATTGTCTCATTCGAGTTAATCATCAAAACTGAATAACATCCACCTTGTTACAACATTTGAAAACTGTATCTTTTGTATCAAATACACACGTGTAAAATAAAACAAATAAAACAAATAAAATGATCATTAAGGAATAGCATTGTTTGCACAATACATCATTATAAGTTATGTATTTGAAATGGAGATCAGTGCACCAGCTGATCACTGAATTTTGTAAGATATATGTACCTGAATCGATTTGTCCATTTCTCGAAACAGATATCAGCATTCAAAAATGCATTAATAACGTTTTAAATATTAGTGTAGTTATTTCACTGTATTATTTATCTGAACTTATTTATCGACATGGATGAAATGTTATATTTTAAAATAATATACTTTACTTACTGAAACTTTTATGCAGATACTACACAGTGGACAACTTGATATTTGCATTTATTAAGCTGGCATCCTCTTGACGAGTTGAATTTTCAATCTTCAAGTTTTCCATTAAAAAATACCAAATCTCGCACTACACAAATTGGAAAGACCATGTGATAATAAAAAATAAATGTATTCTTAATGAGCAAATAGAAGTATCAATCACATGTCATTAAAATATATGTTTGCCACAAAAAAGTTGTTTTAAGATAAATATCACATTTATTCTAGGTACATTTATTGTGTAAAAAGGCGGATGTATACTGTTTGATGATTATTTAATGTGAAAGATATGATAGTGTTTTACATAATCAAAGGTATTTGCTATTCCTAAATACGCATTTACTTGAAATTTACAGGTAATATTTATTCGAAACTTATCAGTATTCATATGCAAATATATGGTTGTAGAAATATTTGTGATTAAGTACATGTATAATTAAGAATTAAAAGACTTTATTCGTATTTACAAATACCCACTGAAAAGAAATTTACGTACCTGAGGAAGATTGCACGGGTCGCCTTACTACCTTCATGCGCAATAGCCTCTTCCAATATCTCTCCAGTTCTTGGATCCAAAATTCGGATCTTTTTATCCTTGCAAGTGGTAACTACTCTGGATCCGTCCCAATTCCAGCATGCAGAATAAATCATGTCTGGATGGCAATCTATTCGTACTATGGCTTCTCCTGTGCCTACGTTCCAAATCAATACAAGATTGTCAGACCCAGCTGTGAGCAATACATTTAATGCCGACGGATGCCATAATACAAGGCCGACCCTGCGCTGATGCAGCTGGAGATCTACCACAGATTCCGTTAATGTCCTAGAAATACCACCATCAGGTATTTGCCACACTTTGACTACGCAATCTTCAGAACCTGACGCTATGACATTATCATTGTGAGGACACCAAGCAATGTCTAACACAGGACCTTTGTGTCCACCAACCAATGGATAATCTGCTGGTATTCGACCTACCTAAAATACAATGTAAATGACCATGAGAACTATTTGTCAAGTGGTTCAAGAAAATAACAAATGACATACTAGTACAATGCTTAAAATTGAAAAGAAAAGAGATAAACTTGGAACCTAATGTAATCAAAAGTGGAACTTACTTTGTTGTGCGGTAAAACTATGAAGGCTCCACCGCCTGCGGATTCCACGATGATGGCGAGGAATTTTGGGTTCACGGCGCAGAAGGTCGAGTCCCACGAGGACTTCGACACCCTTATATTGTCGTAACATTGTTCACGTTTCAAAGCCGTCCCGTACACGTGGCGGAACTTGCTGCTGCGCACCACACGAAAAGACATGTCTGCACCTACTTTCAGTGACAAGCAAAAAGTCAAAGAAAAAAAAATAAGGAAAAAAATGAAAAAAAAGGGAAAAAAGAAAGAAACAAAGAAAACGACGATTAACCTAAAGGACGAGGATGGGCACTTTTGTGGGTCGTGTGCCAGATTATTACAATTATTTTAATAAATTATTGTTACGTGTCCAACGACAACGTGGGCGTCGCGTGGACCATCCCCGTTTTATAAATAGATTCCCCACCCTCGACGTGTCGAAACGAGCGCGACTGAAATAAGAATATTTTTCGAATCCTGGCTGTTTTGCTGTTTATAAGTTTGATGTTCCTCTGCTCTTCCACCATCCAACCCCTCCCGCCTAACTCTCCCTAGTCACGACCGAGGTAGATCCGAACCTTCAGGGCTACCAATTATCACGAAAATATATATCGAAGATGCTCGCGAGATAGATCATAATTGATCGAGGCGAAAAAATAGATCCGATCCACCCGAAAATAAACTCTGACCGCTGCTTTTACGCGACGGATGATTCACCGAGCTGATCGTCACCGAGCGTTCCTGAATTTATATTACTTATACTACGCGTCCGGTCCCGTTTAAAGGCGTCGGACCGCCGGCCGAACAATCTGTTATTTCGATTATTTTCGGATTATTCGCGAGCGTCGTCGGTTTTTTGACGTCGCGCCAACCGTTGTGCGGAGGCAATCCGAGCGGGTGAAACCATCGAAAGCTTCCACTGCTGCTGGAGAATGAAATTTAGGTCGATCGCGCTCTCCCCCGGTTAGTGCATTGATCGAACATCTTTCGTTGAAATGAGAATCAACACGTTAGAAATCGGACGAGCTTCTCCGCGCTAAACGAGAACAGCATGCGGTTAATTAAGCAGAGCGGAATCTCCCAGTTGTCTCACTGATTTTACCTTCGACGATTTAAGAAAGAGCATCTATCATTCCCTGATAGAGCGTGTCGCGTTCCCCTTTACCTCACCCCGGCCACGTTTGATGAAACGAGCGAAAATCTCATCGATCGAGAACGAAAGACTGAACCGAAGATCGATCGTTTCTCGACGAATTGATCGGTGCAGGGAACGGAGGAAACAATTCTCAGGATACTCCTTCCGACGTCGCGAGATACGATCGTTCCGTAATCGTCAACGGATTGACGCCGACTGCTATCCTCTCGCGCTGACTCTATCTAATCTACCACGTGTTTATAGACGGCGCATGCACACACGCGCAGCAGCGATACTCGACGACGCAGCTACGACAATACGGCGATTAATGCTGTTACGCTATCGCGTGTTTTACAGATAAGAATGCAGTTACCGCGTTCGACGGACGACTTTTTCCTCCTGGCCTTCGCGATCAACGCTCGCGGCGAACTTCAACGTTCCCGCCGACCGGCAGCGACGTCGCGCCGTAATTCGGCGAACGACCACGCAGCAGCGCTATTGAACACGAAACGGCTGGATCATTTGAGAGCACCTTATTTGGAAGTGCGCACCCTGCTCCTGCGAATACCTACCCCCGGAACTCTACCTCTTCCGTCACATTATCGGTCACGTAGCGCGCGTAACACTCTGCGAGATCCCATTCCCCACGACTGCGTCTCTACGTTTCAGCTTCGCTTGTCTCTCGCTATTCCGCGGCACTTGTGTACGCGTAAATGTACGGGTAAAAATCGGGTTACGTACGCGCACGAGGCGGTGAAGAACGGCCGATCGATCCGCGAACACGCGGCGAACTTGTCGGTTCGCTCGAAGGAGCTTTCTCTCTCTCTCTCTCTTTCTCTCTCTCTCTCTCTCTTTCTCTTTCTCTCTTTTTTTTTCGTTTATCTTTCCCCTTTCTTTCTTTCTTAGAGCAACGCGGAGAACGCGCAGAAAGCGATTCTCACCGAAAGGAATTTTTTTCCGATGACAGCCGATGCACGCTTTTGGAAAAGAACTCTCCCCACCCCTCCCCAAATCTCACGCGCTAATGAGGATGACGGCTGCGCGCGCATCTAAGCGCAACATGGCGCGTTTTGGCGCGCAATGTTTGAATTTTTCCCGGGCTGTCTCCCACGGTCGATCGTCGGCCTTAGAGTGTTAGTTCAGATTTAATTAGATTTAATTAGCGTTGATCTAGATTTTTGCTGTAATGGAAGTACCAGGAATTAAGAGATTTAAAATATCTTATCTTCCTTGCGTCGAATGATTGAAACGATTTAGTCCAATCAATTTCAAATACCGATAATCGCAGTTGAGATTAACTTTAATTCATCGATTACGATTCACTGTTAAACTTTTATTCGATCATTGACTTATATATCGTCGCTTGAAATTTCGATCGAAAGTCAACCGATCGATATTTTAATTCAATTAATAACTAACGAATCATCGACCATTACTATCGACCATTCAGTTAGTAACTAACGAGTGATCGACAATTACTATCGACGAAATTGAATCGACGATTCATTTTTCTTGCAACGAAAATTTTACTTCCTCGTCGTTGTCGACTTGTTAGTCTGATTTTTGAATGTGATCTAGTTAACGTGCTTTGTAAAACGTACCTAAGAGCGAAGTGAATCGACGAAGGAGTGGGAATGGGTGAAGGGGGAGGGGATATGCATTCGATTTGTCGCGAGTGCAACACTTGCTTTCGTATCATTCGTGACGATGTTCTGAAAAGTTGCATGCGGTCGTGTATGCATGTTTTGCTTGCAATCTGACGATGCGCCTCAGATAAGAGAGTGAACACATCGGCACCGTAATATTCGACTGATTGAAATGGGTAATCAAGCGACACGTGCTAGCAATGTATCCGCGAAGAAGGCTGACACTGTCACGCACACCAGCGACAATGCAAATAGCGCGAACAACCTCTCGAAGAGTTCCTCGGGGTCCGAGTTGGAGAGCAACACGCACATGCAGTTCCTTCCGATCGAGAATCTGGCGAAGGTAAAGTCAGTTTGCTGCTCACAGCGCGCGTTTCGCGATTACTGCTTTTCGTAAATTGAACGAAGATGACGCGCGTTCGATATCTCGTGGAGAAACGTCGATCGTCTTTTGGAAATGTTAATCGTTGGAACATTAACAGTCGTTTAGCGTTTTGTGAATTAGATTGCAAATTTTTTTTTTTTATCAATTTACTATCTCGCTATTCACTCTTATGACAAATATATGCACGTAATTATAGGTTATACGAATAATTTGTACAACCTATAATCATGCAACTGATTTGGCATAATCTTCGTAGATAATATTATTCAGTTGGAGAAATCATATTTAGATTGTCTCTGACATTTTTTCGAATATATGAATGAATATAAATTATTGTTGTATTTTCTTCTATCTCGATGGTATATCTGTTTTCTAATTTAAAGATATAATATTTATTAAAATTAGTTTTAATGTGTTGTCAAAAGTTAAACCGTTCATTTTGTATTGTAGATCTTATCTCATCGAACTCACGATGAGGAACGTATAAATGGAATTACAGCATCTGTGTTTCAACACTACCTCTTCCCCAATTATCCCGAGTTGGGTGAAAAATTGTTCAATCATCTTCATCACGCTGCCAATGTTAGTACCTCATATTTGAGTGCCAATTGTTTCAAACAACAAGCAGAAAAGTTCCTCTCGGTGATGAATGATCAAGCCGTACTGGAGAATTACGTGAAGATGTACTCAGATATAAAGGGAGATGGAAATATAAATCCAGATGGATTGAAGGCCTTATTAAACATTTCTTACAACATTTTTATGAATAACAGCGGACTTTCTTCTTGTATCTATAAAGGTCAAATAATTGATTCAGCTGTCTCGTCATGTGTCAGTAAATTTAATATTTATCAGCATTTGTTAATCAAGTTCTAATTACATAACGTAAAATCTATATTACAGTTCCATGGCAAAAATGCTTTGTCTGTGAGTTATGTGAGCAATTGGATTTGGCAGAATTGTGCACGTGTAATATATGGCCCCCATCGCTACATAATACACGTGCTAACAACTGCTTACAGAAATGGCAACGCTCTTTTATCTAAAGAACAACCGCAGCCACATTTGTTGATACCAACACCTATACTGGAACAACCAGACTTCCCATGTTTTCCTCAAGTTTTGTTACCAATGAGTTACGTGTGGTTATTATCGAGCACGTTACCCGAATGTTATCTTCAGGTACATTCTCACTTGAAATTTGTTACATTTTATATAAATCATAAAACACTAAGATGAATATATGTTTAGGCAGATAATTCACCAAAAGATATTACTCATGCACTCATAGCTAAAAGAATGGGCAATCTGTGCCCTAGACACTGGACATTATTGTATAACAGTTCGGAACATGGCACAGGAGCTAATCGCTTTCTTCACCATGTATTAGGATACAGAGGTCCCACTCTGTTATTTATACGAACTGTTAGTCCAAATGAAGATACTTCACGTCCTATATATTGTATATGTTCAGCGATAGAATGGCGTGAGAGTCACTTATATTGGGGCGATGAAGACACTTTGGGTATTGAACTGTTTCCTTCGTACAGAATTATTGAAAAGGGAGCTAAAGTATTATATTTGAATACTAATATCAGAGGCTATCCTCATGGATTACGATTTGGAAGTAATCCTCGCTCCCCATATATTAATATAGATGAATCATTCCATTCAGTCAGTATTGCAGGTGCACCTTACCCAATTTCTAGCTTAGAAGTTTGGGGTTGTGGCGATGCAAAATTAAGGTGACGTATCTTTTTCTTTTTTTAACATGTCAAGTTGAGTAAGTTTCAAAAAAAAAATTTGATATGTATTTTGCAGAGAACGTCAATTGGAAATTAAAAAGTGGCAAGTGAAGGAAGCAGAAAAACAAAGAATCGTTAAGTTAAGCGCTAGCGATTGGCAAGATCATCCTGATCGTTACTTACTTGAATTAGCAGGTAGGACATCCTACAATGAATCAAATAAATAGTCTCAGTGTGATATTATAGCAGAAAATTAATTTAGGATTCTAGTATGTTATTTGTATATATGTATATATTGTCAAGTATATTATTGCTCGAATATGTACTTATGCTGTGTATGTAAGATTGCAAACACTATATTCGATTTACAAAGTACGAAGTACCATAGCATATAAACTATAGATTATACTATTGAAAGAGAAAGTTTCTTAATTTATTTTTTATGAAACTGTTACTTAAAATCGAAGTACTTACTTCAAAAACCTAATATATAGCATATTTTTAAACAGTACTTTCATGCTCAAATAATATTAGCATAAAGATTACAAAGCTCCTAAGATATTCGGGATAAAAATGTGCTATCTTACATAGTAATGATTAAAAATTTACAGTATAATCAAATAAATGACTTACACTGTAGACTTTTAATGATATTAAATATATACATATACTTGTTGGAAATGTAATAACTATATAGGTGCTATTGCACATTTTTATATGAATTTTAAATAAATGTGTTTTAGTTATCTGCGTTAAATTTGCGCCGTCTAATTCAATCAACTCACATTTATGTAACTTTCGGAATTTTGTATCTCTTTGTATTTTTAAGCTGTGACCATTATAGCGTGCCTTATATAAGTATTTAAAGAATATAATGAAGAGCGTCAAATATTAGTATTAGACGCAGTTATGCGAGAAATGAAATAAAAATAGCAAATATGATTTGACGAATCAATTGCGTTCAAAATCTTGTTACTTATTGAAAAGTCATAGTTATTGTTCGATAATTTATTTTGAGCGAATAAATTTTTTTTTTTAATAAAATTTGTATTTAAGTAAAGCATAAAAATGGCGAGAAAAGTTTTTTATTTCATCAGTTATAATAATATATGAACAATATTATTTTTTGTTTGAGGAATAAATACGATACTTAACACGTTATAACATGTTTTTGTTTTTTCAAATCCTGAAGTAACGCTCAAGTTTAATATAACTTTTCTTATTTCGTTCCAGTTATATTCTCAATTTCCTGCCTCAGTAACCATAAAAAAAGATCGCAATACTTCTTCAAGAATTTATTGCTTAATATAACGATATTTCATGTAATATATATTTCTACAGAGAGACGTATACAAGATCATTTATCATTCCGAAGACAATTTAAACATATAATAAATATACATAAACCAATTAAACATATAACAATATACATAAACCAAAATAATTCCAAAAAATTTACTAATAACTATGACAACTTATTTTTTAATGTCACTGAACAGAAGAAGGTAAGGGAAAATAATTTGAATGTAACTTTTACAAGTACCTACATCGATATAAATAGTTCAAGAAACGTATCTATTAAAAATCATTGATGCGATTTCCAATATTCACTCACACATATTGCAAAAAATTCTATATATCAGGGACCATATAAGACATATTTACAATTATTTAAATAAATATATAAAACTATATTTTTCTAATAGATTTTATATATATTATTTATGCTACTTGGTGATACGGGATGTGCTATGAATGGAAGATAAAGAAATTCAACATATTCATCTCTAGAATGAAACGATCTTTTAAAATATTAAGGTAGTACAAGTATCCTTGGAATGCTGTTAAGCAAAACGGTAAGTAAAACCGTCTGTATGGAATTGATAACCATCAGACTGAAAGACCGTTTGAAATACTATATTCGGATCAATATCTGTACAGAAAAAAATTTTGATTATACAGTGAATGATAGAGACTCATGTTAACAAAAATTCATGATAGATACGAACCTTGGAATCCACTATCAACATCGTCAATGTCGTGACCATTATCATAACGCGATCGTTTCTTAGGGTCAGATAAAATTCCATAAGCTTCCCCAACTTCTTTGAATTTCTTTTCTTGTTCTTTCTTTTCCCCTTCCGTTGCATTAGGATGTCGATCTACATGTAATAACATAAAGATAGATCAACATAATTAAAATAAAACGAGTTGAAACGCATTTTCAAACTTACCAGGATGATGCACCATAGCTCGTTTTCTATATGCTTTTTTGATATCATCAGTAGACGCGTTTTTATCAATACCTAAAATCTTATAGTAATCTTTCCTCTTTGACTTTTTCAACGCTAGTTTAGCTTCCATTAACAATCGTTTATTATCTGTCAACGTTTAAACATTCCTCACGTTACTGTAAAACTGTTTATTGCAAAATGTGTTTTTTATTTACCTGAACTTTTATCCATTTTGTAAGCCTTCTCGAGATCGTGAACTGCTTCCTCATATTCTTTAAGCTCCATATAAGCAGCTGCTCTTCTCAAGAGTGCTTTAAGGTAATTTTCATCTAGTTTCAATGCTTCCGTACATTCTGATACTGATTCGTTTAATCGATTTAACTAGTAGAGCAGTGAACAAAATTAGCAATGGTATTTTAAAAATTTTTAATAAAACATAAAAATGTAATACCTTTGCTGCGACCGTTGCTTTATTATAGTGGAGTTTGGCATTTGTTAGTATATTTTGAGGATCTATAGTTAAAGCTTCCGTATATAATTTATATGCTTTCTCATATTGCTCCTTTTCGTAAGCAGCATTTCCCTCTTCCTTTTTCTTTTTCAAATTCTTAGCTCGTTTATATATTTCTAACGCTTTGGCATGATCCGGAGCCAGTCTAAGTACTTGCTGGAAGTGTGCAAATGCTCTGTCGATATTATCTTGGAAATACAGACACATGGCACGAACATATATAGCATCCGCATTTTGCTTATCAATATGCAAAATATCACTGAAATATTAATAATATAATATAGAATAATTTTCATTACTTTTAGTTTTTAATATAAAGTTATTGATATACTTTGCTATCTCCTGCGCTTCTTGGTATCTTCCCAAAAATACCAAACATTCTGCTTTAGTTAATTTAAACCTTGTACATCGAGTACTCACATCGCAACAACGATCCATACAATATACAACCTGTAAGAATTACGATACGTCAAACATTCTTAGCTGTGTTATTAGAATATGCTTAAAAGTTGTTACAAACCTTACGATAATCTTTAGCATTGTATGCAGCATCTGCATCCTTGAGAAATCTTTTCACGTATTCTAAGTCTTTTTTCTCTGTGGTAATGCCCTTATTTTCAGGATCAACTTCTAACAGCTTGGACAGAGTAGTCTCGGCTTGTACTATGTCCCCCAAAATCAGGCAACATTTTACAATTCTTACATATGCCTAAACGTAAACGAATTGAACTAAAAGTATGTTCGTTTCTTCGACTCTCTACTATGTATCTTATGCGTGTCTAACGTACTTTGCATACTTTCGCATCTAACTCAATGCATTTCTTTGCGTCCTCCAATGCAGGGGGATATTTATCAAGCATCATGTAACATGCAGCCCTGTTCGCATAATGCAGCGGCGTATTTGGATATAACTCTAGAAATACATTTGTTTTATTGATCCACGAGATCACAAAAAAAAAAATCATGACTCTTCTTCTTACTGAACGAATATACCTTACCAATAAGTTCGCTGTACTCTTTCAATGCCTCCTTATACTGTTTCCCGACGTAAAGCACCTTGGCAGTCTGCATTTTCGTACGCCTGGAACATCTACTAACCTGTTTAATTCTGCACCGAACTCACCTTGTAATCGTATTATAATCGCACAAAACGAGTACGATCTTTCACCGTAAAAAAATCATCGGAAACACAGAGTCAGCGCAAAGTAGAAACGATTCGGCTGAGATCTTCTTTTTCAGAAGAACCGATCGAATTGTCATTGTTCATTGAAAAGGTAACGTTTAATGAATTAAACGAGGCCTTTTTACTTACTCTTTAAGTTGTTCGGCAGCAGACATTGTAGATTGTTTTGAATTACACTCGTGTACGCCTGGAATGCTGGAGGACAGAGCTTATTATTTAATAAACCATTACACAACATACATGTATTCATAGTTGTTTCACAATTCATCGTCGAGCTTTAAATGTAATACGTACGTATCTATTCGATTGGTTTACTCTTCTTATGAAAAACAGTCCTACTCCCTTTTACATTACCAACAGAAGGGTCGCGTTTGTAATAATGATTCCAGGAAGTTAGTACACACACGTTCCAAAATGCATCTGGAATTGCACACCGAAAGCTGAAAATAACTCGAAACTAATGTTTATTCGATCATTATTTGACAGCTAATTGATACAATATAGTATTATATATAATACTGTTTACGGAATTTCGTTAAAAGGATTATGTTAGCATTAAAACAATATTTTACTATTGGCATATTCATAGCTTAAGTCACTACATTCAATAAAGATGTGAATTTATATACCTATATATATTTAATAAATTTCAATACCAGAAATTTTCGATATTGGTGCAAATATAAGAAAAACGTTGAATAGCACATTTGAAAATCTTTTTTTTCAACGTATTTTCGGAACAACTCCGATCCCATGTGCATACGTATCAACCTTTATGTCGTTGTCATCATAACCTGTGATTTTATCCGTTGAAGAGGCAAAGTACCGATTAAATCTGTAATACGTAAGTTTACGAATGGATAAGTGAAATTTATATACATATATTAAATATCAATTAAAATTAAACACACGTTTAATATTAATTAATGTGTCTGAAGATTACCGTACATGTGGAATAATTTCTTCAGTTGCATGTGCAATTCATATTGTACCATTATCATATTGCATTATGAAATTTTACAGATGAACATATGCGATATAGATATATCTATGTGATAAATGCTCATTCATCAAATATATTAATTTCTCTGTTGCAGTATTTTTCTAAAGATGAGTCGCTTTTTTGCTACTGGATCAGATTCTGAATCTGATAGTGCCTCTGAGGAGGAGCAGGTTCAACGAGCACCAACTACAGCTTTCACTGTAAGTAACAGCATTATAATCTTTTGTATTCAGTTACAAAAAAATTTCCACTAATGTGATATAAAATATTTTTAGTTCAGTGATGAGGAAGAAGAGACCAAGAGAGTTGTACGATCGACAAAAGAAAAGAGATATGAAGAAATTGCTAATCTCATCAAGCTTATAAGAAATTATAAAAAGATCAAAGACATGAGCAGCATGTTGTCCAGTAAGCTTTTGTAATATTTAATCCTTTGCGCTTTAGAACTGTTTCTATAATGTACTCTCGCAGATTCATCATATCTTATTTCATTATAAACATAATACTTGACATGCATTAATATGCAATCTAACAGATTTACTGCAGTGAAATCATTATCTAGACAAACTGATCATTACGGACTTAGAACCTTAAAGGATTAACGATAAATTAAATAAATGTAAATAAAGTAGTAGTCGCTCAGTTAGAATCATTCATATTGTAATCTTAGGTTTTGAGGATTTGATGCGTGCATACCAGAAAGCATTGCCCGTAATAGCGAAAGAGGAAGGTGGTCAGACGCCACGTTTTTATATCAGATGTTTAGTCGAAATGGAAGACTTTATTAACGAAGTGTGGGAAGATCGCGAGGGTCGTAAAAATATGTCGAAAAACAATTCGAAATCGTTGACTTCATTGCGTCAGAAGCTTCGTAAGTACAACAAAGACTTCGAGGAAGATATAGCAAAATTCAGAGAGAATCCAGATCAGGATGATGACGAAGAGGAAGAAAAACGTAAGTATAGTGCTTATTCATGCTTTTCTAAGCGAAAGTTCATTTCATTGTTTAAAATCTTTTAGCCGAGGAAGTTGTCGAATCTGAGGAAGAGGAGGATAGCGCGGTCGCTTTTAAAAAAGCTGGATCAGAAGCAAGTGAACCAGATACTTCCAAATTCAAGGTTTGTTACGTAAAACAGTAAAATGTTTTGTGACTTTCCTTTTGACATTTTTTCTTTTTTTTTTTTTTTTTTTTTTTTTTTTTTCATAGAAAAGCATGGCTGATGGAGAAGAAGGTAGTGAAAGCGAGTCTGACTGGGGCAGTTCTTCAGATAGCGAGAGTACAAGTAGCGAGGATGAAGGCCAATATCAAAATATACGTGATCGATTTATCAAAAAGTATGTTCAAGTTATTCAAGAAAGTAATATTAATAAATCAATATATAAATAATATTAACATGGCGCGTTTTGAAACAGGGTGACAGATAAAGAGGAAGAAGAGGATAAGGCAAAACGAAAAGAACAGCGGAAAGAGCGGAAAGAGAAGGAACGGAAAAAGAAGAAGGACGAAGATGACGAGGAAGGTGAATGGGAAACGGTGAAAGGCGGGGTAGCCATTCCATCTGAAAAGCCGAAAATGTTCGCGAAGGATGCAGAAATTAACGTGGCCGCTGTCTTGAAGAAACTTTCTGAGATCATTGCGGCTCGCGGTAAAAAACGTACTGATCGAAGAGAACAAATTGAACTTTTACATGAACTGCAATCCATAGCCGATACCCATAATCTCGGGCCAGCAGTAGCTGTTAAAATTAAATTTTCCATTGTATCTTCCATTTTCGATTACAATCCGAAAGTATCTGATGCAATGAAACCCGAATATTGGTCAAAGTTGGTATTATATTTAAAATTTTTTTTTTATATGGCGTTGTACGGTATATGGAATTTATGAATTAAATTAATTATTATTTTACAGAATACTAGAACGCATCACGGAAATGCTTGATATGCTTTTGAACACAAAAGACATGGTTATCGCGGAGGTAGTGTCCGAGGATGCAGAAGAATATGAAACGTCTCCATACAAAATACACGGATGTGTATTGACATTAGTAGAACGTTTGGATGAAGAATTCACTAAGTTATTAAAGGAGTGCGATCCACATAGTAATGAATATGTGGAAAGGTATATACATATGTTTAATATAAATTAATACCTTGAAAACATAGATAAAAATATTTTTACCGTTTTTTCAATTTTAGGTTGAAAGATGAAAAACAAGTATCCACAATAATAGATAAAGTTCAAGAATATTTAGAGAGGCAAGGATCTGTTTCTGAACTTTGTCGCGTGTATCTACGTAAAATTGAACATTTGTATTATAAGTTCGATCCGAATGTTCTCAAACAAAAAGAAGTAAGTATAAAATTATTAATATTTTGTTGATAAACATCTAAAAACATATGCATCTTCAGGGAGAACTTGGACAGGACGTTGCAACATCTGTCCAAGTTATGGAGAAACTATGTAAATACGTTTATGCTCATGATGGAACAGACAGGCTTAGAACACGTGCGATTCTTTCTCATGTTTATCATCACGCCCTCCACGATAATTGGTTCCAAGCGCGCGATCTCATTCTAATGTCTCACTTGCAAGAAACTATTCAACATTCTGATCCAGCCACGCAAGTTTGTTTCTTTTGTAACAAAATCACGCTTTTTTATATTTTTGTAAATCTGTTTCTTTTATTTACTTATTATTTTGTATTCCCTGCTACAGATTTTGTATAACAGAACCATCGCTCATCTGGGTCTGTGTGCATTCCGTCACGCGAATATTAAAGACGCACACAACTGTTTAGTTGATTTAATGGTTACTGGTAAAGTAAAAGAACTCTTGGCGCAAGGTCTTCTTCCTCAGAGGCAACATGAACGCAGTAAAGAACAAGAAAAGATAGAAAAACAAAGGCAGATGCCGTTCCATATGCACATTAACTTGGAGCTTCTAGAGTGTGTTTATTTAGTTTCCGCCATGCTCATTGAAATTCCGTATATGGCTGCACATGAATTTGACGCGAGAAGAAGAATGATCTCCAAGACATTTTATCAACAGTTGAGATCCAGCGAACGTCAGTCTTTGGTTGGGCCTCCAGAATCTATGAGAGAGCACGTTGTTGCGGCGGCGAAAGCGATGCGCAACGGGAATTGGTTGGCATGCAACAATTTTATCATTAATGAAAAGATGAATGCCAAAGTGTGGGATCTCTTTTATCAAGCGGATAAAGTTCGTAATATGCTTACGAGATTGATCAAAGAAGAAGCTTTAAGAACGTATCTGTTTACATATTCCCATGTCTATGATTCGATCTCTATGCCAAAATTGGCGGAGATGTTTCAACTGAAACGACCTGTTGTTCATTCCATCATTAGTAAAATGATCATTAACGAAGAACTCATGGCGTCTTTGGATGATCCAACAGAAACGGTTGTGATGCATCGTAGCGAACCAAGTCGCTTGCAATCGCTGGCATTACAACTTACAGACAAAGTGAACAATTTTGTAGACTCTAACGAACGTATTTTTGAGATGAAACAAGGTGAGTTATGAACGTGTTAAGCAATAAGATTATTAAAATTATGAAATATTAATGAACATTTTGTATCGCAGGAAATTTCTTCTCGAGAGGAAATCAAGGAAACTTCCGCGATAGACAGAATTACAATCGACAGGGACAAGATTGGGGCCGTCAGAGACGCGACCGTGATCGAGATCGTAATCGAGAGGAAAATCGAAATTATTAAATCAGAAAATATTGAATATTATTTATGTGGGTGTGTAACAGTGGATTTCATCATTATGCCATGTATATACACTCATGTGAATAATATTAAAAATCGCAGTATATAAATAATTATGTAATATTGTGGCGTATATTCGTACTTTCATTATCACTTGCTACCATTTATATATTATCACTTGATATAATATAATTACTTATTACTACATTTGATATTATAGATTTTTAATTATCACTTAAGATGTTCATATATCTTGCACCTTCTCCAGTATTTTGTTACCTGTTATTATACTATCCGACGTTAGTACAAGCTGAATGCCAGTCAATTTTTCTATAAACCTGCAAGCGGTTATTTCAGCGTAGGTAATGCCGCCAATGACACATATCATTACCATCTTTGGTGATAATGAGCCACGTTGGCCACTTATGACGCAGTTTGATAAATTTGTCAATTCATCAAGAATTTTGGAATCCTTTTCTTGATTAACAACAGTGTTTAATATTTGAGCCTATAGAGACGTGAATTTTAATTAGTTCCAACCAACAGTAAACATTAACGAGTAAATTAACGAGTAAGTCTACTAACGATTAATGGCACGTAAACGTTACTGAATACGTAACTCGGGCATGAATGATTTTTTTGTTTCGCTTGTCTGAAGTAATTGGGTAACAGCTTCAACTTCTGTGCATTATTGTTCCACTCACTGTTCCAATTTGACAATTTATGTAGAATATTTTCTGACCTGTATTTCAGTAAACCTATACTTTGCAATTTATAAAACAACGGTATGTGCTTGTACCCGTGAGCGTGAAGATAAAGCTTCTGTATAGAATCTAATTCACTTTGCGTAATTCCGTCGCTTGTGATTGACAATAGGCATAATAAACGCAAAGTTCTCAGTGGGTGATCATCTGAAAAATTAATCATTTTGAAAGTAATATCATTGCCCGATAAAAGAGATTACGTACCAACATATCTCTCGATATAGTTTAAACACTCTTTCCTTTCTTTACACTCGAGCATACATTTCTCTATTTCTTGCAAAGTTTGAAAATCAGAGCTCAATGTGTCTGCTATCAACTGGCAAGCAGAAATATGAAAAGCAAGTTGTTGCGTTAGATCCCTAGTTTTTTGTAACTGTGTCGTTACATACGTTTCCATTTCGGACAACTTCATTGTTTGTATCTTATTCTGTTCCGCTAACATGAACCATTAAAAATACTACTAACTTCTATGAAAAGTAAATTATTATAAGAAATATATGGATACACGTATATATACATATAAACGTACATTTTAAAAGTTTTGCCTTTTTATGCAAAAATGGGAAAACTTCACTGCATGGTGTATCTCTCACTTCTTCATAAATTTTATCTTTGTCTGGATCTAACTTAATTTGAGATTTACCCAAAATACCTGTGCCAACATTTATTTCTATCACTTCGTGTAATAATCCGGCATAAGTTACAGGTGTTAAAAGCGGTGTAACCAAGTCATAATTCCTGTCC
Organism: Melipona beecheii; assembly: GCA_032399605.1. Taxonomy (NCBI): domain Eukaryota; kingdom Metazoa; phylum Arthropoda; class Insecta; order Hymenoptera; family Apidae; genus Melipona; species Melipona beecheii. The sequence continues at coordinate 2,420,147 of JAUCMO010000502.1, forward strand.
ATTATAATTAAAGCTCCTATTTCATTTTCTATGTTAGAAGAGCCCAAGCACTGCCTCATGGAATCCATGATTTTAAGTATTTGCTGACTGTGCTTTCCAAGGGTAACCGTCAGTTTAGGTGAACCAAGTATAAGTTGCAATGACCACAGACCACGTCCCAACGCTGGTAACAACGTAGTATCTTTATGATAGTAAAAATCAATGAACATAGAGTTCTCCAAAGACAAGATGTTTCCATCTAATCTTATGAATTCCCAAGACAATGTTTGCAATGTAACCAGTTCTGATAATCCTAAATGAGCATTTGAGTTCTTACTTCAATGGAACTTAAACAACTGTTAATTATTTAACTGAACTGAACAAAAGTAGTCACCTTCTTCTTCAATTATCAAATTAAGAATAGCAGGTACAAATGGAGCAACTAAAATGTGATGATACGGCTGTACGTGCGGTTTACTATTTGGAGGAATCTCTGATTGTATTTGATCCAATACCCTCTTGCAAGTGATCAGATCGCTCGAAACCAAAAATATGTGCTGAGAATTCGAAAGTTTTAAGCCCTGCTCCATTTTGTAAATTTTCTCAACGCCATAATGTCTACATATAAAAAAAAAACAATATTCAATATTCTTTCCGAAAACAACATGCTTCTCTCTGTTAGTTAAGATAATTACTTAAGTATAGAAACCCCTACAAAACTGTCCAAGATTTTCATAAGCTTCTGTTCTATCACTAGATCTTTGGTCCCAGGAATCTCTTTCAGTATCTCAACCAGTTTCCGTTGACTTATCTGTTGCAGCACGTTTAGTCTGTCGCCCAACGTGATGTCCATATTTTTTTTTTTGATATTTGTAAAATTGATTTCGACAATGATAGTGATAGTGAAGCTGTTTAGCTCCTGTGGATTGCAAGAGTGCCGTAAATTTGTCAAATGACATGAAGTGTCATGCAAAGTTAAAGGTTATAATGGAACTCTGATGTTTTTCTTTGCTTACCGAAATTCTTTCCAACCTCAGATGGTCTTTAAATCATATCTCACAAACAGATTGACCATGGAATTGCTATTTCTTTTAAAAGTTTGATCATAACAAACGACTCGACTGACGCACCCATATGGCAGAGCTTCGTAAGCTGTACTGAACTGTGTTCTCCGATCTTTCTCACGCATACATCTTAGTATAGGGTTATTTAAAAATGGCGGACGCATCGTCTTCCGATACTACCTCAGACTGTTGCAATGAATGGTTCTCTGATATTACTTCCGAAAAGTCGGAATATGTTATCGTAGGTCAGAAACCATGCCTGTCCCATCGTCGCAGCAAAAAACATTTCTTACAGAAGCTATTTTTAAGAGAGGTAATGTCACTTAACCTTTAATCTACGTGAGCGTTAATGAAATTGACAGACTCTAGATAGCTGCCAAAATTTCATGGTAGTGTAGAGGAGAGAAAAAAAAAGAAAAAGAAATGGGAAAATAAGTAAAATACAATCAGGGTGAAAATTCCGACTGTTCTTCAGCGTTTTACATTTGATTCTTAATTGATACATTATGCTTAACATTTATGGATGCAAGAAAAAATGTGCTCTTGTTCTTGCCCATATAAGTTTTGGTTTTTTTTTCGGTTCTTCTCTGTTACGGTTCAAATGGCTTAATTAATGCATGATATTTGTAACGAATATAAAATGAAATACTTGCAGAGGCAAAATTAAAAATTCTTGGAATTTATAAGTTAAAGGAAAACAATATGAATACTGTAAAGAAAAACCATCTGTTACAGATCAGAGGTTGTTTATCAGCGCACAATTATGCGTCAGAAGAAAGACTGTTTGCTACTGTACCTTCTTGGAGACACTTGCCACTGTTACACGTAATCCCAAAGTCGGCACTAGAAGCAGGGTATGTTCACAACACATATAGATTTGTATGACAGGAAAATGTAATAAAATGAAAAAATAATATTTTTTTTTTGTACTGTTGATCTTGTAATAACAATAATTATTATTATTGAAGACATATTGTAATGGGATTGACACAGTGTGGTCAGTTTTTACTTACATACACATATACCATGGATGTGAGTGGCACTACCTCTTTGTACAAATACTTGTTACATTGGTGGGCCTTTACTCCAAACCATGTTGCACGTAAAGTTGCAGAGGTCACACTTTTCGGTAATTATACTATCTACAGAGAACTTAGTATTGTTATCTCGCAATGGCCAATGGAAAGGAATAAGCTGGTGATACATGGTCTTTGGTAAGATCTTATTTACATTTATATTTCTCATTTATAAGCCTTCATTGAGCCTTTGATTTTACAAAGCAATTAATAAATATAAATCTTTAGTACAAATTGGCTGCATCTTCAACCAACAGATAGAGCATATTTAACAATAACTACAGTGCCATCTCTTGAAAATTGTAAGGACTGTTTAAAGGTAGCAGCATCCTACGAGGAAGAAGGTGAAGGTAATGTGACATTGCGCAAATAGAAAATACAATTGTAGCAAGTTAAAAAAGAAAAAAAAAATTTGTTTTGTAGAGCTCGCAGCAAATTGGGATGGTTGTGTAAGGTGTAATTGTCTTCAGCATGGACTCACTGTCCATACCACCTACGAAGTAATTTCTCCATATCCTAGGTTCCGTGCTACTGTCTGTTTGAATTACTGGAATCATGTGGTAGTTAATACAGGCAACTTTTTACATGTGCTCAGGGTGGACTTGGACATTCCAAAATCGAAAAACCAGAAGTCTAGCGATAAACAAGACACTGTGATTCCCGATACTGTGCCGTTAGATATGAGTGACGTTGAGGAACTGGACTACACCAAGACGGTAGAACGTTACGAGAGTTCCGACGAGAAAGTAGGCACGCCCGAGTGTGCAGTCGATCAATCGCCGCGTTGCGAGTCGAGTATAGAACATGATTTTTTAGAAGAACCAATTAAATTAGATGATAAGTTAGGCCATGATTCGTTAAATACCTCAAGTAGCAATCAAAGCGACTGTGCCTGTGATATAAATAAGTCTGCCGACATTGTATGTGTTAAGCTGTGCGACTGTACTGACAGCAACGAGTGTAAATGCCAAAATAGTAGCCCGATCTCGCGAACCGAACAGCAAGCGATCTCGGTCAGAGATAAAATCTTGCAGGACTTCTGCGAGGACATGTCCCAAGAGCTCAACATCGGTAGTGATCTAATTACGCTAGTGAAACATCCCTCGTGTTCACCAAGGTCTACGCCTCAAAGACTTCCTTCTGATCTCAAAACAATGATATGGTCTTCACCAATTCTCACGCCGCCCTCGGACATCTTGAAAACCCGAAATTCAGAGTCTAGTCATAAGAATACGCGCGGTCAACGTTCGAATTCCCCTCAACCTGGTGCTTCGAAAGACAGCAATATTGGCCCTGTTAATTCTCCTCTTCACTCAGTCTCTATAAGTCCATCCTCTTCGTGTTCTTCGCGGCTGATGTCACCGCCCGTGTCACGATCTTTTCGTCATCCAAGTCCACGCAAGAGATCCAATTTACATTCACCTCCTCCCATCGTGAATTCAACGCAGTCGAGGGCAAGGGCTACGCACAAGCTTATCCTCGAGGCTGAGAAAGCGTACGAGTTCACGGATGAAGCGCAGGAGACTTGCGAGAAGCTTAGCTCATTCCGGAAAAGGAGGCTCGCTGACAAAAAGTACGAATTCTGCGACGAAACTGAAGACGCCGAAAATATAGTTCCTTTCAAGCATATACGGGATCAATTTAAACACCGTGGCTGTTCCATACATCAGATATCATCCTCTCCCACAATGTCACCCGCACTACCAAATGGTAAGAAGCATTGGGTCGATTCCGATCAAAGTGAAACCGATGATTACAGCGTAACTCAGGATACTGGTGTCTCTAACGATTTAATCATTGATTCAGGTAAACTGAATTGTCTGTATTAAGATCATTTTTAGATAAAGTTGTTGTTAATGTTATTTTAATTCATCAGCTGAGAAAAATGTCTTACGTCCATTAAATCAGAATCAACTGTCCAACGGAGGCATAAACAGGGATCGTTCTAATAAGCATTCTGTGAATTCTTCGCCACTAGTTCCAAAAATAAATTTACAGTATCCTAATATAAAATGTACGGCTCATTTCAAGAGAAGCTATATCGAACTCGACGATGAAATGATATCGGTTATTACGGACGTTGAAGGTACGTTGTACTTCTGATTATTTTTCTTTTTTTTTCTATAATTAGAATAAATAAAATAGGCATAAGCATATGTATGTAAATACATTTTACAGACGAGGAAACAGGAGGGTATGTAAGTTATCAATGTGTGCTTCCTATGCATGTTCACGGATCTGGATATGTCCAAATGCAAATGATCAGTAATAGCAAAGCTGAAAAATTGGTATTTTGTTTTAAAATTCGAATGATTTTATTCAATAATCGATAGAATAAGGCTTATTAATAAGCAATTATTGCGCTTCTAGATAGTACCATGTGTCTCAATAAATCAATTAAGTTTTGACATCGAAACGTTCTCTCATCATATTGCCGACTGGATTTGTACGAGATTTAAAAAGAGATATTGGCACTGTAGTGATTATGACATAGAAATAATAGATGTGTGCGCATTAAGTGGTGACATTATCTGTCTATTAATCATGAAGATACAAGCTAGTGAAATTAGTAGTCAAACTCAATGGTTCGTACTAGTTTATGTTCAAGAATTTTCGTTATACTATTATACTTATTTTGGTGAAATGTAGCTCTCAAGAGAGAACGCAATACGAAGTGGGGTGCAAATTCACATGGAATATTGATACAAGTCAATATAGGATAACTGATATATTACCATTGGAAGAAGTGAAACCCGAATCATGGAAGCCGAATTGCATGAATGTTCCAAATTTTCGGAGTCCGTTGTGGAATCCGACCAGACGTTTAGCGCCAAAATTAAGGGAAAAGATACAGCAACCGTATGCGCACACAGTACGATTTTTACATAACGAAATGACTTTGGCAGGTGAGTGTTGGAAATGAAGTGAAACATTATTTTAAAAAATAAATAAATTTAAGAAAATATGCAATATATATTTTTTAGGTGAATCTATAACTAGACTTTACGATTTGGATAATTTGGTAGAGTTTTACATAACGCCGATGCCAAATTATTCTTCAATCGAGTAAATCGTTATCCAATAGACGATATGTTGCAAACAATAATTTATTTATTGTTACAAATCTAAGAGTTTCATCATTGATAAGATAGCGTATGCAATGTAACGAATGTATTGGAAACATACCATAGACCTACGATACTATTTCAGAAAAATCATTAATTCCAGGCGTAAATAGCAACAGATGTAACACGTTGTATAGATTCTTACAGTGCTTTTTTCACGAAACTACTTAAATAAGTTGATCGTTAAGTGCTATAATGGATTGTCCAAAACATAATAACATAGATTAAGAATACTGAATAACGATACAACGAACGTTACAAGCGATTGCTTGGACTTTGTAAATTATGTTCTAGCGCTATATTATACATTGATCATCTATATATTATCCATGAACTTTGGTAATTATTGGATATAAATAACTAAGAACTGATTGTCAATGAATGTATTGTATGTGGTTTCAAAGAAAAAGAACAAATAGTGACAAATTATTTAGTAATTGGTCCCAAAATTAATTAGTGAAAGAAAAAATGTATCACGACATAGCTCTTAATTGAGTTTTTATGCTGAAATTTATCCTAGTTAGATTTGTAGAATTAGATACATTTATTTACGTTTTCGCGTTAACTTCGCGTATCCGTGTTGTATTATAAAGCCATTTTATCATAAACTTTTTTATATCTGAAAAACCGATATATATATATACATATATATATGAACATATGAATATATACATATATATATACATATACATATATATACATACATACATACATACATACATACATACATATATATGTATGTATGTATGTATGTATGTATGTATGTATGTATGTATGTATGTATGTATGTATGTATGTATGTATATATACACATACATATGAACGTGCAACATGCGCGACTAATCAATGCATTGTAATGTATATAAGTACCGATTATACTTTCTACAAAAAACATTTAAGATTTGAGAGACAAAGTTATTTAATTTGCTGAAGCAACGACGACGAAACTGATAAAGTCAGTTTCTAAAATGCAATAAAATATTTGTCATTGCAGACAAATTGTGGCTTCAAGTTTTTTTACCTTTTTAAATGCATAAGATTATTACTGTGTATTATTATTTGTGTGTGTGTGTGTGTGTGTGTGTGTGTTCAAAAATGAAAAACGGAATTCAAACGGGAATTTTAATAGGTGGCCCTACACTAACTTCAGATCCTATCCCATCTAATTTTAAACCAGTGAGAATTTCTTCCCACGCATTCATACACTGTTGATAATGTCGAATCTGTCGGTCCGCCATTGAAATTAATATATTTTTCAAATCCATTTGTTTCTCTATATTCCACCTTTGTAAATCACTTCGAAGATTTTCGTTTGCACATTCCACGCAATCTTGCAGTAATTCCGCTTGCTTTGCCAATCGTGGAATAATCTGTCCGAGTCTTTCTAATTTTTCATCACGAGATTCCGCCTTCCAAAGTGATCCACCCCAATTTTGAGTCGAGGTGCTACCGCTCGTAAAACCCATTAACTATTGTTTAAACAATCATTGTTATAAAATATAAATTTTTGATATCAATTTTGAAAACAAAATTTAAAACATACCTGATCCTTCTCCAATCTTTTCTTAGCCAGTTCTTCGACGGTCATTTCGTACTCAATCTGCATCGAATCGCGTCGAGATAAAGCACTTTTAACTGCATCTACGTATGAAATGTATTCTCGTTCCTCATTTGTTACATTTTCCAAGAGTTTTTGATGAGCCACTGTATTGCATTCTATCGCTTTAGCAATAGCTAGCAGAAAAGGAGCTAATTCTGGCTCAGAAGTTGCCCACAAGGTGAAAATTGGATGTAATTGATGTAATTCCAGCAAGTAATCTAATAAGACAGATGTAAATTAGTAAAAATTACAATAAAAAGCAATTAACGCAGTGAGAGAACTAATTTTCTGCGGTACCTTGTCTTTCCTTATGTATACGATGATTTATTTTATCCACTGTCGCTAATTTTTCGCTAAGAGATGTACAATAATCTCGTATTTGGTCAAATTCGAAATGACGTTGTTTTATGGTAGACGTACTTGCGATATTTTGCAAAGAATCAGTCATCTTGACAAGAACATTTCCACGATTTTTCCGATGTATAAGGAACTCCTGAGAAAGTTAGAACTACAATATTTAAAAGTACAACGAACTAAAATACACCAAAGAAACGAAGATATTTTTACCGCAGGTTTAGTTGTCAGAAAGATGTATAGATTTTTATCACAACTGAGAATTGGATGATTTACAACTCTGTTGAGAAACACATGTAACAACTTCATACGCGCTATAATAAACTCTTTGGAGTAACGATCTAACTGAGCAAGCAGAGTATGTTTCCCAGGCATAGGCTGTAATAACAACATTTTCATAAGTTGTACATTGTTCTCGAAACAAAGAAATAGACATAAAGCAAATATGCTTCAGAAAAAGGTCAAGGCTCACTGGTATGATACGCGTAGGATACGAATCCACTAATTTCTCTCGCAACCAAATGAAGTCATTATAACGCCTTCTGACAACGTATTCCTCTTCCTCGAATTCCGGTCTTGTAGACTAAAATGACACAGGAATCCCATCATTGTATTGACATCTATCTCTGTCAGTACTTGGAACAAAACTTACTTTTGTTGTTATACGAAAAGTAATATAAGTTTCAAGCGTTTCGAGATGCTTTTGAGGGTTGTCCACTTTCACCTGCAAGTCTCTAGAATCTGTCTGAAAATCTGACATCTCTTGCTCTGGCAGAGTAGAGAAACTATCAATGGAGGGAGAGGCTATCTGAAAGTAAAATTCCCATTACATTACATCACACCATATTAAACGTTACTAATCTATGTAATCTACAAAAATATATATATATATATTTTTTTGTAACTTTTATTCTCACATTCATATACAGGCAATTGTCAAATGCTTTACAGGTTATGTCCTCACCACAGAACCTTCGACGGACGTGCTGCAGTTGGACAAAAAATCAACGTCGCGGTTCTCCTGTTTAATAACGCCACCAACTGCCATCGTGCTCACTTCCAAGATCGCGGAGTCCTCCGCGTTCTTTTCGCTCAGGTTTTCTACCTCGATTTCCGAAGAAGTCATCATCTTCGAACTGTCAAGCGACGGAACTTCAACAGCATTGCGTCGTCGCGACGCGCAGTGTCAGACGAATCACGAGCACAATACGCAAATCGACCATGTTTCAAAACATGATCAAACTTTCGATAATTTATATTACAATGATAAAACTGGTCGATGGGAACGTAAACATGTTTCAATTTATCGCGAGTATCATTATTTATCAACCTACAGCGTTTTTTCTCTGGCTGGATACTTTTTTCGAGAGATACCTCGTTCGTTGTTCCTCTTTGTAATTGAAGAGCTATAATTGAAGAGCTATAATTCGACTGTCGGTTGTCGCAAAACGCAGTTGAACAAACTTAACGACGTCCAGCAGCGAAGGAGCAAATAATTCACGCCTGTGGATACTGTATCTCGGGATACAGCCGACTTCTCTTTCTTCTCCCGCGATTAATTACCTCAGAACTTTCGCGTTATACGCCGCGAGGGTATGGAGTGGCAGGAAGAGGACGGGTACAATGCCGTTGTTCCCAAGAGATACATAATGGTGGCGGAGGGATCCCCGTCGTTACCGATTATTTATTACCGATCTCAAAATTTCCTATCGAGTAAGTTGCTGTGTTATTTTCTAAAACTTGCCTCAACTTGGAGGTTAAATACGCGTATATCGCACGACAAGAGTTTTTTACACGTGTGTTTGAAAAGTGTCTTGTAACACTCCTGGAAAAAAAATTTGATCCAAGTTATTCATTTTACTATTGTCGCAACAATGACAATTACGGATAAATCGTTAACTATGTAGTCGGTTATTTTTGATTTTTCATCGCGACGAATGATTTCGAATAACGCGCTGCGTGAGCGGCACCATGCGTCATTACGATCGATCGATTCGAATGAAAATTGACGAGACGATGCGACGAATCGACGAATCGCTTTGATATATCGCATGGAGTGAAAAATCGGTGACTGATCCGAATAATCGTTTATTCGGAGCGAGGTAAATATCACGATGTAGTTGGGTACTGTGTATCACAGACTACGCATTCACGCACGACTGCGCATGCGTGCGTCAACCGCCATGCAACGCAACTTCCATTTATAATTTGCGTTTGCCGCTTTTCCGAAGAGCGACCGCCCGTGGAAAAAATACACTCGCGAGTTTTGAATCTTATCTGCAACAAGCGTTATATGGATTTCGATGATTCAATCGGGTCCGACTGTTGGTGTAGGAAGAAGGGCACGCGCAGCACTCTTCATACATGTATCAATATCTCCGCAGACCCGGTTCAAAGTTCATCTTCATCGATACTCCATCATTCGACTTCGATCGATTACTACTCGAATGTAATTCTCCAGATCGAAATACAGAAGTAACCTTAATCATCCAATGCGTGCAAATTTGCCAAGTCGGTTAATTTAATTCATCAATCTATTGAACCTTGGACCATCTAAATTTGAAATGTAATAAAAAAAAGAGACACAAGCACAATTAAAAAACGAGTAGCGTTTCACTTGCTTCAAAAAAACGCATTTGCATGCTACGTGTTTGATGACGTACGTAGAGAGAAGTAACATTCATACTAAGTAACATTCATATTTAGAAAAAATGAGGAGTCCAATCAAAATTTGAAAGAAAAAAAAACAAAATTAAATATATAAGCATATGTATATATAATATATAAATAATATATATATAATATATATGTATATTTATATATTTAATAATGCTTTTTTTGCTTTCAAATTTATATGTAAATTTATATGTAAATAAAGAAGCAATGTTAGATATATAAATATACGTATATTAGTGGTTAGGGTGATTGTGGCGCCCTAGGCAGCGAATAGCTAGGTACGTTACTGGTTGTGACGCGGCAGTGATGCCGTAGTCAAGGCGACCGCAGCAGCAGACAACCAACACTCCGACCAGCCGTCGACAACAAAATACGCAGGTTTGTCGGAGTGTGCTGCTCCGCTTTTCCACTTCTACGGTGCCTTGACTGTCCGCGTGGTTTCCTGGGTGACAAGCACGGCGGTTCCTTGAACTGGGGAGAAGCCCCGGTTGATATACGTGGGGGGACACGTTCGGTCGCGCAAGTGCGCCCGGGCGTCGTGTTGAAAGTACACGCCATTCATGAAGACAGGTGAGTAAAAAAGAAATGTAGAATTCGCGCTTTTTTTTTGTCTACTGTTTCTAACTGCGATCATCGTCGCAGGTGATTTGCAATTCTAATTATTTTTTTTCTCCGACGGCCACGGGCGAACGTGATGCTCCATGGCGTTCGGACGTGCAGCTTTACTGGCGCCTTATCAGGCCTGCGTTAATTTTATCACCCTCGATGCGTACTCTCACGACGACAGTTGACGTCGTTTGATCGTCGATGATTACAAGTCGGTTACTATTCGAGTAACCGCGAAGTCGTCCAGCGCGAGGATCTCGTTTTTTCTTGTTTTTCGCAATTGTATTCCTTGACGTAGAGTCATCACGCTGCGGTCATTCGTACATCGCCATTCAACACTTTTATGTGAAGATTTGTTGAAAATGTTCACGTTACGTTGAAAACGTTTAGTTATTTTGATATTCGTCTCCACAGATTTGAAAATTCATTTCAGAGAATGTATTTTTTTTTTTTAATGGGTATATCGTTCGATTGTGAGTGTTCTTTGTAGCAGAAAGAGATTAATTAATAAAATCTCTCTCGTAGGGAAGAACCATCGCAGATTTCTTGCTTTATGTATTCCCCTATTGCATTACGGTTTGATGATTTTATTGTGCACCCTGCTTGGGGGATATCTAATATTTGGAACCCTATGTAGCATTTAATTAAAATAGGCTTATCAATTCCGTCAATGTACTTCTTGGAGTATAAAAGAAAAGGCACAGCTGAAAACCTGCCTACCTTCGACCATCTAAAATAAAAATTTATTTTTATTAAAATTAAAAATAATGCTACAATAAATTACAAATTCCAATTTTTGTTCAATTCAATTGTTTCTGTTCGATATTGCAGATATTATATTTGTAAGATGTAATATGCAGGTTTTATTTTGGAATGTGCTTGTAATATTAATGTAATTCCGAAATATATGAATATGAGAATGCGTAGAGAACGTGTAATGTAAAGCAACTGATAAGGTGTGCAGAACACTTTCAAGCATCAGTCATGCATAACAGAGGCCAGGTGCATACGCAGCGTGCTTTCTAATGTAATCACCATTTTCTAGAATAACGTAATATCGAATATTAAGTAACATATTCGTAACGCGTATCTTTCTCAAATTAATCATTAAATTAATAAGTTTTACATCGATACTGTATTTACAGAAAGAGAAATGTTATTTTTTTTTCTCGCGATGTAATATGTAACAAAATTTCTATCCTACTTTTTTTCTTTTTTTATAACGTCGAAAGTTTTTCACGAACACTCGGGCTAATTACAAAATTGATTGCCATTGATCCAAGGAAGAATACTTTAATTGCACCTATGATCCGACCTTTCCTATCGATACCTTCAACCCTCTTGATAAGAGTTCTATGCCCATCCACGCGTATGCTGCATTTAGTCACCACCCCTTGCCCTTTCGTTTTCTTCCCTTTGAAACATTGTTTGGTACCTGCCACCCTACAGGTACAGGATGTACCAACACATCATGTTGTAGATACGTCGAAACGACAATAGCGCGTTTCATTCGTATTGGAAGCTCTTTGGGGCTTCTCTTTGATCTGTAGGTTATTAAATGCTGCACACCTGCGTGAAATTACGTAGGCGATCCTTCTTATGTAGGTTAGGGTGTCTGTTAATCTATCGTTATAACAGCCGACTCGCTGTTAACAGGCATCGCTGTTCGATCATGCTTCGACATATACGACGTGTACTCTGAAATTTATCAAAATAAAAAAATAATCAACGCTATTATATTTTTATTCTTTCGATTCTTACATGATTATATTTATTATATAATATAATATAGAAAGCAATTAATACAAGCTTATACATTGTACAATATACTTACACTAAAAATATGTATAAGATATTCACTTGCCAAAATATTTGTCTTTTTTACTTATATATTTGAAGACCTTTGAAAAAAGTATTTTCACTAAATGTATACTTACTTAGTACTTACTAAATGATAGTTTAAAATCAGTTTATAGATTTAATGGTATCAATGGCTTCTTCCACTAATCAATCAATGATGTTCCTTTAGTGATCGCATTCTGCAGGATGCTTGTAGAAAGAACTTGTAGGAGGTACAACCTTGCGTTGCCAGTCTGTTGGAAAGTATTATTGATATTTATTACATCTGTATGTGTGTATGTCTACAGATTCTTCCCTTCACAAACGGGAGGTAGCAGTGGTGGTGATACAGTGGGAGTAGAGAGAGCTGAAGGAGTGATTACCATGACTACGACAGGAGCTCAGTATGCCCTCGCAGCATCCACCAGAGCTAATAACAGTGGGGGTAGCTCTACAACAGTGGGGGTGGAACCTAAACCAAGTGTTGTTGTCGTGACTACTTCCAGCTCCAGTGGCAGTGGTAACGCAGCACAGAGTCAGTCTACAAGAGGACAGCAACTTATCACTGTTGTTACCAGTCCTGATCCTTCCAGTCCAAACAATCTGCAACCTATACAGGTTTGTTCAGTTATGTTACATAATTTAGTTAAATCCTCTATCAGCAAGAAGATTTTCTTCCTTTTTTAAATTTAATAATTCCTTTATTAGGAAGGAGATCTTTCTAATTAGAAGATTTTATTATATACTAAATATATAAAATCTTTTATTCATTAATTATATATATATACATATATAATACTACTAGAAAGTTTATATGTATACATATAATTAATATTACTAGAAATAAAGGAAATTATTTTAAATATTTATATTATTATATAGAAACTTGCCGTTGATCATGAGAACATGCATACTATAAATAATAATTTAGTTATTGGTTCAGGATCCGCTTGAAACAGCTGCAGATTCTTCCAACGGCTCAACAGGTACTCCAGCGCATGTTACAGCACAAGTTGTAGTGAATACCACCCATTCTGGTCAGCATACTCTCGTTGATTCCGACGCTGCATCTACGTCTGCCGGTACTATTGTCAGTGGATCTCCACACTTTATTACGGTAACAGGTGCGTTTTAAACCAAAGATAATTTCAACATGTTCTCACTTCATTCAGCTGTTAGTCACAAAATTTCCGATTGCGATATTGCAAAACGTTCAAATTTGAGAGATTGGTTCTTAACAAACATCAAATATGTATAAAAAGAAATTGCGATAAGTTGTCGAGAGACTTCTTATAAGTATATGTTAAGGGTGAGTATCAGGATCAGTTTGAAAAAAAATTATAGTTTTGAGTAGAGATTTGGCCCTTTCCATGCTGCTGAAAAACATGCACCTCTGTTCTACTCTGACCACACTAGGCACCAGTGACTCACCATCCTACGCGTCCCTCACAACGGCAGTAGGTGAGGGCAGAATATAATCAGCATGTATTATTTTTTTTTTTTTTCATTACTAATGTACAACATATTTGTAAAAGAGCTGTGTATCATTTTTTTTCTATGCATCGATTAATTTTGCATGATCTAGTATATTATTTCATTTGTATGAATAATAAAGAAACATGTAAATAAGTAAAAATACCGTGTAGATATCAAATTTTGTTTTAAGAGTGCAAGCGCTTATTTAGATGCACTCTGTTTTGTTCTAATAATTAGCAAGATATAATTCTGTAACTCTAAACATTATATGTATTTCTCAAAGAAAGTATTAACTGTGTAAACAAATTGAAATATCGCCTCTGTTTCAGTGTCTGGAGAACCAGAGGCAGTGGGGTCCGAGTCGGTTTCTCATCCTACTTATGTTCAATATGTTGAGGGGGATGGTTCCACGTATATACCGACAAATGGCCAGATGTAAGTAGATATATTTCAGTTGGGTAATTGTTTACAAAGCGGGCAACCTTAACAACGTGATTTTTAGACACGATTAACTTTTCTTTGTTTCACTAAGTCTTATAATTTGACTTTTACAGGACATATCCCGTATATGCTGTTGGAGAAGCAGGAGCAATGTACACTCCTGCTTCCAGTCAGTATTACACACCAGCAACTACGCCAGTAACGTATGCTCAGGTAATTTATAAAATATCTTATTTTCAGTTAATAGATCTAACAGCAATGTGTGTCTTGTAGTATTATCATGAATATGAATATTTTATTGCATTTAGGTTACTGGTCAAGGTTCAAATTCTACAACCGGACAGTTGTTATCTCAGGGCAATGGCACGTATCTTATTCAACAGAGTGTTGTAGATGGAGATCCCACGGCACACGCATTAATATCTGCAGCCGCTGCACGTGCTAGTCCACAGACAGAAAGTGCGGTAAGATAGCAATGCATGTTTATGGTTCTCATTGCTTTTACCTTCTTTGTTATTTTATAAATTTTGCAGATACATTTTTGATACAATATAAATTTGCGTTATATTAGTGAATGGAGATTTTATAATAAAGCTACCTTTTTTTTAAAAGTTGGGATTTAATGTGGTATTGGTATGTTGGGTTGTTTGATAGGAAACTGTGGTTAGCGGGGGTGGAGGGGCGTACTTGATCAGCGGTAATTCAGGAGGTACTGCTGTCACTGTGGAAGACGCTGCAGCAGCAGCTGCAAACATGACGCATGCCACTAGAGTTTCCCAAGCAACAGTAAGCTGATACATAATTTTGATTTGTAAGCTTAGCTGTACTAATTGTAGCATGTAAAACTGCTTCTTTAGACATGCTTTTTTTCATGTAAGCTCAAGACTTACTTTAGTTCAGTAACAATGCAAGATTTTCTCTAACATAAATATTACTAGTAAGTGTGGGTTTTATGTGTCGTTTTAATTGGCATTTTATCTTCTGGTCTTTTTACATATGGATAGTGTTATATCTAATGTTTATTGGTAATGTAATGTTGAAATTTATAATGATTTGTATGTAATCAGGTTCATTGGTTGCTTGAAAATTATGAAACAGCAGATGGTGTCTCTCTTCCAAGATCAACTCTTTACAATCATTATCTACGTCACTGCTCTGAAAATAAGTTAGATCCTGTAAATGCCGCAAGTTTTGGGAAACTAATACGTTCTGTTTTTTTGGGTTTAAGAACTAGACGACTGGGCACAAGGTAAATAATTTTATTCCTAAATATACTTTACATTATTTTTCAATCACTGCCACTTTTTGCAGAGGAAATTCAAAATATCATTACTATGGAATTCGCGTTAAGCCCAGTTCTCCCTTAGTCATGTTAAATGAAGATGGAACACCTCGTCAGCAGCAAGGTACAAATTCGCAAACGAAACGATTCAAATTTGTGAATCAAAAGCAGGACACTACGTACGAAAATAATACGCATTCGAATACAAATATTTCTTCGAATAATTCGCCGCCTCAGTATCATCAATATCTTGGCGAAGCGAATGGTGCTATTCCAGAATTTCCGGAAATAATAGTCGGGCACGGTTCGTCCCTTCCAGAAGATTGCACGTTAGAAGACATTGACACGTTCCGTAGTATATACAGAGAACACTGTGAAGCCTTTTTAGATGCTGTTCTCAACTTTGAGTTTGCTACTGTAGAAAGCCTTTGGAGAGAATTTTGGCGTAGTCAGGACAATAATAATGGCGATGAGTGTGAGGAAGAAAAATATTTATCGAAGTAAGATTTCTACGTTCGGCTTTTTTGAATAATTTATGAATAGAATTTTGATGACATTTTATGCTATTTGTAGGACTAAGCTATATCAAATGTGCAAATGCTCAGAAGTTCAAGACTTCATAAGGAAAGTTGATTATACGTTTTATCAAAATTTGGTAGAAGTACTAATGCCTAACGTGTTGCGACCCATACCGAGTGAGTTACATTGATTACGCCATTTACATTATCATTATATAGTACTAATTAACGTATAATCTTCAGGTTCATTAACACAGTCTATTCGAAATTTTGCAAAAGGACTAGAGTCGTGGTTAACGTCAGCAATGGCTGATTGTCCCGAAGAAATGACTCAAATAAAGGTAGTATTAAACATAACGATAAAGTATGTCTTTTATTAATAGAGATATTATTTTAGTTGACTGCCGTGTCTGCGTTTGCCCAGACGCTAAGACGTTATACATCGTTGAATCACCTTGCTCAAGCTGCGCGTGCAGTGCTTCAGAATTCTAGTCAAATAAATCAAATGCTAGCTGATCTGAATCGTGTTGATTTTCATAATGTGCAAGAACAGGTATCTATGCTAATTAATTTAATGTAACGGCTTTTTAAACATAAAACAACATACGTATGTATATTTCATAGGCTTCGTGGGTATGTCAATGTGACTATGCAATGGTACAACGTTTGGAAGCAGATTTTAAGGTAACGTTACAACAGCAGAATTCATTGGAAGATTGGGCAATTTGGTTAAAGAGCGTTGTGACCCAAGTTCTTAAACCGTTCGAGGAAAAGCCAACATTTGCAAAAGCTGCTCGACAATTTTTGCTCAAATGGTCCTTTTATAGGTAATTATTTTACATGAAAAATGACGATTCATTTCTTGTGTTTTTGAACATCTTTTTACTATTCATTCAATAGTTCCATGGTCATTCGTGACCTTACCTTAAGAAGCGCAGCTAGTTTTGGATCATTTCATCTGATTCGATTATTGTATGATGAGTACATGTTTTACTTGATCGAGCATCAAGTAGCTGTTGCTACAGGGACAACTCCAATAGCAGTAATGGGAGATGTGTGTATTCTTGTCAAACGATGTAATATATATTTTGAATGATTACTAGATCATTGGTTGGTTTTATTTTCTTTCAGAAAAGTCAAAATTGCTCGTTAGTTAGCGCATTTGGCGCCACTTCTAACGGAGGTGAGTCTTTGAGTTTGTTGTTTAATATTTTTCACGAGTTTTATCCATTTGCATCAAATATTTTTAAAATAAAAATATTATTTCTTTCAGATGCATCAAACACGAGTCAACCAAAGCGTATGAAACTAAGCTAACTGCGTGCCTACGTCTTTTAGTTTTGGAAGTAAGCCAGTAGCACCTGAGAATGAAACATTAGCACAAGAGCATGCAGGCCTACTAACACACTAGTCCCATAAATTATAATTTTATATAAGATGAGACCTTATTGTATTATGACTTTAACAAAGAAGATTTTTGCATAACAAACGCCCAGGATATATACAATCTAAGTAAGTTTGTGTGATATAATATGTAGGAATATGTAATGCAGTCTTGTATCATACTAGTATATGGTACAAGTATAAGGTATCGCTGGCACGATGTTTAGTACATTAATGTATCATCTAGTCGAAACATCTTTGAAATGTGTATGGGACCATGAATTTATCATGCCCTTATAGTATTCATTATTGAAAGCTTACTCGACTACAAGTTTCATTTCTTTTAAAGCTTTCGTACATACATAAAATTCAAATAACTTATTTTAATTAGAGATGACGATTATTTGAAGATTTATTAATAGCCTGCTTATAACTTGAATTTTATATCACTTAATGTACTATATTTTTTATTAGCATATTGAAAATCAAGTCGAGTGAGCTTAAAATCAGTTTGTGCAAAAAAAAAAAAAAGAAATCGGAGAGACAGCATTTTTAACAGGGAAATCTTTTTCCTCTAATTCATATCGACGGATTCTATTTTGCACAAATAATCGAATAACATTTTACAAGATCCGCCCTGCCGACGGTATTGTCAAAAGAAAAAGAAAGAAAAGTAATTATTCCTACTGGAGCAGATGCAAATTAGATTACTATAATGGTATAATCGAGGTTTAAAAATTTCCAACATTCATATTTTTTAATGCGATTTATTAATTATACATCGAGCTGCGTAAAAATGTTCTGTTGTGAGCCGTCTGTGTGTTATAATCTATATATATTCTTTCAGTACTTTTAAACGAATAGTACAAAACAGCGATGAGAAAAGTCGTGAATGTAATGGTATAATATAATCGTTTTGATTTACTGATAGAATATACACTATGGTTCTTACATTAAATGTATATATATTTGAATGACAGACAATTGCACAGTTGTTGAAATTTAATAAAAGAGAAAAAAAGAACATGAAATTGTAAGCAGTAAAATCTTTGAGTGTCTTCAAACATACTTCGCATTTATTACATAATTTATGTATTTATATATAAAAGAATGAAGATGATTTGTATTTGTAGACACTCAAGTAACTCATTCAAGTAGTAAAAAATAACAAAATTTTAAGTGTATATTATGAATTTAATGTTATATTTTTTTGCTATATATGTATTGTTTTATGGAAATATGTCGAAATATGTAATCTGTTACAAAAGTTGAAGCATACATATTTTTTTATACATGGTATTTAATTTAATTACATATGTCATAACCACTTCTTAAATGTGGAAACTAGCTAAATTAATGCTGATATATTATAATTATTTATGATATGATACCAAAAGACTTATCTTCTAATTTAATATGTTCATTTCTAAGCATTTTAGTAAATTCATTGAGAAAATGAGCGAGAAAAAGAAAGGGAGAAAATGAAAAAGAGAGCGAGTGTAATTTATTGCATACCAATACATTCATTAAGACTTTATAGCCATTATTACATTTGATTTTCATAAAAGTTAGATGTGTCTAAATTTCTCATATTTTACGTCATATTATTCATTTCTTATATTTAATGACATGAACAAATATATACATATACTATCATATCCTTTGAGAGAAGTACAAAGTTTCAATGAAATTACTGTTTTTCCAATAATTTGCTTATTATGATTATCACTAATGTCAGAAAGTTATTCTAATAATCCCATGTTTGCAAAACAAAGGGTTCATTTGTGAAACTTGCACTCAAATTTATATTGATACTTGCACTATTGAATATTTTGTGGGATGAATATATCAAAAGACTATATTTCAAAATTGTTACGACTTGCATGTAAGATCGTTCAGATACAGAATCGATGTTGCAAACGTATTTTTTATTGCAGAACACTGCTGTATAGATCGTTTAATTAGACTTTGAAAAAGCACATTACGTATTTTGCAAGAAATCGAGGATCATTATATAAGAATGTATGAATTGCTTGATTTTTTAAGAAAAATCCTAAATCAGACCGTATCTCAAAGTAAAAATGAGTAATTGCATAAATATTTGAATCAATTATAGGACGCTACTCTTATTCAATATCAAATTGAATGATGAACACTCCTATGAACAAACTAAATGTTTGGCAAAACTTGGTGCCTTTTATTTCATACAAAGAAAGAAACGAACATTTTTTTACTGTACCTTGATTATATAAAAAATCGAGGCCAAATGACCAAAATGAATGAGACAGATAGTTATGCTCTTCCTTTAGGGCTTCTTTTATAGTGTTTTACTTTGTAAAAAGAGTTTTTTCAAAGTGATGGAGTAGAAAAAAAGAATTAAATAAACAGCTAGCAGGAAATGTATGCATTTTGTAAAGATATTGTACCGGGCAAAAAAAAAAAAAAAAAAACGCGGTTGCTTCTTTTAAATTTATTTAAATGATTGTTTTTACATCAAAAAATTTCTTCCGAAGTAAAAAATTTACCTTGTTGAGGATCATAATAAAGGGTACTAAATACTGGTCAAATTTATTACATTGCGATATTCATAAATAATTTTAATGAGAATATAATACAAATATATATATATGTATGTATGTATGTATATATATATATGTATGTTTATTTATTGTATAAAAGTATTGCATACTAGTCAAACTTTATAGATTTAAGTCAAAAACAGGGATTGATTGTCACACAGTAAATTGATTATTGGTTGCGCATTGTATTATTTGTGCAAAAGGAAAGAATAGGATATTTCCATACTATAATGAGCTTATACGTGTAAAAACTACTGATATGTGTACTTAGCATAAGAATGGCTTTCGAAGAAATTTCTATATTTCTTTTCTTGTCAATAAGGATTGATCCGATGGTGGCAAGTACGATTGAATATAGAAACGTGTATTAATTAAATTCATTTTCAAAATGAAGCATTTAAAAATCAAAATCCAACAGAGATATTATTATTACAGAAAAAATGACTATTTAATTAAATGTTTTGCATAGTTCTATATTCATCGATACTTGCTTGTACTTTGTACTTTTTAGGTAAGATCGCTGTTTGTAAGTTTCATATAATTATCACAAAGTGCAAGCAATTGTAGTCTTGTTGTTGATGATAAAAGATCAAACTTAACATGGTTTCCTATGTTGCGAAAGAAGACGGCCTTAAATAATTCCAATTGTAAGACAGAAAAAAAATTTACTACGTTGTTAAGAGATGAACACTGAGAACAAACGAAAAAAAAGAGAAAATTAAGAGATACACTTAAAGGAGGAAAAGTAAAAGTATCGTTTCCCTTATAACTTAAAGAAAATATTTTGATACCTCCAGATTTGCACAAGTCGAGTGTCATTCATTACTGCTTAAATAAGATTATTTTTACTGAATGCAGCTCAAAACGATAACAATTTATATAAATTATGTGAGGTGTAAGAAACTCTAAGAACTGTGTGAATGTGCGAATCACAAAAAATTGAATAATAAATATATATGTTTAAAACTTGTAAGATTGCGTTTGTTATCTACTTAGTGATGTTATCTACAAGTCATTCAGTTAATAAGTATTTTGCATTAAAATATTCATAATTCAATGAGAGACATTTAAAAGAATAAAAACGACGAATTTAAAACTTATCAATTAGGTGTTATCTGTTTTATTTTTAAATATATACTTAAATATATACTTAGTTATCGCTTTTGTTGCGAATTTGTATTTATCATGATTTATTATAAAACATGAAAAGTTTGCAAAATGATGTTCGTCTGGAGTTCAAATTTGCCCGCGTTCTGTACGGAGCTCGTGTAGACCCCGTAGTCTGTCGTGTAGTTCCCGGAGTGAACCCTTATTTCAGTCGCCATGTCGCGCGCGGTCTGTATAGTACGTGTGTTGTGTGCGATGAAAATATTCTGAATTTTTCACAATATTTCCACAAATTCGGTAAATTTTTACTCATTTCATACCCAATATAACTTAAAGATTATGTGTTGATGTAATTTATGATATGAAATGTTGTAATATCAAAATGAACATTACTAATACGTTCCTTCGTATAACACACATTTTATTTATTTTACTTCGCGAGTATAGTTAATTTATTGAGAATTTGGTTATTTATGTTGACAATAAAATGTATAATTACAAAAAAGATGATAGAAATTGCAGTATATGAAAATTCATGATAATCAATATATGAAAGTTCAAGTAGACAATTCAATTCAAATTTTTCCGTTATGTTCGAATCACGAATGGTTCCCTCTATCGGCCATTTTTTAATAATTTGAATTTTCCAACTTGTTCGTCTTCTTATTCGAATTATAAACTAATTGTTATATATTTGCTATATAATTTTCTATACTTTTGCAGAAAGTGAAGTGAAATAATGGATATCATCAAAAAAAAAAAAAAAAAAAAAAAATGGAATTACATGCAGCAAGGACAATCTCATCCTTCTGATTTCCTTCCAAGATTGCTGCAAGGTCACCGCTGCATCGGTAAGTGTATATATCAAATATCAAATATTTCACATTAGTGTATATATCAAATATCAAATATTTCAAATATTTAACATTAAACCGCGGAAATTTTTTGTAAGATTTTATATAACTAAACTAATGCAATGTAAATTCAGATTTGTTTTATCTTTTAAATCTAAATATATGAATATTTGTATATTTGTTGCATATTATAGATGTCTGTTCGTTCTTACCAAATTTTTAAATTTTTGTTAACTAAATGTAATAAATATCCGCAGTTTTACTTGCACATTTTACTTTTTCCGTTTTAAAATGTACTCACTATAAAATCGTGATTAATTTCAAAGAATTCGACTTGAATGAATTTGAAAAATAGAATTCACACAAGGAGGGTATCTTTTTAGTCATTATTGATAGAATATATCCATCAGTATTGGCAAATGTTCGAAGATAATTTCATGCGTTAAAACAAGATTAATATATTTAATATGCATAATTTTTACCGTTAAATTTAAAATTGGGACAATAATCGATACTTCCTTCTATAGTTAACTGATTGCTATAGATAGTATACCACTGCCTACTTTATGGATAAGTAAAGGATAAAATCTAACGATAAGAGAAAATCGATTCACTTTATCAAATTTATTAGAATGAATTATTTTAATAACTGAATAGCTATTAAACAATTTTTGTACAGTTAGCGTTGTCAGTTGTTGACACGTCATCTATAAGTGATAAGGTTGTTCCAGATTTTAATTGTTTTGGTTTATTACGTTTATTTATAATATAACATAAAATACATTTGAAACATCAGTTATCATTCAACGTAACATTTTGTAAGGAAAATCATGAGTCATTTTTGTAATTATGAATGATGCAATTATTAAAACCATATTGTTATTGAGGTTATAGGAGAATGTAATTTAAGCGTGTTTAACCAATTTCTTTGAGATTTTTTGTCTTAGAATTGTAACTTTTTTGCGTTTGTTAAATAATTCTGCTTCGATGTTCCATTTAATTTAAACGTATAAGTTTAATTAAATTTTTTGTAATTAATTAAAAATTAGTTAAATTTCTTCTTCTAGTAGACTATAGAAATTTCTTCTTCTAATAGACTATAGAAACGATTTAATCTCATATATATTTGTATATAATATATTTTGAAATATTAGGTGTAAAATGTCTTCAGATGTCATGAGCTCAGATTTTGGCAAGAATAAAAATGTGTTGCTGACTAGACGGTACTTTGTAGTTGATGCAAAAGATACTATCGATGATAGAAGTTTACATATCACAATTCCATCTGAAAAGTTAATTAGTAGTGAATTGCAAATAGATGTACAGTCAGATGATAAATCAAAACCAGATGTGAATACTGTAAAACTTATGATAGACTCTAAAGAGGATCAAGCTAAAGGTGATGGTCAACATTTTCACAAAGCACTCATAAGTGATGGTGATATCGCCAAAAAAAGTTTTCACTTCACTTTTGTAGTTTATCATAGTAGAATTTTTGTGATTAGATGATTAGATGATTGATAGAATTTGACATATAGTCTGTTATCACATAAGTATGTTATTAGCCATTTGAAGAGGCATTTTAAAACAGCTGATGTTTTAAGGTTTCTATAGAAAAAGTCTTACAAGGTCTTTCTTCTCTCTCTGTCTTTCTAATGTGATAATAAAATCAATATTGATTAAGTTATAGTGTAAACTTGACACAGTAGTATATTAGTGCTCTCAGAATGTCAGTGCAATATAAAAGTAAAACAAAATTTTCAAAACGTCAAGGTATCATCATCACTTATGTACGATAGTTTGTAGATGTTATTTTTACATTTTTATAAATTTTTTGAATACTAAGCCACGTATTTAAACCAAGACTGTTTTTACTATAGAAGTTGTTGGTCATCAATTGAGATTTAGTACTTATAATGAAAGTAATTATAAAAGTAAAGAGAGTGATGCATCTATTCAACCGGAATATGATGCAAGCATTGACGACAGATTACCGGAAACAGTGACATTAATTACTACACCATGGGGAGGAAAACTATATTTAGTGGGCACAGCACATTTTAGTGTAGAGAGTCAAAATGATGTTGCAGCGGTAAATAAATTATATTTTATATGTACTGAATATATTAGATATACTTTAGAATACTCTAGGATCATTGTAATACTTTTTCTTCAAAGTCAGTAGGAATCTCCTAGTAGAATAATTAAAACATATATTTTTCTCTTTACAATTCAAAGATCATTCAGGCTGTACAGCCTCAGATAGTTGTAGTTGAGTTGTGTAAAGCTAGAATCGACGTTATAAACATTAACGAGGAAGCTCTGTATCATAATGCAACAGATTTAAGTATTAGTAAGTTCTTCAGATTCTCTACTTAAGCATCATGCTTTCGACATGATGTACATTTATTTCGCTTTGTAGAAAGTTTGACTGAAACGATAAGACACTATGGAGTTTATAATGGATTGTTACACATTATGTTATATCGCATGGTGGCTCATGTCGTTAAGGAACTTGGAATGCCACCAGGTGGTGAATTCCGTATAGCATTTGAAGAGGTAAATTAGAATAGGTTTCAACTGATTTGAGCAACAAACATGAAATAATTATAAATTTCACGGTGCTTTTTTTAGGCGAAAAAGGTACCAAACTGTATTATTCAGTTAGCTGATCGCTCGATTAATGTGACGCTTCAACGTGCGTTGAGAGAATTATCCTGGTGGGAAATAATAAAACTTGCTTGGCTAATGGTACGATTAGACTCCCACATTAGTAAACAAGATGTAGAGCGTTATAAGCGGAAATCAGTGATAGAACAAATGATTTCGTCATTGCGGGAAGAATATCCAGCGATAGAGAGGACATTTGTCACAGAAAGGGACATGTATCTTACATACCATCTTCAGATGGCTACCGCACCGCAACATACTCCGCAAGGGCTAAAAGTACCAAGAGTTGTAGGAGTTGTTGGCATAGGACATATCAATGGAATAGTCGAAAACTGGGGAAAAGTGAAAGACTCTGACATATGGCCTATTATACGGTATTATATATGAAGCTAACATAGGAATTCATGGATGAATTACTGCAGATACCAATACTCTCGTTCCATTTTTTTTTTTTTTATAGAGTACCTCCTCAACCTTTATCAAGCAAAATATTGAAATTTACAATTAAAGCCTCCTTATTGGGAGTTACCATTTATGTGGGATATAAAATTATACCACTACCTTCCGTTAGTACGTTGCAATCAATCAAATCGTCGCTCGAAGGATTGTTAAAGGTCAGTGTTAAACAGTAGAATAGCCGAAACTTGACTTTTAGAGTTGTTTACTGATATATACATATATATATGTATATGTATATATATATATATATTATCGAAAAGAGAGAAACAAAAAGCAAAACAACTGTTTCCTTTATTTTGTGCTGCCTATCCTTAAAGATCCTCGTCGAACTTTCTTCGGCTTTCTCATTGATATAGACATTGTAATAAGCATGGAGGCGATTGCCTGTGCAGATGAATACGAGCACATCGTACCTAGTGTCATGTACACGATAAGTAACATACCAGGTCCTGGAATAGATTTGAAAGAATTCGAGTCAGAATATTCGCTAGGTTGCTCGTGTACTGTTCGATGTATCGATTGTTCGTGTACACGTGGCTCTCCGAATTATATTGACGGTTGTATACTGGATGAAAAATTATCAGGGCCAATAATCGAATGTAACTCACATTGTAGTTGTAAAGAAAGATGCGGGAATAGAGTGGTACAGAATGGTCCAGTCGACAGTCTCGTCGTGTCGAAGATTGATGGGAAAGGACACGGGTTGTTCACGAGTAAATCGATTAAGAAAGGTCAGTTCATTTGCGAGTACGCTGGCGAGGTGATAGGTATCGAAGAGGCAAGACGCAGAGTCGAGGCAAATAAAAATACCATGAATTACGTGCTTGTGGTTTCTGAGCATATCGGTGACCGGATAACAGTGACGTGCATAGATCCAAAGCATTTTGGCAATATTGGACGATACTCGAACCACAGTTGTGAGCCTAATACTAATCTCGTACCTGTCAGAGTGGAAGGACCAGTACCACGATTATGTTTGTTTGCACTGAGAGATATAAAGATTGGCGAGGAGATAACTTTTGACTATGCTGGCGGAGTTACTAATTCCGTCCATGATCTCAGTCAGACACCCTGTCTCTGTGGCTCCAATAATTGTTTCGGCTATCTGCCTCATAATACTATTTAAAGTCGTTAATACTGCTAAACCGTTTGATAAAAACTGATGAAAAACTAATTGTCTTTGGTAAAATTTTATTTATTCATTGTTTATTGAAAATCGAAGCAAGGTAGCGTGGACGAATATTTTTAGAAAGAAATGAAACGAGTGGAATAGAGCGTGGAGAGTTAGTGTGCCGATTGCTTTGAGAAATTATAATGGTTTTTTTTTCTTATTAGTGCAGAAGGAAAGGGATTAGTGTATTAGGAAAAATAATTAACTTTAGTACATTGTAAATTTCAAAAGAAATTGTCAAAGAAAGGTAGAGTCAAGGATATAATGCGAATTGTGATTAAGAAATGATTTATAAATCACGATTTCATAGTGTGACGATTTAAAAAGGATAAAATTTCGGATAAAAATATATTTAATGCTAATATATTATTGTGACTAATCTCGTTATTTGAGCCTCGATTTAACATTCTATTTAACATTCTATTATATATGTATCAAACTTTTTTTTGTAATAGTTAATATATGTTAATAAAGATGTATTATTTGAGAATGCAATGTACATATACATATGTATACGTGCAGTAAAATAGTTAAGCACAGTATAAATTAATTTCTCAACGAAATAAAACATCTGCATGTTTTAAGTAACACGAATGTTATTAATAATGTAATTTTACTTTACAAAACATTTGAACAGAAGTCTCTTTCAGTTGTTATTGGGTACGAATAATGTTCAGTGCTGACAATAAAGCGGTGTACGATACATAAAAGAACAAGTCTCAAGATATATAAAAATCTTTTTAATTTACTAGAATGTACACGTCGATTAAAAAAATTGAACTTTCAGAAGTTTGCCGTTTATTTTTTTCTCTTAAAATTATCATAATTATATAAATACAAAAAAATACTAGATTTTCATCTTTTATCTATTAGTATCTTTTTGTTTCTTAAGCGTTAGCGAACTTCTTTGGTTTGTTCTGTAGTTAGAGTTAATCTGTAGTTTAAAAACTGTACATTGGTAACTGTAACGTGTAATTCATTAAAACGAGCGTAGAATTGAGTAACGAGCTAATAATCTTTTCGGTCTATCACCATCTATTTCTTCTCTTCGTTTTTCGTGGCACACTCTGATTCGCTTGATTCGTCGCAATATTTCCAACGCATCCACATAACCCTCATGCGATCCCAAATATTCTCTAACGAATCCATAGCCGGTCTAACATCCAGCAAGGTGAACGTATAATTTTTGTCAATTGCCCCACCATCGTAGTAATCTATAACATATCGTACATCCTTTCCGCATCTATCTATAATCCAGTCGTGCCGGTCAAATGGTAATTCGTATCTAAAAAGGAAATAGTTCCACGTTCGTTAGTCCGATTATCTGAGAGTTATTATTATTCTGGTAATTCCGAGTTATTCTTCTCTGCGGACATAGCTCACCCCATCCAATATCGGATGCGTGCACGTGGCGAATACTGCTTGGCTTTGCCTCCAAAGCTGCGCAATTTTGGAGTGCCACACTCCCTTGCATGAAGTGCCTCCCATTTAAGCACCTCTTGCCACGCCAATTCGTTATTTGCATTATGGATTTTTATTATATCGTCCATGTCCTTTGGTGTTATGTCGTCGTTCTTCCACCTCCAACCTTTCCTCAGCATCGCATTCCAAAACATTTGTTGCGAAGGATACACCCAAAACTCCCCATTGCCCGTTGCTTTTGGTATGGATGAAATTTGTCTTTCCGTTGGTAGTGGGAAAGGCTGATCCGGTGCCGGTTGTTGATTAGCTGGTGGCATCTAGAATTTTATTTAAATTATCGTTCAGAGAAAATGAATTAGTCGTGCCAAACAAACAGCTATTCTCGTTCTCAAACGCGTCGACGAGTATATTAACCATGTTTAAGGGATTGATCTCGTTTGGAGCCATGTCATTAATCGGACATTCGCTGGAATACATTGGCGGTGCCTCTTCCTGCATAGATTTATGCATAGGGCATTCCGGAGGAGGTTTTCCTTTCGGTTTTTGCGTTCCGTGGTACAGTATATTTGAAACCTCTGGATGATGTACGGAGGTAATCGCATCAGCTGCCGATACAGCAGAATTCATTACATTTCCCATTTTCCTTTGTACTAGACTCTCTGCAACGGGCATTTGAAATTAGAACACTTACATTTTCATTCAAGAAAATGAGAATCATGTGCATTGGAAAGATAACCTATAAGTAGATTATGCAACAAGCTACATCGCCTGCTGCATTTCAATGTCACGACTAGATGTGTTAGAGCAGAGGATAAGAATATATTTACTTAGTCGTGAAATGCTCTGACAACGCTTCGACAAAAGCGAGGTTTTAATAAAATACTCACATCGAGTTATATGATGTCGTTGGTTAGGTATATCTATTCGATCATCTGTCTTTACGTAGAATTAGGAGCTTTCGATAAATTAAGGCGATTCTAGGTAAGTCGAGCAAACTTTGGGAATTAAAGGTATCGTGTTTCAAAGAATTGGAACATCTCGATTCCGAATTCTTTAAATCACTCGGGATCAAACGTAACAGTACGGAAAACAGCACGGCAGTAGTAGTAGTACGGCAGTAACAGTATATACTTGTATGTCACATTGCTGTTTCTAGTGACTTTTCTTAAGGTCGCAAGAATTTCCCCCAAGAGTGTGGGAAGTTTTTTTCTGAAAAGTTTACGACAGAAAATCTGACGAGTAATTCTTTTCTTTTTAACAATCAATCAATTTTATTTTCACACATCTGTACAGTAGGTATATATCCGTAATGATATGATTTAATTAAACAAGTCCACCAAATTCTAGGAAGGTTTCACGTACTTTTATTGGCAGAACCGTAGATTCGAATTTGAAATTTTGGACAAGTTTGTTAGGAATCGTGCAAGTAGAGGGTGCAACTATTTTCCAGTGCTCTTTTCTTTCAAATTGAAATACGTGTAACGATATATACACTCGGCCCGCAGGTTTTACCATGCGAACAGTGACATCATCGTGGAACGTAACACCTCTCGTTGTATGTACAAAAGATGTCAAATTCCGACAAAAGAATCACGTTAAATAATTTCCTCGACGACGAAACGTCGCGTTTCAACTTGTTCAACTTGTAATTTTTTACATGCGAGAGCTAAACTCTTTCATTCGCCGTAATTCTAGCCTACAATACTGTAGAGAATAATAATAATATACTCGGAGGAAAGAAGAACAGATCTGCCGGAATACTCTGTTGTTGTAGATTTTGAGAAATCCCTGTTTGTGTTATATACTTGAGGCGATCTACTCCTTACAACAAAACCGGTTTTCAATATGTTTCTCTTCGACTATCATCGAAAGCCGATTTTGACGATAGATGACTGGCCACTGTTATTCCTCAGCTTCTCGAAAAAAAAAAAAAAAAAAAAAAAGAAAAAAAAAGAAAAAAAAGGAAACAAAAATGGTACATGTCTAATTCAACCGCGTGGGCATGGACCTATGTTCTCGAAGGATCAGTTCCTCGCGATCTTCGTCGACTCCTTGTTCCCGGCCACGTGTTCCAAATCGAGACTGTCGTACTCCAGTCCGGCGGTATTGTCGTAATAGGCGTAGTCGTAGTCGTTCTTCTTTCCAGACTTTGGTCGCGGTGTCGTGGTACTTGGCAGCCTCGTCGTCGACGAGAACGGTCTGGCGGATCCGCTGACGTAAGTACTTTCCCTAGGGGTAGTCGGCGACTGCGGTGGTCTCTGGGTGTTCGAGTTGAAGTTGTTCGGATTGTAGGTGGTGACTGTCGAGATCCTCCTGTACGTGGAAACAGATCTTTCTCAACACGGCGTTACTTAACGTAACTTAACGATACAAATAAACACGATATATAAGATGAAAGCCAGGTTTGGAAGTTTGTTATTGTATCTAATTGAATACCTTGGCACCGGGGTGGTAGGTCTTGGTGTCTCAGCCAGATGATTGATGCTAGCAGGACTGAACCCTATCCCAACCGAGGATCTCGCCAAATCGTAGGTCCCCGTGCTGGTTTCCGTGTAATATCTCCCGTTCGATCCCTCGTAATTGTTGTACTGCGTGGCCTTTTTCGGCGCTTTCGTTGCCTCGTAGTACTGCGACGAGCTTTTCACAGGCTGGCTAGACTTCTCGTAGTACTGTCCGTTGTTCTCGTTGTTTCTTACGGCGGTTTGCGCCTGTACGTTGTCGTTGGGAACGTACTTCTTCGTGGCTGGACTGTACGTCGTAGGCGCGTAATTGCTGCTTGCGTAACTGGGGAAGTATTTAGCGGTCGATTGAGAGACGTCTTGCCTGATGGTCGTGCTAGGTCTGTACTGTCCGTTGTTGTTGTTGTTGTTGTTGTTGTTGTTGTTGTTATTGTAATTATTATCATAAATGGTGGGCGAAGCGGTGGTGGACTGATAGGGTACGTTGTTATTACTCGTACGTTGGATGTTGTTGTAACTTCTCTGGTAATTGTTGTAGTTGTCGTTCGCCTGGTAGTTGGTGCTAGGCTGCAAGGTCGTGGACGGTGCGAACGGCTGTCCGCCGTTGTTGTAATTCTGATTGTAATTCTGATTGTAATTCTTGCTGTAACTGGTGCTCTGACTGAACGGCTTCGCCGTTGTGCTCTGACCGAAACCGGCGGCGTTCTGCTGATTGTAGTTGGAATTGGCGTTGTAGGCGTTGTAAACGGTCGTTCTGGTTGTGGTGCTCGGCGACTGGAAGTTGTAACTGTTCTGGTAGCTGACGGTGCTCGGCCGGTAAGTGGACGACGGCGCGTTGTATCTCTGGGTGTTTTGATTCTTGTTGAAACTGTCTTGAGGCCTGGCGCTGGTCGACGGCACGAAACCGTTCGCCCGTTGATTGTAGTTGTTGTTGTTGTTGCCGCTGTAGAAACCGGTGTACGTGTTCTGGTTGGCAGGGACAGGGACAGGGGCAGGGGCAGGGGCAGGCACGCTCGTGCTCGACGCTACGTAATTGTTGTTGCCGCCATTGTCGTTGTACTGCTGCTTCCTGCCGACCTTTCTGACACCGGTTTTCTTCTTCTCTTGAGCAATCTCGTCCTTGTAGGGCGGCGTCCTCTCGTTCTCGTAGTCCTCGTCCTTGCCGTTCCGATTGTTGTAAAAGTTGCCGCTGCTGCTGCCCCTCAGGTCCCTGTTGCCGTTGTTGTAGCTGTTGGAGGAGGAGTGTTGCACTCGGTTGAGGGTGTTGGCGGAGGAACGAACAGGATCGCTGGTCTCGGACCGTTGAAGATGGTCTTGCGGCTCGGCGTCGCTGCGTATGTTGTCGTAGTGGAGCGACTCCAGGCCCGATCCTATCCTGTACAGGTCGAAATTGTCGCTGGCGTAGTAGAGGGTGGCTGCCTCGCAGTCGACGTCGTACCAGTCCGCGCAGGTCTGGCTTTCCTGGTCGAACGCGGTGTCGTTGGGACACAAGAACCTTGGTGGAAGAAAGCAACGGGGAATGGGTGACGAACGAGTGGGTCGCGTGGGTCGGATCTTTTTCTCATCGGAGAAAACGAGAACCTACTTGTAGTCCTGAACGGCGCCGGCTACGGACACGCAGACGTGAAACACTTGGCAGTCAGTCTCCGGGTCGGCGTAATAGCTTCCTACGATCTTGTTGCGACAAGTGAAGGAAGTTTCCGGCATGTACTGTTGCGAGTACCTGGGTGGTGGTCGCTGCAGTCCGAGGACACCGGATGACACCACTGTCGCAGAATGGGAATCGGTCGGAAGAAATTCGATAAAAAGGGACTTCTCTCGAAGGAATGATTTTCCGGTGTGCGAAATTATTCAATAACCGTTGAAACAGCGTTATTGAAATTACTGAAAAATCTAAAAGTGTCTAAAGGTATCGTAACGTCCGTTGGTAATTTACAAGCAAATTAATTTACAAACGTCTCGGATTATCTGTACGTGTATAATACTGGTATCGAACAGAACCCCTCGTGGGCTTCGTTTATCCCCCCTTGGGGGGTAAATAGAAAATTGAGAAAGATTGACTTTCGCTCTCCATTCAAAGAATTCGTTTCACCGTGAAAAAGGAAAAAGTCGTCGATTATGGCTCGTCATGGTCCGCGATGATGCTTTTCTTTTCACGCGTGAAGCAGCCTACGTATACTCGCGGGATCGTGACTACAGGATCGCGCGAGTAAGACTCGTGAAATCGAAAGCTAAATCTTGGAGTTTTCTGGATCTAAACGTACCCCATACGAGACAGACGAGCCTCCCGATAGATTTCATCTTGTCTTCTTCTTCTTCTTCTTCGTCTTCTTCTTCTTCGTCTTCTTCTCTATTCCTCTTGGAGTAAACCGATCACTACGGGTAGTCGATCCGCGAGAAAGCTGGACACTACCGTCGTTACCTTCGCGAAGGGACTGTTGGAGGTGACTGCAGCGTCTCGAGGAGAACGCCTCGACCGAGAAGAGGATACCCAGCGGGGAAACAGCCGCGCGGGAGGACGCCTCTGGGCCCTGGCGTACGAGGTAGGGGCCTCTCTATCCAGGAGAAGGCACACGTGTGATGGGGATAGAGGACGTAACGCTTACGTTACGTCACTCCCCGCTCGATCACCGAAGGCAGATGCTACCTGCCAGCAGACGACCCGCACGGAGAAACTATTGATGAAAGCTTCGGAACGATCGCGATCTCTCTCGTCTTCTCTTCCTATCGAGTTTGCTTCTTCGAACATCCTGGAACACATCGTGGCGGGGTGTCTAAAGTTTGCCGCGAGACTCTCCGCTGCCGGCAGAGTCTCGCGGCAGATGAATATTTGCATATCCTCGCGTACCATATGTGCGTTCCATGTGCAATCTTGCGCGTTCAAATTGTTCGTAAATGTTTCACGAAACGTTTCCTCATTCACTTTATCTTTCCGACATTCTTAAACTACCAGTGAGAGTTTCTTCTTTTCCTTTTTTTCTGTTCTTAACGATCAAGGATGACGGAGGATTTTTATTATGGAAATTTTGCACATGGACACAAGAGTGTAAATATGTACGGAATGTTCGAGTTTAGGTTTCATCTCTTTGAAATGATTTCACGCGATTTTTATGGAATCTTGTGAATAAAAAAAACCTCGATCCTAGTATCGTTAGGTCAATTGAAATTTCAGCTGGGTTATTTAATTTTATTTACTCGCAACTTGCTACGTAGACGAGTCCTAGACAATCTTTGGAGACCCGCGTACCTGTTTTTGAAATGACCAAGTGTACCAGACCAGAACATTGTTATTCAACTCTCGCGGATGACAAATTGTCGATAGATTACGAAGTCGAGAAGCGGTAAAAGTCACTTTCTATTAAATCATTCGGCGGTACCAGCCAGAGGCTGCAGGTTGCCAGCCAGGGCCTGGAAAAAATGATTGTCGATAAGATCGTAGCACCGAAAGTGTTTAAAGTTCAAGATACTGATACGAATCAGCCGATTCGACGAATTAGTCGCTTGAATGCGAATTGAAGTCGATTAGAGATGGGATCGAGTGCCTTGCAAGTTTGAACCTTTAGTCGTTAGATTCGAACACTCTACGAGTATTTCCAAATATACGCGGACAAGATGGCTAAAAAGTAAAAAAAAAAAGGGAAAGACATGGAATGCAACAGCTTCTATTTGTACATTTTACGAAAAATCATTCAAATCTCTAAAAGTATACAGTTTTACGTTATAAATTGGTCATTTTAATCGTTTTGGTAATTCCAGTGTACAATAAGTACACTCAAATTCGACGCGCGCGCATGCGTCTTTAATCCGTTGCCCTCTTTCATTTTAATATTAAAATCGCTTTAAACATGCACTGCAGCTTAACGTGACGTGAATTAGCGAAAGATGACAATAAATCGACAGGTTTTCAGTTACGAGACGGAGATTTTGTCGATTTCACGAAGCGTCTTCCTGTTTCTCTACATTGTCGCGGTTTTCAAATGTTACGTCCGCGTCAGATGCGCATACCTAGTGCGCATGTTATCCGTTAAAAGCCAGATTTCGAAACCACAGGGAAGGAACCAAAAGTTCCCACCTACTTTTTCTCAACAAAACATCAAAATACAAGAAAAAAACTGATTTTATTAATTTTATTAAATTAAATTTAATTTCAAAGTAAAAATATAAAATATAAAAGGGTATATAAAAAAAAAAAAATTGATATAAATAAAAACGAAAAGGTAAATAAAAGGTAAGAAGAATGACGGATTTATTTTTAGTAGAAAGCGATTTTTGGTCTACCCTGTGGAACTTTAAAATGTATAAAACGACCGCGTTGCAAGTTAGACATTTTTCACTCTCGAGTGTGTCGAGTTTATACTTTCGAAATCCACGGAGAACGAAACTGTCGTCGGTATCTTCCGATCTGGATTCGTAAGCGCGTGTCAGACTTGATCCCATCCGTAGTGACGATCGGAGCCTGTTCGAAACGACAGAGAAATCGTGTGTTCGGTTCGCGGCGACCGGTCGTCCCGTGCCCTTTGCCGGTCCACGATACCGAGCCTCGACCACTCGCGAAGGCGCGCATCCAAGGAGTGCTCTGTGTGTCGCATTCCAAGTGACGGACCGATTTCTCGTGATTTTCTTCTGGAACGATCGAGGGGAGGTTTCGCGAAATAAAGCGAGAGATAAAGGGAAATCGCGCGGGAGGAAGCACGAGGGGAGAGGAGGGGGAGTGGTGGCTGAAGATCGAGGTCGTACCTCGACAATCGATATTTCGCAATTCACCTCGCATTCTGTTTATCCTGCGTGAAACAGACGAGGTTTCCGGCACGTTTGAGAACGTCGTCTGACGATAAAGCGAGACTTACGCAACATTTTTAGGTAGAACACACTTGTAACTACAAGCAGAAGATAAATATTTTATCTTTTCGAACGTACATCGTGACGCGTCGTTATCAATTACAAAATACGAAACCTGACTTAAACAATTGATACGCGTACATTATTACTTGTCCAGTTTCATTTCATATTTTTCAATTATATTTGTAACTATATCATATAACTATATTATAAATTATAACAAGTATACCTAGTAATATAATATAATTAAGTATATTTGTAAATTTGTTTGATATAACGATTGCTCCAAGTTTTTAATTAAATTTGTGTTTTGTAACCAAATACAAATGTGTCTGCTAAAGTCGATATACACGTATTTTCAAATTTTCTCATTAAGATTACACATAAACATGTACATATGTACACACATGTATCTCCAAGTTCTTTGTCAAGTTTCATATTTCGTAATTGATACATCACAACACGGTTCATGTTGAAAAAGACGAAACATTGATGATCATCTTGAAAGAGATGAGACATTTACCACCTGCCTCCAAATCAAAGAGTCAATTAAAGATATATATATATATATATACATACGTATATCTTCAAGTTTTTTCATTTAAGTTTCGCATTTTGCAATTAAATCGCAGTGGTTGCGTCCTGCTGGAGTCAATTTAGATCTCAGCCTGCAACATTCGTCTTCTGCCTTGTAAATAGGAATCAATCGAGAGTTTCGTCACAGACGAGCGCTATTCCGTTTTTCAATGACCATCCGTGTCTCCATTACGCGCGATGAGCTCGCGACGAGGAATCTTCTCAGCCTTGGAGGGCGAAAGTTGCCTTCGACTCGTTCTTAGATGGCACGATATTTGCACCTACAAACCGTGGAACATGGCCATAGCGCGGAGATCGATCGGTCGGCTCCTTGTAACTTTATCTGGACACTTTTTCCTCCCCCCCCCCTCCCACCATCGTCTCATCTCCGATATCTATTTAACAAAGATCGCGAAAATTGTACGCGAATCCTCTCAGCCTTCACGCCGTCTCAATTTTCCATCGTTTCATCGCGCTGGAAGCTGCGAGATTTCACTTTCCATTTTTCGTAGCGAAGGTTGTTGTTGAAGGGAATGTTTACGAGATACTTTCGTGGAATTCTCTGTTTAGATACTGACGTACTCCACAATTGTTTAGAAGTGAAATATTTCGTCCTTTTGTAGGATACATTTCATTAATGCAGTTTTTATGAAAACTGCAAATTTTAATTGGCATTATTTTCCAACATTATTCCACTATTGTACAGTCTACGATCTAGTCTTTGTTGGCTGGTTAAGTAAAAAAACAATTGAATATACTTGTAATATGTAAGTCGTTGTAAATCAATGTTTGACTTTGAGTTTGAATATTTTTTGTAAGACCAACTTGGTTTATCAAATATTAACTCACTAAAAAATTTGGAATGTTATTCCTCTTATATCCTGTTGTTTAGAATACTATTTTTTTACATTCTGTTGTTTGGAATATTATTTTAATGTTATTTTTTTCGAGAATTTTATCAATTTTGAATGTATTTCTTCTCTTCTGCATAGAAAAGAATATAAGAATGTAAAAGGAGTATATAAAATTAAATAATTAAATTCTAATTAAGAGTCTTTTCTTTTCTTACACTCGACGATGTTATTTGCGCGAGGAGTATGAAAAGACGCTTTCGTCTTTATTTTCCATATCGCGAACGCCCACGAGTACGAACGTTTGTCGTGACATTCTTCGGCAAGCATTGAACCGACGGAGAAAGCGGGGTCATAAGTGCACGGGCGGGCCATTTTTCCGGGATGATATCTCTCGATATGATGCTACGAGTGACAACTACGTTTAATCAATTATTAAACGTGTTATCTCCGACCAGTTGCTCAGAAATTCGTTGCACCGTTTGTTTCCTTTTCAATCGCGGTTTAGTAACATCTGCCAAGTTAGTATAATCGATCGTAGCTGTATAATCGAGTTAGTGTAATTGGCATTATTTTATAGCTCTAACAACATTTAAAACATTAACATTACGAGAATTACGATATTTGCATTTACGTAAGGAAGCATCGTTGTTTCTTTCGAAATTTCAAACTCCAAAGTGCTTCAAACTTATTTCGAACACTTCCGGACGAATCGGTTTTGCTAAATTGCTCGTCAATCAATTGGGAATTGGTATTGAGAAACTTGGGAATATCAGTGAGCTCGTTAGTAAGTTAATAAATTAATAAAACGAAATAGACAGGCGAAAGATGAGTGAACCAGTAATAAATAAATCAAACAACAATCACCGCTTGAGAGTCATTTTTACACGTTATCGATCGCTTACCGTCGAAATTCGTAGGTCGTTTGCAATTTATTGCCCAAAAAGGCATTTTTTTTCTCTCTCGAATATATTTTGCAAGGAACGATATTACGCGGATTTGCATAGCGATTTGGAGAGGAGAGAATGTTGCTCGTTACCCAAGCGGATACAAAAAGGTGCTAAGCGTATGCGGGAACACACTCGACTTCCGTCAGAAGTCTGCCAGCACCTCCTCGTCCAGCCGCCATCTCGCTATCTTTTTTAACACTTTCGCAGCCGCCGGCGCGAAATCGCGTCTTTCTCTAAACCACGGTCCATTGTGGATCTCTTTGCGAGTCCGGAAACTCGTTAATATTCGTTCTGGCATTTTCACTGCAGAGCTGGTCCTATAAAAGTAAATTATTAATTTACTATTACTAAATTACCATTGATTTACTTTTATACGTAAACAAAGTGAAAAGTAATTTAAAATGAAACGTTGTTATTAATGGTTAATGAAAAGCAGACAGTTACAAGTCTCCTAGAAAAGACTTGTAATTTTCAATGTGCAGTCAAGAATTCCTTGTTTCAAATATTAGAGTGTCCCATAAGTTTCTTCCCTTTTTTTGATGCGAAATGAATACACGATATTTTTTGTTTAAGATGGATTTATTATGCTATATATGAACCGTTCTGTTCTATAACCTTCTTCCATCTCTCAGGAAGCCTCATTATGCCCTCTTTCCAAAATTGTTTAAGTTTACTTGTAAAATATTCATCTAGGTGCGTTTTTATTTCGCTTATGGATTTGAAAGATTTACCACGGAGAGAATTTTTAAGGAGAGGAACAAGTAGTAATCGGATGGAGCAAGGTCTGGGGAGTATGGAGGATGAGGTAGAACGTCCCAATCAAACTGTCATAATTTTTGCCTTACGGCTAACGCAACATGCGGTCTTGCGTTGTCGCGATGGAAAACGACGCCTCGTCGGTTCGCCAATTCTGGCCGTTTTTCTGCTATGGCTGCTTTCAATTGATCCAGTTGATCGCAATATTTGTCAGCATTGATCGTATCATCTTGAGGAAGGAGCTCGTAGTACACTACACCTTTCCAGTCCCACCAAATGCACAGAAGAACCTTCTTCGGATGAAGTTCAGGCTTCGCAACAGTTGAAGGTCTATTTTCCTTGGACCAAGTGCGTTTTCGATGCACATTTTGGTATAAAATCCAAGTCTCGTTTCCAGTGACAAGCCTCTTTAAGAAAGGATCCCTTTCATGTCGATTCGCATATCCTATCTTGATTAAATGCTTATGTACCGTTGTCTTGGGAATATTAGTGGCATCCACTATCTCACGCACACTATATCGTGGATTTTCAGTGAGCACAGTCTTGAATGATAATGTCCGTCTGCGGTCTTCATCTTTCAACCCGAAATTGCCAGCTCTAAATTTCTTAAACCAATTGCGGACGGTCCTAATAGTGGTAGTATCACTCCCGTAAACGGTGAAAATCTCGTCTGCAATGTCCTTTGCACTATTGCCTTTTTTAAAGCAATGAAGCATAACATGCCGCAAATGCATCTTTTGGCTCTCCATATTGAACGGTGCAGAAAAAAATTTTAAAAGAGACTTTGTCACCAACGAAACGTACTTTGAAAGAGCTCTGGGACGACTGAAACCGATGCCATAAACGGCTAAGAGATAAGCCTGCATGTTTATATAAACACAGCCACTTAGAGTCACTCATAGCGTGGCGCGGAAGAAACTTATGGGACAACCTAATACGTTAAATATCAAAAATAGAACATGTCCTGCGATATTTAGTAAATTGAAGGAATTTCCAATTCTTCCACTTATGTTTGCAGAAATGTAAATGTGTCCGAACGTTTCTTACACCGCATGCTCTGAAATGTTCTTAAACGATTCTTACAATACGAAGGACAAATTCCAATTGAGTCGATTGATACGTATTAGAGTATTAATCTCTTAGCACTGTAATAAAATTATAAATTTTGGTAAAAAGAAATGTGCAACTTTTTGGTATCCCAAGACACTTCTATACCTACAGAAATACGTTTTTAATATTTATACATATATTATATAATAAATTTACAGGATACACAACTTAACTCAATATACCGTACGTTATTCAGTTGAGTCTTGTTTGCTCTACTGACAATTTGCGCACATTTTACGAGCAACAATTCAAAATCATTACACTCGAGTCCTGTTTGGGATAAAATTGTTCGACTCAATATTTT
This sequence comes from Melipona beecheii, assembly GCA_032399605.1. Taxonomy (NCBI): domain Eukaryota; kingdom Metazoa; phylum Arthropoda; class Insecta; order Hymenoptera; family Apidae; genus Melipona; species Melipona beecheii. The sequence goes on from JAUCMO010000502.1 coordinate 2,459,673, forward strand.
GTCCAAGTCTGACTTACAATTAGACTAAATTGTCGAGAAGTTACCGTTGCGAAAGAACTTTTATTTCGTTTCGCTATACTTGGACGTACAGTGGTAGCAAAGAGCGAACGCGATTAGACGTGTACGTCCTTGGCGTGGACCGGTTGCTGTTTTCCCTATTTCCCTTCGCAAACGGTCGTCTCTCGGCTGGAATCGAGCTAGTGAAAGCTGGCTGGAACATCTCGGAACGTCCTCGAGCACGTGCACGGGAATCCTCCTCACGAATCGACGATTTATCGCGTTGAAACGGCGAAAGCAATAGGAACTGGAGCACCGATGTATCGACGTCACGACTATCGTATCACATTGGTCGATCCTCCGCGCTGGAGAAATCGGTCGCAGAATTTGTTTAAAATGTTCAAACTCGTTCCTGGAATTCCTAACAAGATTCGCTCCTCGAATCCACAGGTCCGACGACAAGTTAAATTAAAATTATTATTTTTCTTCCGCGAAAAATTCTGTAGATTTTATTTAAAAATTTGCGCGTCGAACGCGATCAGCGTTTAAGTTTAGGTTTGATATGTGTATAAGGAAAAGTAAAGGGAATATAACAGTATAATATTGTAATAGTATAATATAATAGTATAATAGTATAATAGATTTAGGAATTCGAGGTTTTAGAGTTAATAAGTATCTGGGAAGTATTAATGAAACGCAAGGATCGAGAATCGATCGTGTAGTTGAATAATTCGACAAATATTCCGACATATGTGTAAAATATGAGAAATATGTAAAATATGTGAAATATTCGAAGTGTGACGTATAGAATTTTCGGAATTTGACGCATGATCAATATTAATTTCACAAATTTTACAAATTATACGTTAAATAGAGTTTTCGCGTGGTTATGGGGAAATTTAAAATTTAAAATTATACGTAACATAGTTTAAAGACCACAATTTTTAGAAAATATCCAAGTTAATTGAGAAACGTAGGAAAATTACATCACAAATATAGAAATAAATTAAATGTTTACTGAATAATTAGCTTTGTTTAACGAACGGTGAATAATAAATTTCATTTGACGAATTTAACGGACGATAAATTTTATTTAATAAATTTAACAAATGACAAATATTAAATGGGCGAATTCGTAAAATTCAATCGACGAGGAGAAGAATCGATCGTTCGTCTGGCGATAAAAATCGAACGAATCGATGCCGCGCGTTCTCGACCTACGGCCCTCGATTACGCAAGTCGATTACGCGTCTGTCGAGAGAGAAAATCCTCGCCGCTCGTCCGTCGACTTTTCTTCTTTCCCATGTCCGTTCGAGGAGATTTCACTTTTAATAACGAGTTAATTTACCCGTCCCAAATTCTACGGCCGAACGAAATTGCGAAACCTGTTCGTATTTCGATGTTTGTAGGTTAGGTTCACCTTTCAGGGAACGGTGGAATTTCGGTGGTGCAGGCCTCGCTGCATAGTGCAGACAATATCCCCCATCGCTGGTGTGTCGGCGTATTTGTCGGGAAGGACTCTCTTGTTCTCTCTTTGAATACATATTCCTCTCGCGTGCGTCGGAGCAGCAATCTCGCAGCTGAATCTCCGCGTCGATTACATTGTCGCAATTACGCTTCCCCTTGGAGAAAAAAAGACTCGAAGAAACGTTTCGTGCCTTCTTGTTTTGTCCTCGCTCCAGCTAGTCGAGAACCTCCAAGTATCCTCGAAATTATGTCGAAATAGCAGTTTACGTACTCCACAGGGAACGAAAGAATTTAACGGAGGAACTTGAATGTTACATTAAAGTTAACATTGTTGTATGCATATTAATATAAATATCAAAACCAAGTATCAAATATCAAATACTAAATACTAAACGTTAAACACTACATTCTGAGTGTTAGACATTTTTGCATTACATCAAATACCAAATACTCACTACTGTATTTTAAATATTGAATACTGAATATTAAACACTAAATTCTGAGTATTATTAGATTAGACTTTTACATTTACATTACGTCAAATACCAAATACTCACTACTGTATTTTAAATACTGAATACTGAACTTTATACATCAAGTGTTGAATTACGTTATTAAATAGAACACACGTTATTAAATACTAAATATCATTAAACAGTAGACATTGTATTAAATGTTAATTATAGTTCATTAATACAAATATACAATACATTTGGAAATTTTTAGAAAATTCCTTCACGTAAATACAGATGTTGCACATCTTTCCTCAATCTCTTCTTAATTGACAAGCAATGGCACTTGTGTGTTTCTTTCTTTCAAATTGTTCTCTCTGTTCTTTCCTTTTTTAAACTTTCAAATTTGAATCTCTCAAGAGACAATGTACTTTTGAAATTCTTAGAAACATCTCCAGATACTACGAGCACAAATTATTTCTTTCTTACAGGAAACATACCAAAGGGTCAAATACCAATTGCGATGAAATTTGATATAAATGTAGTTTTCGAAAAAATATTTGACACGCGTTTCTTTTTTATCGGCAATCGTCGATGTTGAAGGGGTGAAAACTACACTCAAAGTTGAAGGTTCGGAACATATTTTGTCAAATATCTTGGAAACGACAGAAGATACAGTTTTTGTGCAAATTGATGAAATTAATGTTTCCTTAACGACGAATTTAATGGTGTATATCATTTCGCAAAAAAACCATTTGTTTAAACAAATGTGTATTAAAAACTTTTTTATCACCTTTTTGTTAGTTTTTCTAAATAAATGTTGATACACTTTCTTGAATATTTGTTCGTGAAAGTTATACACGTTCAAACACAAATTACACGAATTTGTTAGACAATGATACTTCTATCCTTGTCTTTCTCTAAACTTCTCCACCTCGAACCAAAGTTACTTCTTCTCCTTCCCAAAACTGAAGAAAGCCTGTAACTTTGCATCTCTCTCCGTTCTTCGACTTATATACATGTATTATTAATTAACATATATATACATACATACATACATACACAGATATATATATATATATGTTAATTACGGTTAGTCGCGCGGCGATTGCATACGCGAGCGCCGAAGATGGAACGACTCGAGCTCGTGCTCGGTGAGGATCCTCTCGGTGAGGACTCCTCGGACCGCGGGGGGGCAGGGGGATTCCTCTTCTAGTCTTCGCCACGTGAGAAAGTGAAAGCAAACGGCGAGCGCTCGAAGAGGCATCCTCGATTCGTCTGTCTCTGGCGATCATCCTGAAAATCATTGCTCCCCGTGCTCTCCGTCAGCTATGAGTGGCTCGTTAACCCCCCTCCCCACGGTCCACTCGAGCCGACCATTGCACCATTTACGTACGTACACTCTCGTTTACAAATGAACCGCACACTTAATAAAATTAACGTGCAATCACCAGCTGTTACTCGCTGTATCGTAATAACTTAACCTTGTTGTAATTATTTCAAATTATCTACAAATTTTTCACTTCACAACCTGATGCGGAGAAGGAAAGTATTCGCGGAGATTGTTTCTTGTGTGGTGTTATCATCGTATTTGATTCTTGAAGATACAAGTGTATTCGTTTGCTTCGATTATATATTTTTTCGTGGCGAATTTGTTGCGTTGGTTAATTTGAAGTGATTAATTCACCTTCATATTTATTTGAAATATTGTTCAAGATAATTATTTCAGTTTGAATACAAGTATGTTTCAATGATATTTTTGGCCAAGATGAAGTTGAAATAATTATTTGAAACAATCCACGCTGGTTAATCGGAAACGATTCTTCATTTTGATGAAAATGTTACTTGGATTGAAATGTTTTACTTGATTTCAATTGTCTCGATAGTTTCATTTCTCTCATCATCATTTAGTCCTCGAAATTTCTGAAAAATACTTTTAAAATTACCGAAAAAGATCGTTTTCGCGATCAAGATTATCTCGACTGAACGTTATATTTTTCGGGACGAGCTAGAAATAATTATTTCACGGGAGAGTACCGACATCCCAACCAATATCATTTCGTTCGAAATGAGCTGGTATTCAGCGACTTACGGACGAGAGTGTACGCTAGATTCACGAATCGCTTGCACGTGTAATTCTTCCACTGATAAGAACTCGAGCGACTGTTATGTATATGGTTGAGAAAGTAGACCGATAATTCCTTCGATTAATCGACCGCGCAAGACCGGTCTCAACGCCTGTCTGCAGATATCCACGAGCGATTCGTACGCGAAACAAGACGGTTAATTGAAGATCCGACTAATTTAAGGCCTGATAAACAATTAATCTCTGCCTCGGGAACATGGTCTGCGTGGCAGCAGGAAGAGGCTCGTGTAGGAGAGATACGGGGATTTCGAAATCGGCTCATTGATACGGCGAGAACGCGATTTGCGGGACGAAATGCTCGGAGTGTACAATTAACGCCGCTCCCGAGGTCTTAATTACCGAGCGGCTCGTTATTGTGACAGACTATGCAACTCCGTGTGAAAATGGAGGATTATTCCACTCGTCGCCGAGCTCCCTTACGTAACAACATTGTTCGGCTCGATGCTTTGTCGTCCGAGACAGATTTTCTACCGTAGCCCCTGCTGAGAGTCCTGCGAGGATTCTTTTTTTTTTTTTTTTTTATCGAGAAGAGGTCTTTGACTCGATTATTAGTAGGAATTTGCAGAATTGCGTTCTTTCCTAGATAATTTGAACATTCGTAGTTACGTTCCATCTTCTCTCTCTCTCTCTCTCTCTCTTTCTCTCGTGGATAATTTCAATATTATCACTGAAAGTGATTTTAGCGGGAGTAACCCAGAAAATCGGGCATCTTCGGTGCAACGCCAATGCAACGAAAATTAGCGATTGGTTGATTTGGGTCGCGTGATTCGCGAGGGGGCGTGGGGTAGACCTCGAGTAGGAGTGGCGTTGTACTCTGGTACTCAGCGGTCGCGCCTGTGATTTGTTTTGCATCGATTCAAATGTTTGCATATCGATAAAATTTTATGGCAAAAAAGTCGTCTTCGTTTCCTTTCAGTGAGACGAATCGTATTGGGGTAAAAGTGCAGTTTTTTGTAAAGTTACGTTCTTCTTGCTGCTTCGAATCGTTGAAGCCTTTTTCCGAATGTGGAAATTTTTCGAAATTTTTCGCAAGTTTTTCTCACTGTTTGCACTGCGAAATATCATTCGTCCGTTTCGTCAACATTAATTAACTACTAATTATTAATACTCTGTCATGATTATACCTAACCGTACCTAACCACTGTTATATAGAGTATCCTACTTCTTAGACTAAATTACAAGAAGAAGCGTTAAATTTCATTATTGTAAAATATGAAATCAATGTTGCGAAATGTCATTGCAAAAGAATCTTTCGCTTCTGACACAAGTTTCTCTTACTTTTTGTTATAATTACGTTTTAGGCAGTTTCTGTTAATAACATTGCATAACTAGTAATATATAATATATAACAATGTATAATTAATAACAATAATACTAATGATATATAAATAAAATAATAATGTGTTGATACATATAAAGACACATGTTATATATTAATATGTATAAAAATATATATTAATAAGTATAAAAATTAAAATATGTACGAATATATTATATGCACACAAAGATGCGTATGAAATAACGTCGTATTACGGATAGTAGGACATACATGGTGGGAGTCTCTGTTGCATTAAAAGGCAGATCTCGTTTACAAAGACTCGTTTACAAAGAAATCTGTAATTCTGCTGTTCGTTGTGTATTTTCGTTTTAAACTCAACAAACTCGAAGATCTCGAGAGAAATCTTTCAATTCCCATGACACGAAGACCTTATTGGCGAGGTTCGAGCAATTTTCCAATAGCAAACGATGGGAAGTGCTCCACTTTTTATCGAGAACGTTGGCTCGCACCAACGTCTTCTTTCTCAACATTGTTCCCTCTCATGAAGGAAGAGAACAATCGATATTTCCCACTTGATCCTTTCCAGAGACGGATGCTTCCTCTGAAATAATAATAATAATAATAATAATAATAACAATAATAATAATAATAATACTAGTAATAATAATAATAGTAACGTAATAATCTATTCAATTGCGAGCAAAGATTGAATTTAGAATATTTTTTTAGAAAGTAAGATTTACGTACGGTCTCATCAGTCTTATTTATTACAATTATATCATTTTCTATGTATATTTTTTATTTTAACGAACAATTTTAGATATATGTGTTAAAATAAATATTAATCAGTTTATTGCTGTTATAGGATATTAGAAATTATTAATGCTACATTAATTATTTCATTTTTAATAATGCATTATTACTTACTATTACAGGATATTATAAAAGTTTATTAACTAAATTAATATCTTTTCTCTACCTTTGATCGAATGCATACGCAGTTCTCAATATTTTGTTTTCCATAATGTTTCACATCTAATCGTCCACACGAGAAATGTGAAGTAACCCAAACTTTCGTATGTAAGTAATCTGGCACTAATCGCACGAATAATACGTACGCACGAACAACTGCAAACTACAGTGTCATCTCGTCTCAAGGGGTTAACGGGGGAAAAAAAAATGCTCCGCTTAAAACTCGAGATTCGTTTCGTTTCTGTCGGAAGAATCGGCTGGGGTCAGCTTCCGATTTGACAGTGGTACCGGGTTGTAACGACGGCTGTGTCACAACTTTCACCGCTGGGACACACACGAGGATGACACGATGGTGTGTGCCGTGCGTGCGCAAAAACGAGACGAGCAAAAGTTGCATAAACGGCGGGGAGCCTCCGCGGAGAGGAACGCTGGAACGTGGAAGTTATACAAGCAGCTGGCTCCGAGAGACTTTCCAGACGAGGCGGCTGGATTCCTCCTCTCGCCACCGACGGCAAAGATCTTGGCTGGTGAACTTCGGTGGGGGACTCTTGACTTTGGGACGGAAAAAATGATCACCTCGGCAACTTCCTGTTCCCTTGCCTGGACCTCCTTCACGCTGCTTGCTAAATTGCATTTGGGCAAAGTGCGTTGACGTCGTTTCAGAGATGATTCTGCCCTCCCATCGATAGAATTCGTTGGGCCTTTCCTTTGCTTTTTTTTTGTCGAACCTCGAGACACTCGATCCTTTTTTCTCTCTTATTCAATAATTAACACTAAAACTACTTGTGACTAAAGAGTAAAATTTCCATCAGAGACGTTAAAATAATCTTTGTAACACAATAGGATGCACAAGCTTTTATTTGTGTATATTTTTTCGAGTCTCGACCATTTCTGGTAGTTCTGGTTTTGAGAACTTGTAAAACTGGTGATTCTTGCTACGTATAATCTGCAGATATTATACATATCGAACACGAAACGATTCACTTTTCGGTGGTCGGTAATCGCTGAAAATTCCAGTCACGTCACCAAAGGTGAAGCAACGTTTTGAGAATTTGAGGATCGTGTGACGCACCAGTGGCATCATCGATCGTTGTAGTGTTGAAAGGAAATAAATCTCACAGTGACTCTCTCGTGACTCTCTCGTGACTCTCTCGTTTCTTCAAGTATGACCTTTGAAATATTACAAATATTATACATAATTCGAAAAACTTGAAGATTGAAAATACTCACAGATCTTTCCAAGTTTTGGATGGAGATCTAAGAAAGGGAGGGGAGACTCAATGTCTCCAAGTTTTTGTAAGTCCGAAGAGATCGAACGTGTAATCCCGCGTCGTGTCGGGAAGAGTAAGCATTTACACGGTCGTTAATGAATCATTTTTAGCGAACTTAGCCTTTCAAGTGTTGCGTAACCGTGGATTTCCATTGGCCATTTGGGGGCAAAATGCGAGAGTCGTCGAGGAAGAGGGGTCTGCGATAAATGCGCAACTCTCATGAGAGATTTCCACCGTGAGGTCCCTGGACAGTTGTGAGAAGACGAGTGAGAGGCTCTCTCGTAATTAATTCTCTAACGATGTTTTTAATCCGGACTTTTCTTCCCAACTTTATCGAATGATATCACTTGGGGAGAGAATTCTTAGAAGTTGTGAATATCGTTGCGTTGACTTGCGAAGACGCACTTGAGTGCGTTGTTACTCGAATGAAATAATTATTCAAATAATAATAATACAAATAATTGGACTCCACATTACCTCGAATTGAAGTAATCTCGTATTAACTTGTTTGAACGAGCAAACTATAGTTTTCTCTATTGTTAGAGAATTAATTTTTAGAGAATTATCGAGAATTTTTTTTTTTTGTTATTGTTCCACCATTGTCGAACAAGACGCATTGCACACTTTGCATTTCCTTGCGAACGAAATAATTTTTCAATCGCCCTCCGGTTTTATTGCGCAAGATGAGAACAACAATTTAGTTGATTATATCTCTGTTTTAAAACTTCAACGTTCAAATTAAACAAATTATTTTCCACGTAATTCAAACTGAATCTAAAAGACAGTTTGAATAAAAAAAGAAATATACCAGGATTTTGTAGAAGAAATGCTGCTGACAATGCTCCAAAGAGACTGACGCAAATCTTGACATAAAACACGCAAATTACATACCTCTCGCGAAGATGACTCGTTTACGAAAATGTAAACGTTTGTTTTACGATCTTACGAGGATCTTACTGATTTTTTACGAGCTTGTGATCGAGATGTGAACGATATTGGAACGATAGGGGAGCAGAGCGCAAAAGTACGGCGGCGGAGGGGAAAATTGATGAAAGCGCGCGGGATGTTGCGTGATCGGAGGCAGGTTTCATTAGAAAGAGCGGATCAGAAGGCTAATTGGCAGAAGCGTAGGAAGCGTGCATTCATTACTGGAGAAATGGTGCAACTTGCGCTTGTATTTTAATTATACATTTCGCGGAGAGTCTCACGAAATTACCTTCCCTTGCTGCTCTTTTGCCCGGTAAATCGCTTCTGCTTGCTACTTTTTCTCGTATTTGCTTCTCTCGTTTCTCTGCTTACGCTAGAACTGCGCGCGCAACCGAAAGCAAAAGTAAAACGCGCGTTGGTATTCCGCGTCAGTACGTAACGCAAATCGTGTTAACCATCATCCAGTCCTTATTTCGATGTTAATGCATAAAATCAATGCGGCGAACGAATGCCAAAGCAAACGTTAAAACACTTGCAACGAACGTGTACGCCACGGAGAAGTACGATAATAATATACTATAACGTTACACAATGTTTTATATTATAATAATATATATTTTATGCATAACATTTATAATACGTTACATAAATGATACGATACAAATAGAACTTGTTTTTAACTATCACTATTTGTTCATAAATAAATACGCATATTTATATGTTTTGCTTATATTTTATATCAGGAATATGTGAATGCTACGACGAACGTGTTGGTTCGTTGTGGAATAACCTTACCGTGTTGTTGTTAGACTGCGGATTTCTATGCAAATTCATATTTTTCTAGATGAAATTTAGAAAAGAGAAACTGTATAGAATATTGTTTTCTCTGTTGCATTCTTTTGCACATTGCATAGTGCATTCAAATTCCTTACGAACGCGTGAAAATCCGCGGTCTGATTATTACACAGCTTTGGCGCTATTCTTTTTTAGCATCGGAAATATATACTGTAATATATAATATATATAAATATTATATATATATATATATTATATATTATATAATATATTAATATAAATATTATATTATATATTATATAATACATTAATTATAGTAATTATGTATATATATATAAAAATATATTAAAAATATGCTATATTACACACTGTAACTTTTCGTAAGGAAAACGAAACTAGAGAGGAAGAGAAGAGGTGCGAAAACTTTGATCGTGCGACAGGGCAATCTACGCGAGAGAGCGAGTCGCGTAGGAAACGACAGAAAACGATAGTCGCCACGACGATAGTCCAACGTCGAGGAGCGAACAGCGAGCGGACACGATCTCGCGTGTGGCAATCGCACGAAATCGCGGGATCGGTCTCGTGCTACGAATGTGTCGTTGCGGTCGCGATTGTGGCACAAGGATGCGTTGACCGCTCGGTCGGATCCTTTGGTTTCGTTTCTTTTTTTACCTCCTGCTCCTGTCGATCTCCCTTTATTCTTTTTCTTTTTTCTTTTTTCCCCTCCTACCGTCGATCTTTCGATTCGATCACTACTGATAATTATTCGACTTTCTCTCCACAAGGTGTTATCGATGCCGGAGAGATGAAACAGATTGCAACTGGAACTGGGGGCATTGTTATTCCGACGCTTTCGCGGATCGATTTTTTCTTCTGTTACTGCTTCAATGGATCGGCCACTTTCGCGATGCCGCTGTCCCTGAAGAGTGTGGAGTCGAATGATGCGTAGACAATGGCACGCGCGCCGTCCTCGATTCTCTTTGTCGAGGTCCGCAGTTTCCTTCAATTAAGCTTGGTTCGTTTCAGTGGCCGTAACGAGGAGAAAACCTCGCACTATCGACTGCGTATGTGCGAACGATGTAAAAAAAATATTACCTCTCCAAACCTGGTGGAGGGTGAAAATCTCTCGGAATAGACGAAATAGACAATGATCAATTTATCACTTTGTATTTATATTTATTCCTTGTTGAAAGATAATTTTACACGATCCCAATCTGTCAAACTATCCTTTTGTTCGGCGAAGAAGAAGAATCTTTCCAATCTTTATTTTAAATTTCAATGCAAAACGTTTTTATAAAAATTTTATTTCTCGATTTTGTTTCTCCCCTCGCAATAAGTATAAACAAGTTTCGGAAAAATAAAGTGGTACGATACAAAAAATTTAATTTACCTGAATCTACTTTGACAAGCAATAAAAAAAAAGAAAAAAAAGTAAAATAAAACAAAGAATCACACGCCAGCGTCCTCGGCGACTTATCAGAATTTGATCGATGATCTGCGTCCCGTGTTAGCCGTTACGAAATCGTTGATCAGCGTCAGGCAGAGTCCAACGATTGTTGGGTTAGGGCTTTCGCGTGTATCGAGGAACCTTGAGCGAGGAGGAAGCCGGGAAAGCAGCCGCGAGTCGATCGAAGGAAGTTCTAATTGGTCGCGGGCATATCCTGGAATAATAATGGCGTAGCTGTTATTCCCTCTTTTTTCTTTCTTCTTCTTCTTCTTCTTCTTCTTCTTCTTCTTCCGAATCGGAACAAAACTCTCGTGGGAGGCTGACTGCGTATAGTCGCACAATTTCACACAATCATTTTATTATACCGCCAAGTATGCGCGTCGTCGGGTCCCGTAATTGTTGGTAAAACGAGCTGCTCGACTAACACGTACGATCGCGTAACACGCGTTATTGTCGGCCGGATTTTTTCCTCTCGTGGCATCTTCCTGCCATGGAACCAGGAAACGAAGCCTGCTTGCGCAATGGAAAGCGCTCTCCGTGAGATATGGATCTGATGGAAAACGCCAGGGCGATTACTCAGCCGGTTCCGATCGTTCGTCGTCGTTTAAGTTGTCCCTGTTCCGCTTTTGCACAATTTTCCCGGTGAATCTGCCGTGTGATAGAGAAAGCCAGGATTTATTTTATTTCATTATCCCCGCACGTTGCAATCGAGGCTGGATCAAATAAAAAGTGCATTTGAAACGAAAACTAAATGCATTTACAGGGATTATTTCACGCGCGGTATTTACAACGGTAAATTTGAGATAATTATTTATTTTCGACATGTTATTCGAAATGTTTATCGACCTCCGAAATAATTATTTCGGTCTCCGTTTGTAATGTAAAATTAATTTTCAGATACTGTCAGCTGATACTTTGACGCTTACTTACAGCAAGAATAGGTAGCTAAAATATTGCTTGAGTAAAAAGTACATCATAAATGGCCCTGATCGTGAGTTACACCCTCCCTCTAACCTTTCAAGCAAAACACATTTTCCAGACGAGCAGCCTTTAACCTATAAATCACGTACAAAGTTCATCTACCCATTGGTTTCGTAGGCTAAGACACCACCATTAGTTTCCTAGACACATTCGGTTCGGTAGATTGTCATTTTAATCAGCGTTGGCATAGAAACGTTTTACGTGGATGGCAGGTCATTTATTGGAACCTTACGTACACGCAGGATTAGATTTTCCATCACTCTGAATTTTGCAACAGAGCGCATTAGGTATTCCAACACGAGTAACGTCTTAATGGCCAACAGACGTTTCGAAGAAGATGCGATAAATGACAATTATATAAGCCTGGTATTGGACAAACATTCGGCGTAGATATTCGGTGAAAAAGAGGGGCAACGCAAGTTCTTTGACTCATTCACTCGGTCTCCCGCAAACGGCGCAATCCTTGAATACATAACCTTTTCACGAAGTCAGCGAGCAGCATCCTCTGGGTTCCGTTTAAATGCCAGACGAGTAACATACAGCAACGTCACGACACGTTCATTGATCTGCAATTGTGTTGGGTTAGATATTACTTGGGAAAGAAAATGTTCATTTCTGTCAAGGATATCTCGTTTTTACCGAAGCGGTTTCGTTTCTCATTATACGTGTGAAATAACAGGCTATCTTTTGATGTGCGGATGTTTCTCCATTTATGAGAATGCTTCGAATAATGGCAAAAATGGCAAAAATTGGTAGACGTGAGAATTGAATATAGTTTGTTGTAAAAAAAAAAAAAAAAAAAATACTTTTTCTTTCTATGTTGCTGTGGAAATTATTGTCAATAATAAAGAAAGCTATTGCAACATGTATGTACTGTTGCTGCAATTTCTGTTGTGGAACCATCTGTTGATCATTCTGAACAAAGATTCAAATTGATGGGAAAAAAAATATATTACACTGAATCGATAATATCGCATGCGACATGAAAATGGTAAGCGGATCAGATCTATTCAATGGTCAGTCAACGACGTATTTATTAAAATATATTTTATAATATGTACAGCATAAAATAAGAGGAGTCGAAAGAAGAATTGTAAAAATTACATCAACATTTATAGAGATTTGTTATTAGTACAAACAATAGTACTACTTTTGAAATGCGTTGGCGGAAACGGCAGAGGTTTTGTAATCCGTGATAAAATTTGAAATGGCTTTCCTCATGTCCCAATTCACTTCTTCTAAATACGAGTTGCACCATTCGTCGTTTAACATGGTTACTTCTGAGAACTTCATGAACAACTCCTTTTTCTCGTTTACGCTGTAATACGATGGTACGATGGGTTCGTAGGGAACCTTTGACTTCACGTCCTTTGGCGGAATTTCTTCTACAGTGGCGTCCACGTAGTACTGATCGTTGGTGATGTTGTACTCGTGTTCGGGGCCAGCTTGAAGGGCGAACGTTCTGCGGAACCATAGAACTTGCGGTGAGTGGATCATGACTTTCAGCAGCCCGCAAACTGATATCACTAAGCATTTGCCATCGTCGTACATCAAATCCCACATGAAAGAACTTTTCTCGTGATAGGAGTTTGGTAGTTTCTTCAGGCCAACTACAATATTATCTTGTCCATGGTAAATGTGCTGCCGTTTCTTATTCATGTCGCCGTTTTTTAATAAATTGAAATTGTTCGCTGTAAACTGAGCGAGACCTCTTTTGTGAGCTACATTTCCTGGAATTCCAAAGGTCATAGAGTAAAATGCGTTTTCAGAATACAATGCTCTTAAGGAGAGTCTGTCGCATCGATCGTAAAAGGTGAAAAAGTGGTGAATAAATTTGCCGACTAGCTCCTCCCTGGATTCGTTTTTAAAGTAAGTGACGTACGTAAGTGGCAGGCCGAACGTTCTTATGTAAACACCGTCCAATTGAATCAAATTGGGACAGTATTTCAGTGCGGAGTCTATGTACCGTTTCGAATTGGAGTAGTTCTCGCAGAGGGGATTTCCATCAAGCCACAGCTTCGTTATGCACAAATTTTTTATGGGACTGAGCGCTTCCATAGATATCAAGTTATTGTGCCTCAAATCAAGGTATTTTATAGTGGTCTTGGTAGAGATTTCTAGAGGGACCAGGTTGAACAGTTCATTCTTCTGAAGATTCAGATAATCCACTGTGGCAATTGCAGTCTTTGTCAGTTTCAATACGTGACAGAAAGTCCTCTGCTGGAATAAAGGGCAGTAAACAGTTTTAGATAAATCAGGATCTTTGTGAAACTCTGTCAGATCTAAACTTTTGAAATTGGGATTGTACTTTTTGGTCAATGCAGTAAGCAGCAACGGCTGGAGATTAAGTTTCAAATCGTGAGTGGATGCAAATCCCAATGTTACGATTAGGATTAGCGGATCTCCATTAAGGTTCTTTATTATTAAGTTAGTTTTGCACAGTTTGTCAAGAGCATGAGCGCAATTACGTGCTAGGAAATAGGTGTCTTCCCCGCTGGCTTGGTACTTAACAGGTATCATTTCTGCTGGTTCGATAGCACTCAGTATGGCTTTCAGTACTATTTCCTTGTCATATTGGGTCCCTTTCAATATTTTAACTTTATGCCACACGTCTGAACGGCCCATTAATGTCCTTTCTTGAAACATGGATCCACCCATGCTTATTTTTATCGCAATCGAGGAATCCAATTGCACTGGTACGATTGGCAAATTTGTTCTCTGCATTTCCGTATTATTTGTTAAAGTCTAGGTAAATATCTAACTACGTTAATATCCGTCAAAAAATGCTGGAAAAAGATATAACTTATTGTTTACTTCGTTAGGTTAGTTTTCTCTATATTAGGTTAGGTTAAATAAAATTTCATAAAATAAAAATCTGAATAGTAAAACTACCTTTTTTCAATAATTTGTAGCGATGCATATCTCTTGTTTATTAACAATATTTTTATTTATCAAGCACGTCAACTACGTTGTATCATAGAGATGAACATGAATATACCTCGTGTTTGTTATAGGTATATGTATGATAACAACAGGTATGATAAGGGGAATGGTGTAGATAGGAAAGTGAATGGTCAGATGCGTTTCGTCTCGGAGTCACTGTCTAGACTCATCAGTGGGGCTGATGGCAGCGACTCCTTACCCCAGACGCCTGTTATTGTAACTAAACCTACTAGGCTGTTCTGACAACCCATCCTAGCAGGGTTCCGCACACTCTGCTGCCTAACGCCGAAGATCGGTAGGCTACATTGTTGTAGCGACCTACGATCCCTCGACTACGAGTTTCGAACACTCGACTTCCACAAGCCGCAAGTGGCTGCGCGCGTAGCGTCGAAGTCCTACCGATGCCACTTTCCTATCTTCACAACTCCTTACTTCTACCCCAGTTCCATCTCCTTCTCTACGGTCCTTCTATCTCTTACCATTCTTTACCAATTACCATCATAAGCCCAATATTGTAGTTATATGCAATGACATCTTTTGGCCGGAGCAGAGAAGAGAAAATTACATCATTATTCACTGTTGATAAGTTCAATCATTGATTATACGAGTGCTGATAGATTTGAATAAAAATAGAATTGACAGAATAGATCAGATTCGTGTCTTTAGTTTATTCTTAAAAAAATTAAATTTATCAAACTTTGACTTAAAATTAATTATTTAAAAACTAAAATGAAATCTACAATTTAAAACAGTGAGAGTTGTTACATATAATTCGTATTTAATCATGATTGTGATTTGTTGCAGACGTTCCCCTACCGGATTTGACAAACTTCCGTTCAATGACGTTTGCAATGATCTCCGCTAATTGTAAGTCGCATATATTTTTATATTTCGTCATTTAATTACTTGAATTGTCACGAATAAGAGTAGAAAAAAATCTAATAAAGTTTAAAAAGGGAGTGGAATAACTTAAGATTTATATAACTAATTATAAGATTAATGCCATTTAACGAATGTCTGACCACGCATTGAGCCATACTACTTGCAGACGTTTGACCAAACATTGACCTATGCTAATTGCTGATGCCTAACCTACACTAGTTGCTCCTTTCTATCTATATGTCGTGCTAACTATATTGTTTCGTGCTGATGTGTCTGACGTTGAATTTACTATTTGCAAGTAGTAAATTGTTGATACCTCCGCTTTCCTTCAACTTTTCTAAATTCATCGGGGTCTTCAGAACTACAATTGGCTGACAAAATCCAACGGGGATGTGTTTTCCTGGTCGGTATTTCAGAATCTAAGACACAAAGTTCCATTTAATATCCAGTCTACTCTAGTAGCGTTGCGATGCAAAACCTGCCTAAATCGATATGGTAGGATGTGACACGAAAATGATAAGGGGGTCAGATGACCCGCAAAACACGGGGCAGCAAAAGCATTGAATGTCCGGTTAGTGGCATTGCTCACACAGTCAAACTACGCATTATCAATATCGAATAAATATTTTTCAACATATGCAATACTGCATGTATGGTTCGCACGATATGGATATTACAAATGTTCTCTACAAGTCTGTTAATACCATAGATTTTGTACAATTAATTCAATTTAATATCTATAGGAACATTTGAACAATTGTCCGTGCTTCGATACGAGCATGCGGTAGATATTTGTGACAAGTATCGTAGAATCGAAACTGCAGAAGAGACGTGCACGACACCCGATCCAGATAACGATCCATATCTCAACGTTCAAGTACCTTATGAGATCATCGGCAAAAAAGGTTGAAAAACCAACAACAGGTACTGCGAAAGATTTTCACGCGAGGGAAGGGTAACCAGATATGTTAATGGCCGGTGGATCCGGCAAGTACGCATTATCGGGACAACACGTAACGTTATCGGGAGAGAATTACCCGCTCTAGAAATGATGCGTGCGCTGGCTTCCCTTTTAAATGTGTTATTTCGCGACGACCGCTCGAAGCTCGTCCAATCGTTCCGTACGTACGTGCAACAATGAATAGCGTTGAAATAGAGGGATCGAAGATGGAGAGACCGGTGATTTGACCGGGGGCAGAGTGCGTGCATCGAGGCCGCCTTGGGCATTCCTCTTCCGCATTTTGCGCGGATCGAAAAAGGAAATTCGCTCCTCTGCTGTTGGTTGCATTGTCTCTCGAAAGAGTCGCTTCTTTTTTCGAGCGGAACGCGAATTGTTCCAATTGCAAACGAAATTACAAACTATCGCAATTGGGAATAATAAAACGATCGCGTTGTTGGAGATTGTTGTGACGATTCAGAAAAAAAATTTACTTAATTTTTGGAAACTTTTAATTTCTGATTTTCACTGTAAAATATAAGATTGCTAAAATTTCAAGCACTTCAAGTTTTAGCAATCTAACCCAACAATTTAAGGGTTAAACGTGGTTTTAAACGAATCTCTAGCATTTCGATAATCGAAAGAGCGAAAAGAAAGTAATTCGAGTAACAATATTTACGATAACGAAAATAGTTCTTTAGTAGGTAATTTAAATTGATACAGACGAGGTTCTCTCGTTCGGGTTAGATTTTTAAGAAAAAAAATGTGAAATGGAAAATAAACTAACGCGAGGCTGTTTCGAGATAACACCTTAGTTCGATAAAAGTATGTATCATTTGAATAACCACAATTATTATTTAACTTGTTGCTTTAACAAGTTTTTATCATTATTTAAACAATCACGTCATATTTTATTTGAATAACGTCCAAGCCCAACAGACGCTCGGCAAATTGCTAATAGCGCGGACCATATACTCTGACCCCGCGGAATAACACAGATAGTAGAGTCGCGTTAAATTCGCGATTTAAACGAGTCACCGAGAAGTGAAAAACGCAAATGGAGACGCCTTTGTGTCTGTGATCCGATAATCGAATCTCTTCTTTCTTCTGGTTGTTTAACCAGGTTGCGTTTCGCTTAAAAGAAAAAGAAAAAGAAAAAGAAGGAAACGTGGAGAGTGTGAGAAGAGGAAGAAGAAGCCGGAGTTTCCGCGTTTCTACCACGATGCAACAAAACGTTTTTCTTTGTTTTCAGCCTAGGACAGAGGTTGGTTATCTTCGGGAGATTTCGCAGCCCGTACGTTTTCCACGTGTGGCTTAGTATACACACTGCGCGGAGCGTAGCCGGTATTATAGCAATTCAATAATAAATTGTAGAACGCTCGGTCGTCGCATTATGCGCCGGTAATCACAGTAATAAGCAGTTCTAAAAGTAACGTAAGTACGTTGTAGGTAGTAACGAGTGAGCCGTAATCTCGTGGATGCCCCCTATCTTCGTAGTTCCGAGTAGGGATGGGATCAAGTCCAATATGCTCTTGCGAAGTCGAGTTGCGAAGCTCGATATCTAAGTTTCCTTTTCGAGTATCGCCACTCGATAGCAAAAATGTTTTGAGCACGCTTGCGCTATATATTGTTCAATTTATACGAGTTACTCCGAAACTGTAGAATGACTATCTACGATACGTTTCAACGTATTGACGATAAGCGTTAAACGCGAATGCAACATTTGAGGATCTCATCCAGTCGATACGTCCGATATCTTGAATCGAAAGACATTGTCTTCCTTATTAATTGCCTTTGTTAATTAGGTTAGGTGTAGGTGTAGATTATAATAATCTAAACCTATAATACCTGTGATATTAACATTAATAATTAATATCTTTATTAGTCAGGTTAAGACTATAAGAATAAATAAAACGAAAATAGAAAAAAAAATGACAAATATTTGAATGAGAATTAGACGCATCCGCCTGACAATGCAACGTTTAAAGATCGCGTCACGCTTTACTTTGCATGTTAAATTCAGTTTCTCCGTATCATTCGAGGATTCCTCGAACTGAAAGATGTATCGTCATCTTTATTAATTGCCATGGTTGAAGTGATTGGCAAACGCAGTGACAAGTATGTAGACAAAGAAGAAAACGAGTCAATCGCACATGCGCGTTGGACGCGCGTGCGTCGGACGCGTGCGCACTGGACGCGAATGAAACATTTGAATACTCCAGAGGTGTTAGCGAAATATTCGGATCTACGTTATCTCTTAGATTCGAATATTACTCGCAATATCACTGAAAACACTTCCAAAGGGTTTTCGTAAATTCAACGACTGCAAAAGTCGATTCGAATCTACTTACGAGGTACTCGATCCCATCTCTAGTCCCGAGCCATCGAAGGGAATCGTAGCTGAGGGAAAAAGGAGTGGGAATAATCGAGAAAGAGGGAACGATTGGAGCGGAATGACAGAGAAGGAGGCGCGCGCGCCACGGGAAGGAAAAGGGCGATCCTGCAGTGCGAAACAGCTCGAGAAGGAGCCCATGGGCGTCATCCGCGGTGCGATCTGGAATCGGCATGATTTACAACTCTCGCGGGAAATTGAGCCGCGTACGAGCCGTTGCCAAGAGTCGCGATCGCAGATCCCTACCTTTCCTTCCAGCAGTAGATCACCGTCCGATCGATGAATTTCTACCTGCTGGACGGGAAAGCATCGCTACAGATTCATCTATATTTTCCAACCGTTCTTCTTCGACAATCCTAATCGCTCCTCGAAATCGTTCTTCACTTGTCAAAGAGAATTCTCGCTTGTCTAGGTTAGGTTAGATTAGGTTAGGCCAAAGAAAAAAACTGCACGACTCGTACCCCAGTACGATTCGTCTCACTGAAAGGCCCAGAAGCAACTGTTCTGACTAGGAAATGAAGACTTTTGATTCTTTTGAAGACGCCATAAAATTTTATTGATATGCAAACATTTGAATCGATACAAAACAAATTACAGGCGCGATCGCTCAGTACCAGACAACGCTCAATACCATTCCTACTCGAAGTCTACCCCACGCCCCCTCACGAATCACGCGACCCAAATCAGCCAATCGCTAATTTTCGTTGCATTAGCGTTGCACGCTAAAATCACTTTCAGTGATAAAAACAATTTCGGGAACAGGGGGTCGAATGAGATCCTTGAGATCCGAGCTCTATGAAGCATTCTCTGACCCAGGAAGAACTCTTAATCCCTTTTCTTATTGAAAATTATACAGAGAGAGAGAGAGAGAGAGAGAGAGAGAGAGAGGTGAAGCATCGAGGAAATTGAATTAAATAGATCCGTAAAGTTTGATGCTCTCGTTAGTATCACGCGATAAAGATGAGCCGCGTATGTACGCCTATGAAACGGCTCGGAGGAGACCGTACGGCGTACGTAGCCGTTAAGCCAACATCTAATTCGATAACTGGCGAAAATAATAACGTAGCGATCTGTTGCGTTCGCGAGGCGCAATCATCCGTTTCGTACCGGGTGTCCACAGAAAACTATCCGTCGATTCTCGCGTCGTTCGTCTCACTTCAAGTATCGTTTGCGCTCCATTGAAATTATTTTGCAATGGCAAAGCAGATGATTGGTTTCAATTCTGTGCTAGCACGTGGTGCGCACGAGAGGTTACCGCAGAGGTTACAGCAGAACATTTTTCAATTGTATATAACACTTTTTCTGTATTTATAATATACATTGTAATGTATATTGTAATTGTACGATACTAATTGTGCAATTATATAATACTTTAATTGTGATGTACAATGTATATTGTAATTATATATATGTTAACAATATATTTAATTATATATTTTATACACAAAGGCAAAGCAAATAATAAATTTATTACTTCTCAGTAATTTCTATCCAGTGATATCGTACCGACGAGTTCAAAAAGAAAGCGACGAATTATTGTATATGATTTGGTCACTCGTTATGGTCCGCAATCAGTTGCCAGCGCAAGTGATTAAATGAAGATATTTAAGGGTTTCGAAACCAAACTTCCGTCAGTAAAATTAAGATTCTATATATATATATATATATATGTAATCAATATATTTCTATACTTATTAATAACAAGTATATCTTATATAGTCGTATATTAACAGTAACAGTGGCGCTTATAAATTCTTGCATAACGTGGTAATACAAAATATCATTAATCTTTCCCAATTCTGAAACAAATGTAGTGCTTGTCCTACGACTCTCGAGGGAAGACACGCTCAACTATCATCTTCATCTTTTAATCATTCAGCTCGTATATTGTTCCAATTCTTAACCGGCAGAGATGGAACAGTATCTCATTGTAAGAATGCATCGCGCGATACAAGAGAGGACGAGTCCGTCCAAAGTTCGAAGGTAGACCCGTAGCCGAAGGAGACTGCAGCGGACGATTCCAGGGAATCAGATAATTTTCGGTCCCTTAAAGACCGGAGCAGCGTACGGTAGCGATTTATAACGAGCGGAGAGGAGGCTGCTACCTCGGTAGCAGATGACATTTATTAAAAGTTTCAGTCCGTTGCTCGGACGAGCATCGATCTTCCTCCGCTTCTACCCCCCTTTGGAAACCCGTGTTACTCATGGCCGGAGCTCGCGCGCGTCGGCATGTCGCGCCCGTCCACCGGTGAATACCGAACAGTTTAATAAGCAAGTGGTAGCCGAGGCGATACCGCGATACAAGATACACCGAGTACCATCCATCACGATGCACTCGCCAGTCGTCATTATGCTCCGCGAATATTTCGAACCGGCGGATCTGCTGGCTCCTCTCTTTCCCTTCGTTTTCTCTCCGTCTTACCGTCGTGTTCTGCACGCATTAAGGCCCGTTAAACTTGGCAGAAAGAACGAATAATCGAAACACTTTCTACACCGGATGCAGTCTCCTCACAGATTTCGTGGTTTTCCATCGGACGCTCGCCGTTATTTCCATCTTCGCGGTTATGAAATTACTAAAAGAAATAAGTTTTCTTTGTACAGCAAGTGTGACGAATAGATATTACTAGAATTAATGGTAAAACGCATAAAGTAAAAATGAAAAAGTAACAATGTGCGAAGACGTGAATCTACCTGTGGCCCGTCTTAAGAAGTTAGCACGAGGAAACGCCCTTTAACCCATTTGTATCACGATCTAGATTTCGTGACTCAGATTGGACGTGTCCACATGTATCACAATTTATCAGATCTCGATTTGAACGTTTACTATTCTCTGTTAAACGATGAAATATCAGAATACGCTGATAAGCTCATAGTATCAGAGTAAGAATAAGAATATTAATTCTATAAAGATTGAATTGTTCGTGAATGAATTACATCTAATGATAATTACGATTAATCGTGATGAAATTTTAAATGGAATAATTAGTCGATTTCCAATAATCGAAATTGATTTAAATTGGAATAATGATCTATGTAGCAATTAATTTCATAATTATTAAATTCTGGATCGAATAAGGATTAAACTACATTTCATCCATAAACTACAAAATTTTTAACGATGGACGACAAATTGATACGAAAATAAATATGGGTATTATTAATAATGTTAAATTTAAATATTTATTTCCTTTCGTGGACGCGACGCGTTAAAACGTCCAGCCAGCTGGATCGTCGCACGCACAACGTTGAAAAACGAGTTCGACGAACACAGATAATTTTTCATTCCACTCGCGATCCGTCATTGTTCTCAGCCTCGTCTTCAGAATTCTGAGCTCAAGAAAACTGATAAACGATAAATGTATCAGAACGAGCGAATTGGAAACTGGCGGGGGTCGCGCGCGAAACCTCCATTAAGCCCCTGGCCGGCGATAATAAAAGCTCAGGTCGCGGATCGACCCGTCGTCGTCGTCGTCGTCGTCGTCGTCGTCGTCATCCTGGTGGCCGGGTTCGCGTGCAAAAAATACGTTAATTCCGCGGAACTTGCATGACCGTGCAAATAAATAAAACGGCCGGAGCGCGCACAGGCGGTCGCCTGTACAACCGCAACCCGCGCCGCTCGTCGTTCCATCGTGGCAGCGTATTTTATATTTTATCCGGTCCGAATGATTGATTGCGCACTCGGCCACCGCTAGCGCGCCGCTGCCGCGATACCATCTCGCGGAATGCCCCCCCCCCCGCGCCTCTACTTGTCGTTTCACGCATTGTTTATTATTGTCCGATGGTTTTTATCGCGATCCAACGCGGAGCCAACGACAATTCGCGTTGGAAAAAAAGAAAGGTCGAACGAGAGGCTGCGCCGATATTCGCCTTCCTTTAATAGGATAAGGTTTCAGTGAGGTTAGGTCACCTCGGATCTGGCTGTTTTCGAAAAATGTTGGACGCAACGTTATTTTTAAATTACTTTTTAAAGTCGTTGGTTATTTCAAAGGAATGTTATTTGTACTCGCCTTTGTAGGCTTCGTCCAAAAGTGCAACAAATTACAATAAAATAACCTTTATTTGCACGTTTTTCGAGGAATCGGGAAAAATTTAAATTCTTAAAAGTACGTCGTTTCGTAAAATATCCAATGAAAATTGGAAATTGGCAAGTTAAATTTCTCGATGAATGCATAAAAAAAAAAAAAAGAAAAAAAAGAAAAATCCTCAGCGTAGTCGGAACAATAATCGACAACAATCTGTCGGTGTATTTTCTCGATTTTCAAGTGACACCGAATCCGTGTACGCGCAGGGGTGTTGGAAACGCCAACGTGGATTAGTCATTGACGTGGATGGAGGCACGCCGAGGAAACGAAGGGCTCGGTCGTCGTTTTTGGCACGAACCGGAGTAAAGAGGCAACGATGGTATATACGCGAGAGGAGGATAGTAATTACAGAAGCGGGACTGAAAACGCGGGGTTCCATCAGACCCTGCGAGGCACGATCCTCGATAAGTATAGTTGTTTCAGGATCGCGTCGATGCCTCCCTCTCTCGACTCCCGCTATCTCATTTTATTGGTACAGGTTACGTGAAAAATTTATTGGCTCCGCGCAACAGCCGGATCGTTCAAGTATACCTACAAAGATAGAAGAGAAACCACGGAGATCTTTCGTGGTTGCTCCTCCGCCGCGATCGTGTAATTTTAGGAGTTATCCCGCGACCATTAGAGGCCTCCTCCGGTCGTTTCGCTAGGAATTTCTTTCCGCCGAGCTTTCTTCTTCCTTTTCTTTCTCTTCTCAACTCTCTTGCAACTCGGCTTTTCCCGAGGAGGAACCCTGTACTCTCGTTTATTGTTTCAACTTGGAACAAGTGTAACTTATTAGCTTCGTAATATATCGTACATTCGTTGCACAATCATAACGGTACAACTGATCAAAAATTCTCGATAATTTAATCACCTAACAAAGTCTGACACACATTTCCACTTTGACAGTCCTGGGTCTGTTCTTTCCATCGCGTAGTAGTTGGTACTTTCGTCTTTAAAAATTGTCAAAATTCAAACGTCTGCAAAAAAATGTTGAAACATTTTTCTCTTTTTTTCATGACTGGATCCATCCATCGTGATTTTGAAGATTGAACTTTGAGCGTCGGAAGGTTAGAAATCTTCGATTTCTCGAATATTAATATAATAATATGATAAAAAAAATATATAAGTTGATATAATATTTTACTTTAATAACTTTTCTATTCTGTATGTATCCTATATATAATAGTTATAATTGTAACACGTTATAATTATATTATTATTATGTAATCACATTATTTATTGTATAAGAGCCAATCAATGTACTGAATATTTCAGTTCAGTTACATCGGTCGAAGATTTTGATAATAAAATTGCATTTGCGTGGGATGGACAAGTTGCTTTTAATAAGTGACTCGGATACATTGATAGACTTGTTTTATTGCAACGAGGACAAAAATCCAGAGTACAATCTTAACGAGATAATAAGATAAATTGAGAGTAGAATTAATGACACAGTCGTTTTATCACAATGAAACAAACCATCTGTTTCTTTATATATATTTGCACACTAAAACTAAAATTTATAAAGGTCATAGAATTATACCATATTGTTACGCATTTACTGAATTTTCGATGAAAATACTCTTATTCGAGATTCATTTGTGCGAGTTTTTCTTTGCACGGAAAGGTTTCTTCTTCCCTGCAGCAACGTCTATAATAGTCGTTGTGCCTCGTATTATTTCTCTTCTCTCCGGTGAATGGACCCGATCACCGGCACACGGCTACCCGTTCATTATCTTCGATACAGTTTTGCCTCATTTTTTCCCTTGCCGCGTCTTTTTCTTTCTCTGTTATTTCATCTTTACCCCTCCCCTCTTTCTATCTCCCTCCCTGCCCCCTCCCAAAAAAGACAGATCTCTCCGAGTTTTCTCAATTCAGCTGGACCTTCAATTTTTTAAAGTTTGGAGGTTATGTTTGATTTATGTGTTGAATTGACGAATGGAGATGAATTTACTTTTACAGGGTGAGCCGAAAGTTTCTTCCGATTTATTTTTTTTAAATAAAACGTCAAAATATAAGTCAAGAAAAAACTAATAATAAAGAAAAATGGGTTTATTTTAGTAGGAAGTAACTTTCTATTCTATACAATATCGAAAGCATATGGTGGAGGTGTTAATGGATTATACAAATCTTTATATACAACAAAGTACATTTATAGCAATACACAATAATTTAGCAATAATCACAATAATTGTACCAAAATGGTCCATACAATTAATTCGCAATTTCTCCAAGAAATTTTCAAGATTTACAAGTTCAAATGATTTGTCATGGAGCATCTGACTGAAAGCTTCCTGTTATTCAATTTTTCCAGTATCTTTGATCTTTTCTGGTATAAATTTCATGGTTCACTCGTTAATCGTAACTTTAAATTAAACGGAAACAAATTTCAAATTAGACGAGATCACGAGTTATTGCGGTTATTATTAAATTATCGCGTATCGTTGTATATTAATGATTCATCGAAAGATTGGAAAGAAGTACAGTCGTTTAAATGAGGAAGGGCATTTTATTTAAAATTCTCAGTTCCATTAATATCAAGCACGATGTAATCAACGTCTCAAAACACAAAGAACTTATTTTACTACGTATATTTAGTTTCCAAACATGCGAGAAATACGTCGTAAGATATATGTAATAAATAAATAATAAATTGACACCAGTTTTGCGTTAAAACTTGACAGCTGAATCACGTTATATCCAATTTATCATAGAGACGCGAGAAGAGCAGCAGAGTTATAAATTCATTGTCGTAGAAAATGGAATGAAACAATCATATATATATATATACATACATTCTGAGACAAAATGGCACACTCTATATTTTCTTATACACATCATGTATCGCAAAGCAGAGAGAATGCGTACATCATTACGTCGGTATCTTGAATGTTACGTTGCCAAGAAGCAATTTCCCAAAGAGATACAAACGAAAATGTAAATATTGTCCTCCGCGGTCGCGAGGCGAACAAGATAGAAATAGGTGAATGTTTACGTTCTCAAGTCGCGCAGAAGCTATCGAAAATGTAATATTCGTAGTACGAAAGTACAGTCAGTTAAATGCCTGTGTTAACATTTGTAGAAATTACATCGTACACGTTGATAAAAAAGTACTACAGGGAGGAACGCGCGTAGGAAAGATTTTGTGTCGTTTGTTTGATAATTTTCAAAGTGTGCCATCTTTTTGTACCCAGGGTGTACATATGTACTATGTGTATTTCTGGTGACAGAGAGAGAGAGAGAGAGAGAGAGAGAGAGAGAGAGAGAGAGAGAGAGAGAGAGAGAGAGAGAGAGAGAGAGAGAGAGAGAGACCTTAGCCTTCAACCTCTCGATACGTTGCCTTCGCCAAATTATTTCCCTTTCGTATCTCTACGCGGTTATGCGTGGTGCGCCAACGTGAGTAAGATGGTCTTGGTTGATCGTCACGCTCGATTTCCTCGGCGTTGCGCGCACCGCGGTATAATGTAGCCAATTAATGCCCGCGGGACAATCGCCTCGAGTTTCTTACGAACTGTCCCGCAAATTGCCGCGATAAACGGCCACTGGCAATCTCGGGGCCCCGTGCAGTATTAAGACGGAAGTGGTCTCCACGCTACCAGTCCACTCTGTTCTTTTTCCTTTTTCTTTTTGTTCCGCGCTCCGCTCTTTATTCCGTTCCTTTTTGAAAAATCATCTCTATTTACTCTATCTTTGCTATTTTCATTTATTTCTCTACTTGCTCTATTTATTTCATCTTTATCATTCTTACGTATTTTATTTATTTATTTTATCTCATCTTGTTGGTTCATTTATATTGTATTATTTCTATTTGTCCTTCGTTTTGTTTATATTATTTATCATAGTATTTCTACCGTAATACGTAGTTCTAGGAAAGAAGAAAATGCGAACAGGAATAAATTACGAGACAGTGCAGAAAGAAATGAAAGATTCAGATGAAATTTTAACTTAGTCACTTAACCTAACCTGCATACTTTTAGTAACTACGAATTTGAAACAAAATTGCTAAAAAAAATCTCTAAATTGAATTTATTTGAATTAATCGTTATTTTACTTTTTTACTTTTTTTAATCAAAACATACGTTATTCTCCATTATTCTCCACACGCTGTAACGTGTAAATTATTTTGGACTAACGTCTAATAAGCTACCAATCTGTAACGTTAGTTCAGTTCTAGAATTGAAAAAAATTCATTCGCTCTTTGAGCGAAAAGATTTCCTCAAAGACCACTTTCTCATTTTCGCCCCTTCGCATTTCACCAAATGGTCCCGGAAGAAGAACGAAAGAGATAAATTACAAAAATTAGTCCAAAGCTCTAAAAGTACAGATCCGTGATGAAAAAGTATGACATGTCACTCTTGGAAAGGCCAAATACAGAGAGACAAAGAATCGGCGAAAAAGAAAAAAAAGAGAAGGAGAAGAATTATTATTCGTTAGGAGATCTCTGCGCGTCCGAGGCCTAGGGACATTATCGACGACTAATGTGCCGGTTCATGGCTGCGGCGTGCGAGTATTGATGTCCTGGCAAAACGATTCGGCCACTTCCTAGCCGGTGTACTACCCTGGCTTCAGGCCTGCCAGGAATCAATGACAAATCCACCAACCAACACCTTCTTGCCTCCCACGCTTTTTAATTGTCCGAATCGATGGACCGCCCGTTCGGTCTGAGAGGCCATCGAACAATCGCGAGCCAGACACTGGGTTCACGAGCATTCTGCGGGTGTGGAACCGGCAGAACGTATCAATGAATTTTCCGCTCAACATCTGTTGCAGATGACAGTCGGAGCAAACGACGCGAAATGAACATTTCTCGAGGAGCTCGAGCAAATTCACTGCTCGGTAAGTCGGCTGTGCGTTGTTTATTAAAAAGAATTGTCGCCTCCGTGGAAATGCGGCGTAACTAGCGGGTTAACCTCTCTGACGATAGATGGTAGCAGTGGTTCCTAACCTCTCACGTTCTTCCTCTTACAATTAGTACGTACATATATTAACGATAATTGTCGATCAATTTTTGTAGTTGAAATTGTCACGTTATGTATACATATTGTACATTTTACACTTTGTTACATTGTTTCATACTTTTTGCACTTTTGTAATTAAAAGAAAGAAGAGACTAAGGCTAAGATGGCTCGTAGATTAACAACGTGAGAGGGTTTAATCTATTTTCAACCAGAAATAATTTTTAAAATTCCCTAGAACCGAGAATTTATTAAATTCACTTTTGGAAAATTATCGCGACAATATATATCGTCTTAGTGTAATTTTCTGTACGCGAGGTGGGACAAATGTTCTCAAAGTTATTTATAGTTGTTATAACTAATCCTTCCTAGATGAACTTTCAAAGTTTCAAAAATATACCATTTCCTGTTGTAAAGACGAGTCAAGTTTAAAATACTTTTGAAAGTCTTTCATGAATTATACATTTGAGAAAATTATATGCACAGGGTGGTCACTGAAAGACTGAATGATGTAAAACAAAAATGACTTTTACAAACACATGTTTTTTTAATTTTTTACTATTTTATTTTCTTGCTCACAAAAACGGACTTTTTTCAAATTTTTCAGTCAGCATATAGGAAGAAAATTTATTTATATTGGAACAATTAAAGTAACAAAAAAATAATTAATAACAAGGCATGCCAACTACTCTGTAGCTTGGAATTGTACATTCCATTCAATATATGTATAGTTCTTTTCTTTTAGTTCCATTAAAATGGTCTCAAGTATTTTTATAGGACTCTCCTACGAGCAATACTCTTCTTTTCTTTTTAATTCTCGCGTGCACGTTTTAACTCGGGAAAAGAACATCCACAGGCATCGAAGACATTTGGAAGAATGGTTCCACTTGCGATATTCGAAAAATCCCGCGACAGAAACGTTGCCATTGTTCGGAAAGGCACCCGAAGCTACGCGCTCATCCTCAGTCAGAAACGAGTCTCGGTAACTGGTCGTAACTCGTCTCTTGGAAGAGTTTCTGTCTCGCAGCGGTTTCAGCGGTGTGGAAATTTTTTCCACGGCCACGGGATCCGTGGTTATTCGCGCATAACTCGGGGCAGATTCTAGTTGAGCTGCAGATTTATTAGCGATAGAGCAGTTCGATAGGCAGTCGTGCATCACCACGCCCAACCACGCGGCCTGTACACATGCATATATGCATGTACATGTATCAAAACACTCGATTTGAATCGAGTACGCGGCCCAAACAGTAAATTATTTACTTACTCACTTATAATTGACGAGCAACACTTAGTGATACAGTTAGAAAAAACGAGAAGATGGACAAGTAACAGTATTAAACAAAGCATTACGTTTTAATACAAAGTTTTACTTAATTTTGTTACAAAATTTTTCTTCAACTCTGTGTAATTTTTATTTTTGTTTTAGTTTAATTTACGAAAAAAATTTCGTTTAATTGATGAAACTTTTTGAAAATTTATGAAAATTCCATTTGAGATACACTCGATGGCTCGCTGAATTTAGTTTCGCGAAAAACTATAAGTTACGCGAGGACGTTGCAAAGGTTAGAAACGTTTCACATTTTTGCTATTCCTCGCGGTACATGGATATTTTTCACTAAAAATTCGAAGTTAATGTAATTGAAAATACAGTGGTTCGAGTCGCGTACATTCCCACGTACAGATGTGTTATCGATTCGTCTTTACACGTGTAAGAATTTTCGTGCGACATGTTATCTCAGAGGGATCCACAGTTTAGGACCACGTCACAATGGTCTTATCAGCACAGCTTGTGAATTATTAGCACAGCTACTCATAGGAACTATAGATTGGACTAATCACATTCTACTAAAATTTCTTTTTAGAGATTAAAGTACACGAGTAATTCAAGTTTGACTTAAAATTGGTTTCTCCTTACATTTTGATGTTTCATTGAAAAAGAAAAAAGAAAAAAAGAAAAAATAGCTGGGAAGAAGTTTTTGGCCCGCCCTGTATAAATCCTATTACTTTCGGCTACGCAATTAAAACGCAATTAAAACGCAATTAAAAGGAAAGGAAAAGTGGCGAGAGGCATCTCCGCTCTCGTCTCTCTCGATGTAACGGCGAGATTGAATCGTCAGAAATCCGGCGAGCTCGGATGGAACTCGAGCAACAACTCGGCTCTCCCGAGTGCCAAGAGAGCGCACGAGAACGCGAAAGCGATAATTACAAGGAAATCGAGTGCGAACGAGCGGCGTTTATCGGCTGCGATCGGGCTGCGAGCCACCGCACCGGCGCGGCTCACAGGCCAGCGCCCCAACCGAGAGATAAAGAGCCCCGCAGAGAGGAGAATCTGTGTCAGAGGTTGCTTATGCCTCGGATTTATGGGTTTGATTACCGGCGCGGCATACGTGCCGCGATTTTGTATGGGTAAATCGTGATCCTCCACGCCTCCTCCTCCTCTGCCGCCACCCTCCATCACGAAGACCCCGATCGCGTATAAAGTTATCGCATTCTCGGCCCGGTAAGTGTCCATTGTCTACTTTCCAGGCCCGCATTATGCCCGTTCTGCTTCCTCCCTCTATCCGCTATCAGACTTTCTGCCCTCTCTGGGCGCAACCGCTCCTCCTCGCCGAACGGACTATCGGCCGGTGTAATTTCACTTTTACAGCCGCGTCCGATTCACCGGCGATAATCTCGATGCGCCTTTACTCTCGTCTCTTTACCGATCCTCCTGTTTGACCAGGCGCGCGAGCGGGTATTCGTTTCGCGTTTCAGGTGGCTACGCTTCCGTGACGATTCCTCTGATTTGAATTTGAGCTGAGGAGGGGGGGGGGAGGAGGGTGAAAACTGACAAATTAACCTCTCTAGTGTTATGCTTAATTATCTCTAGGCCAATGACCAATATAGTCGGCGAGAATGCACAGTAAATGCACTTGCTCTTATCTTTTCAACTGGGAATTACAATCGAAAAGATAAAAGTTGGAGCTAATAAGAGGAACCACTCGGTTAATTCTTAACACTTGTTCAATTCTTGTTAATTCTTAATATTCGATATTGTTTGACTATGAATTTCCTATGTACAATGTATGGTAAAATATACTCTAGGCAAGGAAATCACTATATTAATATTAGAAACAGAGGTTATGGTATAGAACGTGTATTGAAAATACACACGTTTTAATCTGTTTTTGTTAGTTTTTAACTCACGAATATACAGGTACAGTTGTATGAAGGTATACAATAATGATATCACAATATTACGATAATAATATACAATAATTCACATATTTAGTATGTATTTAACATACAGATGTGTTAATATATATTCAATGAACCTGGTGTATTGACATATTTAATATACATGTATATGTATATTCAACATACACATATTAACATATTTTGCTTTATGTGATTATTATTATATGTACATCTGTGACAACGATGTCAAACATTTACGCTTGAGCTATTTCTAAAAAAAATATTGTATAAATAATATTTATAATACGTATATGTATACAATAATATGTACAATGTATGTATATATGTGTATATAATGTATATCATATACAACGTGTGCACGTCATACATATTCAAATACACACGTAACGCAAGAATCTCCGATGCGAAGCAAAAATTCAACCAGGCTGGAGCAACGACGCAAGTAACGATCCTGATCGTCCGCAGTAAGCGCTGTAAAACCCAATGGCCAAGAACGGGACAGAGCACAGAGGCACAAGGTGGCACGAAACGGCCGAAAAACAGCCCCGTTACACCGGCCGCATCAATCTTGGCCGAAGCGTGGCCAAAAGTCCCTCGAGGAGGAGGTGGACGCTGGTCGGGGGAGAGACGCGTCGCTCCGGCGAGAAGATGAGAAACGTCGCGGGAGGTCCCGCGCTCCGGGATTGATGGACATCCTCACCTACACGGCTGATTATTTGCCGCCGCACGCAGGTTCCCCGGGGAACCGAAACCTACCTCCGCAAACCGCTCTTACGCGCGTTGCCACGGTTCGTCCACCGCTCGGGTAATCATCGGTCGTTAGCGCCTCATTCACCGCCGATCTTGACGCACGTCAACCATTTCCATAAGCTTCCTCTCTCGCTTACATCGATTACATCGTTACGGACGACGAGTTTTCTGCTCGTTTGTTGGCCACGGTTCAGAAGACTCCTCTTTCGAGGTTTTTTCTCGCAGAAGATCGCGATTTCGAGATATACGCACGTGTAGCGATAGGTTTGACGTCACTTTCGAGCTGACGATTTGGAGTTTGCAGTTTAATTTTATTAACCGCGGACCGAACGTTCCGAAGATAAAAGTTGGTTGTATTTGTCCTGAAATTGGAGAGAGACATTTAATGGGACAATTTGATAGTTCGTTTAATTTGATCGTTTGTGCGACAGTACGCTGACAATTTAAAATCAAACTTTTGTTTTGGTAATTGAGGTAAAGATATGATAAATGGTAATATTAAATTCAGCTTAGTCGTACTATACGAATATTTCACATATTATCTCGTCGAATGGGATTCGGTTTAGTAATAAATAAACTCAGACATAACTCAAACATACATATGTATAAAATACGTACATACATTATCCAATATAAAGTATATAATATGTAATGTATTATAAATTACATACGTATGTATAATACATGATACGATATTAAATACATAAATAAATATTAAACATTAGATGTACATAATACATATATATATATATTATATATATAATGAATATAAAATATTAAACATTAAATATACATAGTATATGAATATAAAATCCAGTATAAAACACATACAAGACATTTGAATTATAGTAGCTTTTTTGCCGTTTTTTTTTTTACAGTTCTGAGTTACAGTCTCAATCTCGTTACCATTAAAAGAAAAAAAAAGAGAGATTTTCCAGTCTTAAGATTTATCAACACTTTTTTAAGAGTGTGCAACTCTTTGAATTTTCAATTGAACGATAGAATATATATATATATATACACACAGTATATCGTTGCTAGGATGAGTTACTTTTTAGTTTCTAATTGACAAACAAACGGAGAGATAGCGGCCCGAAACGAGGGGAGCATTAAAAAAGGCTGGTTTCGTCTCAACACCTCATCTCTCATCGCTGGTGCGTTGATGATGTTCGAAACTGGTCGGCTCATTAGTATGTGAAGCCTGGCTGCCACCTACCGGGCGGGGCAGCGGGTCATTGAAACAATGGTGTTGCGACTAGGCATCATCAGGCCTTCTTCAGTGTCCTGGTCTGATCGATTCCACGGATGATCGATCGATTCACCGTTTCTTCATTTGTCCGTGAATCCTCCGTGAGTCCACCAACCGCTCGGTGGTAACGTGTCCATTTCGGAGTGAAAACTGAAAACCACGAGTTGCTCTCGAGTTGCTGTCATCCCCCCCTCTTTTTTCTTCGAAGGCGTTGCGTCATTTTGCAACAGCGAAATAGTAAAAGTAACAGAATTTACTACTACGCGATTCTCGAGATTTATTTATTCGTGTGCGAGTTGATCAGTTCTATAAATTTAAAAAAGAAATTGTAAACAAGTTGAAACGTATAATTACTAACATTTGCATATATCAGTAAATTGAAAGTATCTAATGTGAAAGTATCTTACACCGTTTTCGAGAAACCTCTGGACGAATCAAGTTAAAAAATTCATACCTCAGGATCCATAGATGGTATTCTCATCCGTTGCTTGACACACTTTTGTTTTTACAAAATCTCGTATTATACAGGCGTTTCTAACGCGTCATATATAATATATATTTTCCATTCTTATTTTAATAGCTAACGTATATTTTCGACATTCTCGATAATAAAGTATGTTGCAAATAATTTTCGCTTTCAAGTTCCTCAAACAGACAGTATATCGTCTTTTAATTGTACTAATAATAATTAATGATTAGGCATTCAACATGTTACGTTGGTACTATCTGAAAGTTAAAACATTATCATTGTATGGTATTGATATATTAATACATAAAATACGAAATTTGGGGTAATATTATATTATAATATATTAATTAATAATGTTACATAACAATTGTACGTTAAATATTATGAAGTTAAATATATAATATAAATATGTACATACATATAAAATATGAAATTTGGATTAATATAATATTATATATAAGATGTCATAATACGTATTATTGTACGATAGTAGTATATTAATACATATATATACATAATAAAAATACAAAATTTAGGGTAATGTTATTACTTGATGAATTACTTAATATATTAATACATGATACGAAACATATAATGATACGAAATTTAAAATAATTCTATTGTAATATATTAATTAAGAATGTTAATAATGTTGAAATATTATGACGCATACGTACATATAAAATATAAAATTTAGAATAATATAGTATTAATCGATATGATATTAACACGTTACAAATTTTTTCACGTCATAATCACGTCAAGTTTGTTCATAATTTAAAGAAAAATTACAAAAATTGGCAAAAATTACAAAAAATAGGGAAAAGTTAGTTTCCAGTTCTGAGTAAGTCTATCGTTTGTCTGATCGCGAGAGTGAGATTTTTCAAGACTGTTCTCGAATGAGCGTGCAATTTCAAGAACGCCTATTATCGAAAGCAAAGGAAATGCCTTGCCTCCCTTCTCGAATCTTTATATCGGAACACTTGCTACACGTGCAATTTCCGTTTCACTCGTTTCTCGGAAAATAAACGAATCTTTTGCATACGCGCGATCTCGACGTAAATTAGTCGACGTAATTTATTCGAGGGAAATCAATGAAGAAGCCCCTCCTCGCCAAGAAGCGGTATAAATCAGAGAGAGTTTATTTTCTTCTTCTCCTTCTCTCTTTTTTTCCGTCTCTAGCAGGAAGCATCGCTTATTCGATCAAATCGATCGATCGCTAATAGATCTTTGCCGCGGGAGGATCATTAATTATGGCGTAATACTCGTCGAGAGGATACGTCGGTCAGCCACTCGGGAACCACTTCTTCACCTCTCTCCTTCGACGAGAAGAGGAACACGGTTTTTTAAAATGGTTTTAAATGGTTTTAATTGGTTAAAACCAACTGTTTCAATAGCTGTTGTACAAAGCTTCTGATTAAAACATTAAGAAATGTATCTGTTTTGGTTGTCAGACATACGTCCGTTCCGTATTACTATTATTTTTTTAATTCCAAAATGTGATGTAGTTTAGTAGCGGTTCTAATCTAAAAACATTGAATGCAAATTTATACATACATAAACATATATATGTATACAATAGTTAAAATTCGTCAATAAAATACAAAGTATTAAAAATTCGCGCATATTAATGTTGAATTATAATATAAAATTGCAACGTGATAGAATGAAATTACACGCGTGTATAATTAAAATTGAAAAATCGTCAAGAAAGTATGAAATGAATATATACGTTAAAATTCGTTGACATTAATATTAAAATGTGTATAAAAACGCAATAAAATGAGGTATATTAAAATCCGTGGAAAAGAAATAGAAAGTGTCCATATTAAAATTCGTAAACGCGCATAAAGATACAACACGTTAAAGTTAAATACAGCACGCAAGATAAAATATGCGCACGTTGAAATTATTATCGGACAACGAATTACGAAACGTACGAACGTCCAAGTATTTTCTCCCTCTTTTCGCGTACACGTCCACGGAGCATCGTTCATGGCGTCTGACTTCATTGACGAATATGTATTTTTCGGGGAGGTTGAGGGAGGCGAGGGCCAGGTAACAGTTTCTAAACTCCGGGTCCGGACAGTGGGACTGAGGGCCTGCAACAGCCCTCCCTCATCCTACTCCCCCCCGAAAAAGGGTACAGAGTGCCAGTCATATATTAGAGAACTGTTGGGGACACCTAACAAGCTGGCAGGACACGTTTCCCAGAATCGGGGCTACCCAGCCACCCTCCACGCCTCTCGCGCCATCTCGCTTACCTCCTTTTTGCCTCGATATTCCACCGCGTATTTCACATCCAACTAGCCGAGGCCAGGCGCGGATAGATATTGTTTCGCGCCGTATATGCTCGTTCAACAGTCTCTCCCTCCTCTCTTCGAGGCGAGTCCCTATATTCGGTTTTACCGCGTCGTAAAATTAATTCAAAGTCGGTTGAACTTTTGCGGCGCAGCTCTTTCTTCCGCTTTTAACTTTCTTAATTAACCGATGGTCGATTCAAATTTTTTCGGAACAATTGGAACAAAATTTTTTACAACGTCTTTTTTCATACTGCATGCATTTTTACACTTCAAAATTTCCTGCAAAATATCAAATATATTGTATTATACAAAGCATTATATTTTGAATATGTTTTCTTGCAATCTCACAAGATTTTTTTTCTTTATTTTCTACAGTTTTTTCTAAAACAAAATTCGTAGTCCAACTATTTTATCGATTAAACAGTCGAATTTTGAATTTGAAAGTATCCGCGTATTGTTTCTTAATTTAAAGTAATTGAAGTAAAGTGTCTGAATTGTAGTATACATTAACAATCGTGCGATTGGTCGAATCGAATTCTTAATTTTTTCTTAAGAAAATGAAAAAAGTGTTGCTCGGAACACGTAGAACACATCCTTTGATCGGTCGATTAACGATACGAAAATTTCTTTCGTCAAAAAAATCCTCTCCTCCCAGCAAGTTTCAGCGCGACTATCGCGCGGACGACGTATTATCCGTCGATTTCCTCTTTCTCTTTCTCTTTTCTCTATTTCTCGTCCAGCGGAACGGCTCGTCGAACGGCGGCAGATGGCTAAAAGTTTAATTACCCAGGTTGAAGAGGTTTTCGCAACGGGATATTAAGGCGAGCGCCCGGCAGGCTTATCGGTGATTATTAATCCAGTAGTTCCCTTTTATACGCGTCGTACACAGGCCGTGCAACCTGTTCGCCGCGGAATTATTATTAACAAGAGCGAACACTCCGGGGCACTAAACGATATATAGAAACGACGCCTACTTCTTCTTCTTCTTCTTCTTCTTCTTCTTCTTCTTCTTCGGTAAGAGAAGTGGTAAGAGGAGCTCGCTTTTTCTCTTCTCGTTCTTTTTTGTTTTTTTTTTTTTTTGGAGGAAAAAAGAGAACACAGAAGAGTAATTCGCTCGTCGAGTAATTCTTTTTTATTTTGCACATAAATGCATCCGCAACAATTGCAGAAAGAATATCACAATTTTATTTTGCGCTATTATTGTTACTATTTACACTTGTCGTGTTATCCACACGCGATGACCTGTTCTTTGTTACTTTTTTAATTAATAACTTTACAGTGTCACGAAAACGAAAATTTGGCGACAAAGCGCTTGAAGCTAGCTGCATGAAGCTTGCACTGAATATTAAAGGATTGTCTCGTCGAAACTCTTACCTCACTATGTGAATCGATGATGGTCATGAAAATGAAATAGCTCAATCTACTTCTACCTAATTTTTGGACCAAAGGTAACAACGAAATAATCCTCGTTCCTGAAACGTGCAAGACCGTTTCGCTGAGAAACGGCTGCATTCTTTTTGCACGAGAGACAAAAAGGTTACACTTGTTGCAACCTTGAGTAAAATTTACGGTGAATCTCTCGCCGTCGACGTCTTTTACGCAGTCGTTCGACCGGAACAATAAAACCGCGAGAGAGAGAGAGAGAGAGAGAGAGAGAGAGGAGGACCGTTTCCAGCGGTTTTCCACGATTTTTAAAAAAGATCCGAGCGAATCGACGGCTAGCCAGGCCGATAAATTAATCGAGGCTGTCCAGGCCGGCGGCTTCCTAAAATAACCGAACGAGTTTACCGAGAAATAAAAACAACTCTTAATTAAACGAAACGGGCCCCCGTGTTTGCCTGGCTCGTTTGCAGTCTGGCTCAGTCGATGGTTACGTCCCTACGGCCTCTCGTTCACGATTTCGAATTCAGTTGGGTTTGACCGATCCTCGGAGAGTGTTTTCGTAACATTCTCTGTCGGTAGAGAAATCCGCGAGCCGAGAAATCGTGCAATTACTTGTTCCTCGGCGAGAGACGCGCCGCTCCGAGGCAGAGGACTGACGAAATTCATTATTTTTATCTTTTCGTCGTCAAACGAAACAGTGACCTGACGTAAATTTCGCATTAGCACGTTGACATCGAAGTAACGCAGATTGTTTTATTTCACACTGTTGTAGATAACATGGCGTCCTAGAAACCTAATCCAACGAGACTCCCAATCACCAGCTTTAGTTTTGCTTGTATCAATGTCTTGACATTGTTTTATTTTATATCTAACTTTTACGTCAATATTAAAATAATGTAAATTATTTCATCTTCCGTCGTAGTATCACGTGGCCTAACCTGAACCTAACCTAAATCTAACCTTTTTTACGACAATAAAAAGTAGAAAAGAGGAGAATATCTATATGTATAGGTAACACAAAATAGACAACTTGAAAATAATTGTGAAATAACAAATAACTCAACAATAGCAATACAAATTGTGTTATTTTCCGCAATCTGACCAAACCTAACTATTTTATATCAACGTATTCATACAGAAGCAATACTGATTAACTACTGAGAGCTTAAACGTAAAGTAAAATATTTTACTATATTTTACTAAAGCAAAACAAAGGATTACTTTGCATTTGTCGATCATGCCATTAGCGGATTGCAGATTTTCATGAACGTAATCAAAGGAACTAAATAGAAATGAGATAGAAATTCATTATTCTATTTCATTTCATTATTCTACTTTGAATATTTTATATACCATCTACTCCTCTACATTGTATCATTCTCACAAATATATATATATATAAACATCCACTTCAAACACAACAATCAAACTTGTCAATATGATAAATTTCAGACTTTCGTCGAAATTAATAAAGACATAGTTATATAAATCTACATATTTTAATTTTGAATTATAACGATCTACATGCAGAATATTCTGATTATTCCAGTTATTATTATCGTTCATAGATGTTTCCATTTATTTATTCGCGTTAAAATTTTTGTCAAAACACACGATAATCTACAATTCGATAGACCAGCTATTTCAAAGATCGCATCTCACGTTTGTTCGCAACGATCGACGGTTCGAGGATTTCTCTGGGCCGAACGTGGCTCAGGTAGCTCGTGGCCCTGCTATCAGAAACACATCGTGTCCTACACGGCTCGCGTCTGATAACACTATTACTCGAAACCGTTCACACGTATCTCTTTTCCTTCCGCGATTAGGCCT
This sequence comes from Melipona beecheii, assembly GCA_032399605.1. NCBI lineage: Eukaryota > Metazoa > Arthropoda > Insecta > Hymenoptera > Apidae > Melipona > Melipona beecheii. Next base: position 2,498,762 of record JAUCMO010000502.1, read on the forward strand.
GCCCGCACCTGGCATCCCTTACTCTTGGCTAATAGTCCCCTCTCCCCTCGCCCCGTATTCGCCTATCGTGTATTCTCTTCCAAACGGAACGAATCGACAGCCAAAGGGAAAACGGGAGTTCTTTATCGGTTTGATTAGACCTGACAGGATCTCACCCGATGGCTTCCTTATTTGTAATCGAGGCGTCGTCTTGACTTTCACGACCTTCACACCTACTCGAACGAATGTTAATGCTTACGTGTCGTGAGCACGGCGAATCGATCGTTGCCACACACGTGGCTCGAAACCGTAGTTGGGAAATCCGGCGCGCGATGTACGCACGTGTTTGAAGTTTTTTCGTTTCGACGATGGTCGAAAGATTCGAAAGAGCGGCGAGTTTCGGGGATATTGTACTAGTTGAAGCGATCCCCTCGATTCTATCATGGTTTCCGATTTCTCCTCCGAAGGTGAGACAGGTTTATCACCTGTTTGTTTTATAGGAATTTTTACGTTGATAATGTTGCATAATACTCACTCTTCCTTTCTTTAACTTTTTTTTTTTTTTTTTTTTTTTTTTTTTGGAGAAGTTACAACTTTTACGTTCGTGGTATTAATCAACATTACGATTTTTCTTCACTCGACGCTGTTTTTAATTTCTTTTGTATTTCGTAAACGTAGCGTTCCAAGTGTCACGATTCGAGTTTTACTGAAAAGACACTTCGTTCGAAAGATGTTACGTGTGTGTAGCACGTGAGGTTTTAAGATTCCTAACCTATAAAAGTGAAACGACCGTGTTTTTTACGATCACAATTCTAAGTCTATAACGGATAGGTTAGGTCAGGTTAGGTTTATTACATCTAAAACTTTGAATGGAAGTATCAAGTGTGTTGGTTAGTTTTAGTACATTCCCTTATATTCCTAGACTCTTTGCAATTTAACCTCACTGATCCAATTTCTAGGTTATGTTATCTCGCCGCCAAATTTAAAAATTCAACATCGAAATGAACCGTTTGATATTCTTTGTATACTTTTGTTACAATTAATTTGCCGCATTTCCAGCCGCAAATAAACTTCAATCGAGTTACAAACGACATCGCGCGTGCCAGGATATCGTTTCGTGCTCGGAATAGAGGAGAAAAAGAAAGTTGAGAAAGAAAGAGAAACGACCGCCGAAATGTTCCCACCGTAAAAATCATCGAAACGACATTAGTAGCCCGAGTTTGTCTCCGTTGTCAGTAGGCATTCTCTAGCGAAAGATCCGTGGTTTATCTGCGAGGATCAGAAGAGGAATTCGGGATAGAAACCCGGCCGATGACAATATGGACTCGCGAGAGGAGACAAAGTAACGAGCGGCCGTGTGGCGTTGGGCGAGAGAGAGAGAGAGAGAGAGAGAGAGGGGTCAAGGGTAAGGCATTCCACCAGTTGACACTCTAAGCTGGCCCGAATGTTTCGGATGGTTTTCTCTTCCCGGCTCCTCGACCTTTCGTTCCCTCCCTCCCCCCCCCGCCCCTCGTCGCCGGTGCATCCCATCGCCACGGGTTCCAGCTGGATCCGACACGCCGTGTTATGGGCCCCGGTAGACCCATAGAGAAAGAGAGAAAGAAGGATTGTGTGTCGTGGCACGGTTCGTGTTCTCGGTTCTCGGAATCGCTAATTAGTGTCCTCCTTGTTTTATTCCCATGCCGGGCTCGTCCTCTCCCTGAAAATCCTTGTCCACGACCGATCCTACTTCTTCGTGCTAACCTCAGGGATCTCGTACGCGTTGACGCGCTGCTTGACGATTTCATCGCGAAACCGAATGACCGGCCATTGTTCGATAGCCGTAGAGCAGAGTACCAAAATTCGCAGTTGCAGCAGCAACGATTTTTATTAATACAGTAGTTCGTAACACGTTGATAATATTGATAATACGATGATACCACGATCCAAAAGATTGTAGTATATAATTGTATAGTAATCGACAAATACGATTATATAGTATAATATACGACACAGTGTGTCAAATATTACAATTTAATAAAAAGTAATTATATATATATATAACATGTACATAATTACAACATACAATTATAATTATAATATCACATTATAGTTGTTGTGTTATTAAAAAAATAGAACTAGACAGAGATTCTTTACATTCTGTACATTAAATCAAAATTTGCATCAAGTATCGCAATCTCCAATCATGTTTCCCATAGACGCACAGTCCAGTAATAATTAATTAATTGAAACAACGCTCTTTGCCGATTTTAACACGGACCATTGTCACTTATTGGTGAGAATTCATATAGATCCTTCAGCGATTCACTTACTCTCTCTTCACGGATTCGTTTGTTTCTCGATCGTGGTGGATCGTAAGTCTTCGATCGCGGAAGACTCGGAAGGAAGGGAATGCCAGGCGTTCCCGTACGAGCGGAGAGATCGAAAGGTTTTATCGATTTCTTCAACGAATTTCTCGAATGCCTTACACTTCTTCGCCAGCCTTCACACCTCCGATCTATCGAGCCAATCTCCCCCGTGGATTTGATCCACGGACCAGATCCACCGTCCACCGAAACCGGCCCCTTTTCTCGGAATCACTAATTAGCGTCGTTCTCGCTTTCTTCTTTTCCAATCAAGCCGGCCCGCTCGTCGAATCTGATCCGAGACGCGGTCACCACCGTGGACCAGACTGACTGACGCCTTCGCGTAATTTACTACGTTGCCAACGCCGAACGATCGATCTGCGAAAAACTAGCTCCACGGGTGTTCGTGTATCAACTCGGTGTAAATTAACTCCTCGGGATTCGTAGTTTGCCGCGTAATCTAAAATTAGATTAGACCTTCTCGCTGAATGTTATCGTAATTATCGTGTATATAAGTAAAATTAATAACTATCGCGATTATCCTACGTCGTGACGATAAAATTAATCGTCAAATATCTCCTTAACCATTGGGATTTGGGACTAACGTTGGGACGACTCGATACTTTTTTTAGTTGGAGTTGAATATTCTTTCGATTTATGATGAAAAAACTATGGTGGTGACCTTGGAAATTTCGAAACCTCTCGACACATAAAAAAAATATTTCTCTCAAAACTACGTAATGTTTTGTATCAAACAATTAAACGCGTAATTTAAAAATTATTTCCGCTGTGCAAGTTGAATTCACTACGTGAATCAGCCTGTATGTGTTCATTTGATTTATTGAATTTATTTCAACATTTACAGACATTGTATCGTCTAATTCATCTGTTGATATTGCTCTTCGTGATACGCACTATATAGGTGAGCACATGTATTCATTATATTTATATCAATGATTTATATGTACATGTAAAATACATTAAATAATATTGATGTAATTACAATATAATAGAATACACTACAGTATAATATAACATGGTGCAACACAGTACAACGTAATACAACATAATGTAATATAATCATAAAATAGTAGATATTTTGTACGTTGAATTTGTTTCAACAATTACAGAGACTGTATTATCTGATTCAACTATTAATATTATTCTTTATGATGGGCACTGTATAATTGAGCATGTATTCATTATATTTATGTCAATGATTTGTATGTACATGTAAAATACATTAAATAATATTAATGTAATTAATATAGTACAATATAGTACAATACTATACAGTATAACACAATATACAATATAATATAACATGGTGCAACATAGTACAACGTAATACAACATAATGTAATATAATCATAAAATAGTAGATATTTTGTACGTTGAATTTGTTTCAACAATTACAGAGACTGTATTATCTGATTCAACTATTAATATTATTCTTTATGATGGGCACTGTATAATTGAGTATGTATTCATTATATTTATGTCAATGATTTATATGTACATGTAAAATACATTAAATAATATTGATGTAATTACAATATAATACAATACACTACAGTATAATATAACATGGTGCAACACAGTACAACGTAATACAACATAATGTAATATAATCATAAAATAGTAGATATTTTGTACGTTGAATTTGTTTCAACAATTACAGAGACTGTATTATCTGATTCATCTATTAATATTATTTTTCATGATGGGCACTGTATGATTGAGCATGTATATTATACAATATAATATAACATGGTGCAACACAATACAACATAATATAATACAGTCATAAAATAGTAGATATTTTGTAGATTGATTTGAGCAATTACAGAGATTGCATTATCTAATTCATCTATTGATATTCCTCATGATACTATTGCATCGTACATCAATGAATCAGCCTGCATCGCGACATTATCCAACTCCTAGGAACCTTGCATCGGTACCAAGAGATGATTAACCGTTTCGAGAATTACGCATATGTGGAGCAGGAGCCGGGTGGGGTGTCGCGCGACACCGGGCGGCACACATATCTGCACGTCGTTCGACCGGTCGCGGAATAAGAACGGCCGCGGAATAAAGCAGAAACGTGACCGGCGCTCCTCGCAATTTACGTCAAAAGCGGCGTCGTGGATTCCCGCATACCGAATAACGACGTCGTCGAGAATAATGTCGCCTATGTAGATTCGATCCCGATAGCGAGCAAAATACCACGCCGGTATCTCCTCACCGCCGCGGTCCCTCCTCGTGTCCCTCTCCGACGAAACGAGAAAGAAAAAAAAAGAACACGACAGCAAGACGAAAAGAAAAAAAAAGCCAGAGAAGAGGAAGAAGAAGAAGAAGAAGAAGAAGAAGAAGAAGAAGAAGAAGAATAAAACTGCAAAACGAACGAAACAGGGTGTTCTTCCACCATCGGTGCCGTTTTTCGAAGATGAAGGGATAAAACCGACTCTGCGCGTATATATGTAGATACTCTTCTCTCTCTCTCTTTCTCTCTCTCTCTCTGTCTCTGTGCACTCGGTTGACGCTCTGTTTATCGCCTCGATTCAGAGGAAAGCCAGAAGGGAGAGAGATCGAGGTACTGCTCGTTTCACCGTGTGATAGATAATGACAATTTCGTGTCACCGGTTCCTCCCGGGAACGGTTCTAACGAGCGCGGTTTACCTGTTGCACGGTGGGGTCCTCGAAAGGGAGCTCGCCTCGCGGCCACAATGCCCGGCGGTATAGCAGTTTTTTGCCCAATTGAATTGAATGTAAAACACGGCCTTACATCAATCTGAGGCCGCGAGAGGCTGAGTGACCGGAGTGATTTAAGCATCGGCTCGGGACCGCCGCGCTCTTTAGAGCTTTCCTGTCTCTCGTACCCGGGGCCTGTCGGGATGGACCTCGGCAATCGAAAAGGAGTTGGCGTCAAGCCAGATCCCACTGTGTCTCTCGCAGGTCGTTCAACTGTTCGTTCTTCACCTTCGATTGACTGAGTTATTTCGTTCTTCAGTTGGGGTTGATCGGTGCAGAGCGATGCAGAGACACTTTGGTTTTTTTTTTTTAGGGAGGGGGAAATTATTATGCACGGGTTATTGTCTCTAGTGGCAAGTATTGGAGTGGTGTGTTGTTTGTTTATGGACGTGGTGAAACGAACGAGTTCAATTCGATTTATAAGATATCATAAAATGCATGTTGTTACTGTGTTATTATATTATTATAAACGTATAATAATATTTTCGTTGTATGTTAAATAATCATCTAGGTTATTAATAAAATACGTGACACGAAGGAAGTTATAATTGTAACACAAATTTAACTTTACAAGATTCAAACGTTCATTGATTTAAATTATATTAGTGAATTAGGAGCGGTGAAATTTGTTGCTAATCATTTGATATCACAAACGTTTTGGCTGATACATTTTCTCAGTGATTATGATAAATACCTGTGAGTATTAATTAGTGTGATTAACTAACTATCTGTGAGTTAAATTAGGCCATTAAATTAGTACCATTCACATTTTGAACGGAATTTAGTTACAAGTTTTATTTATTGGAATAAATAGATATATTACATCAAATACAAAGTTAAATAGTCTATTGACTACTCATTACGAAAGTAGTAGAACTATTAGTCCCAGAATGCTGCATTTGAATCTTCAAAAATGTGAGGAAAAGAAAAAAAGAGACATTATAATTACATTATGTAGACCATGTCAGAAAGAGTATAGGTATGTTTTGTTGTACTTTGAATTATTAATTGGTAGTTAGTTTATCCCTAATAATTAATTTACTTATTCAAATAAAAATGGATAAAACGTTTATAGAGGATAACATATCATTAAGAGGAGGTTCAACAGTTAAATGTATTAAAAAATATATATTATCTTTAAAGATAAATACATTCTTAATTTATTTTATACTCTTTGACGAGTTTAAGAACTCAAAAGATACAATACATTGCATAACTGTGCAAGCTATATAATATAGCAGTACAGCTATATGATACATTGAGATGTTTCAACTCAACACTTAATCACAATCTTAATATATATATATGCATATACATATATTTATATGTTGTCTCCATATAATGAATGTATATATATATATATATATATATATATATATATATGGAGACTTGATACATGTATTTATTGAGATTATGTATTTATTCAACATATATATATTGATACATTTAACACGTCTTGATACTTTACATTTATATACATCAACCTCTTGCCTTGCAATTTTCTTCCTAGTATTCTTACATAAACATTACTTGTTACGATTGTAACATTGTTTTAGACGTAAAACATTGAAACTTACGATTTAGACCTATCAATTTAAAGAAATTTAAATTAAATTTAAACTTTGAAGAATTAAAATTTCAGAGAATTTTTCACAATTTATTTTCTCTTATAAAATCACAACTTGTATCGCGAGTATGGCTCGATATTGAAAGACAAGATGTTGATATATTTAACTTAGGGGTTTGTACATGTGCAAAAACCTCACATCTTGATCTACTACCATCCCCGGTCTATCCTATTTTCAACCCTCCCTAATAAATTCCTCGTTCGTCAAAAAACTCGAAATTTCCATCCAGTTTTTCGACACTTGCACCAAAAGGCCACCGTGTTCGTTAACGCGTCGAGACTCGAGGGGGGCCCAGGAGATCGATCTTCCGCCCATCGGGAGCAGTCGTCGGCGGATAAAGTCGGGCAGGGCCGAGGAATTTATTAGTCGGTTTCTGCGACGTTTTATGATAATTGGCCACCGCGTCGGGTATGAAGGCAGTTTTTTGTTCCTCAATGGAGGTAGGAGAATACGAAGCGCCGGGGCAGCTTCTCTTCCCTCGGCGGAGCCATATCGGGCCACGGGAATTAGCGTTCGGTAAAAAATCGGATCGAGGGGATTCCATGTAAATCAAGGCCCCGTGGCAAATGTGGCGCGCGAACCACGAGCCACCGCTCGGCCGCTGTTGCTTACGTGGGGTTGTACGAACGCGTTCCATCGCTGACAAACTTCCACCCGATAGGGGGAAACAACATTCCGTTCGGCGATTCTTTCTTCGGCGCGGCGTGGCCTCCATTGTTCCCTCCACCCTCCCGTGACGATTTCTCTCCCGTACCGCCGATTTGGCGATTTATTTGTTCCCGATTATCGCCGGTGCGGAATTTGCATTATCGATGACGCCGACGTTCTGCTGGATTTTCCGTCCGTTCTGTTCCGCAAACTGAAAGACGAACAAATTCGTCTGTGACGCGTGTGACTGAGTTGTTTCACTCTTCGGCAATCTACGAACGCGATTTAATGATAAATTTCATCAACTGTTAATTCATGTGTGTGTAATTTGATAATTTAATTGAATATACGCCGATTTAACGATAAATTTTATTAATTGCAGAGGATGGTTCGATTGGCGCTTGAATAGTTTTGTTGTTTTCGGAGATGTGAAAAACATTTTAAGAACGAAAGTTGTAGAAAGTAAAGTAATTCTTTTTGTGGTTGATGGGGTTTAACGCATTATCAATCGATACAGAGCAACGTTTTTTGAATTATTAATTCAAAAAAGGTGTTTCAACTTTGCGTCTCTTTTCGATTTTTCCTTTCATCGTAGAAAATCCTTCAAAATTCTCTTAATTTTATGACTGATGTTTCATTATCTCCAAAAATGAGATATCACGTGTAATAGCGATATAGAACTTGTAATTAAATAAAAATGTAAAATATATAAAATTGTGAATGCTTCTAATTCAATGATCAGAGGTCGTATATTATTCGTATCAATACTTTTTATTCTTAATACATGTTTCATTTTAATACATTTCATTTAATACACGTATTTAGAAACGATTTTGAAACTTTAAAGCGATAACTTTAAAGAAATCGACGATCTAATTCAATTGATCAATATAACACATATAATTTGACATTAATATATCATTTGTTATACAAAACATCAAATTTTAAAACTGCACAAGCCTATTTAAACCAATAGCGAATAAACGAAAATTAGCCAATAGAGATGAACTTAGAGAGGTTGGTCAAGAAGTTGACCTAAGCAAAATTAGGGTGCGATTAACCGAGATCAGAGTGTCAATAAATTAACCGACAATTAAACAAACCCGAGTCAACATGTTCACTGGGTCCACCGCGGGGTCCCAGGTGGCGCTGTGAATCGTCTCCGCTCCACGCACTCCGCGGCCCAAGAACCTTCCAAACGTGGACTCCCACACTGCACACACGCTCGCCACGTTGCGTACAGACCCAGCGCACGACGGTGTGTCAGTGAGGCTGGATACCACACGGGACAGCCAGCCACAGGCCAGGTATATACCTCCTCCACCAAACCGTTGTCTTAAGGCTACCATATATTACGTCCGAGAAGAGACCGTGGTCCCAAGACCAGGCCCCGGCTAACATCCTCGTCCCACCTGTGTATATATATGTATACGTACACGTGCGTGTGTGTGTGTGTGTGTATTCTACCCCTCTTCCACTTTCCTTCCTCGAGACTACACTTCACTTCGCCTGGGACGAAAGTGCAAACGAGACAGAAAAACGAAATCTCTCCCCTTCCCCCCCCCCTGCTCCACCGGGTTTCAAGAGAAGAAGGGCTGCGAGGAGGGAAGAAGACTCGAAGAGGTCCCACAGGCCCCGGCGTGTCGTCGCGGGCATTCCTGCGGCTGATTTTATTTGTAGGATGTCAACCAGTCGCGGCCACGTTCGGACCGAGCACGAGGGGGGAAGGTAGAATGCGAGGGACGAGCGAGAGAGGGACGAGCGCGTAAGAGGCTGAAAGAGGACCGAAATCGGTGCTGCGTGGTGGTTCGTGGTGGAGACAGTGAGGAGAGCTTTGCACGGCCATGGGACCCGGATCGGACCCAGCGCGACCGGACAGCACCAAACGGCAATTAATTCCGTGCTGAATTTATCGTGTCTAACTGCGGCGATCGGGGCCCTCGCGGATCCTATTACCCCCGCGCGTACAGGGTTCGATCATTTTTCCTGAGGGACACGCCGCGTCTCGCCTCGCCTCGCCACGCCGCGTTCGGTGAGAGCAGCGCCTTGTTTATTTGCTATACGGCATCCTCGGCCGTCCTGCTGTCGATCATTTCGACGCTTCTGTCAGGCGATCGTGTTCCGTGTTGTGATTCGTTCTTTTTTTTTTCCTCGGTGTGGGAGGGGGAGAAACGCGGAAGTTGCGAGGTATCGAAATGACATTTTTGAGTAATTGTTACAACTCGTTTGAGCCTCTTTCTTTTTTCACTCGAGTCTGTTGTCGGTGCAAATCTGCTGGATGTTGATACATTCGTCTTGATTCAAGTGATATATATATATATATATATATATATATATATAAGAAAATTATAAATTGTATGTTTGGATATTTTATGTCGTTCATTTCGACTGTAATTTGTGTAATACAAAATTATAAACTGTAGCGTGTAAATTGTAAGAAATTTTGAAAGTTCGAATTTGCAGAGAAGAACGGTATTTTATTGTCGAACTTTTATTTTTTTGGCTGTATTTTCGAAAGTAGGAATTTCGTAGTTTAATTATGATGAAATCTCAGAATATAAAAAATATTTAATAATATATTACATTATATTTATTGATATACGTGCATTATAATTATTATTACAGTATTAATACATATAGTATGATATTTATTATATCATTACATATATTAATTTAATTTTTATGGTATTAATTATACATATAATTAATACCACAGTTTGCTTAATTCTCAAGTAGTCACAAGCAACTATGAAAATTTGCATTATATTGCAAAAACTCAAAGTAATTTTAATTAATCTAGCAATTTTATATTCCATATCCTCTCTGATAACAATTAACTGAACGAAAAATTTCAGCGAAATAAACCCAAATTTTTTTGACTCTCAACGACACGTGATTCAAGGGTCAATAAAAAACAAAGAAAATAAAGAAAATGTGAAATCCAGCATTCCCTGACTATCCTGACATCCACCCAAATGATTATGAATTATTATTTATTATTTATTATTACTTGTCGCGAATAAATTATCGAATTGTTATAAAAATATCTCCTCGAAAGACAAAGCTGCTCTCTTTCTCTCTCGACAGCTGTCCTTCGATCAACACTTGTCTGATCGGCGGAACCTCAGTCGGGAAAAAATGTCTGTGGCCGATAATCAAAAACGGTAGCCGTGTCTAGGGTTCCTACGGGGGGACGTCGAATGTTCAGCCGCCATAGTTGGTTAATAACGCTGGATTTGACGAAGGGAGGCCAGTCACCGGTGGCTCGCAACGGATATTCAACCCACGTAGCGTAGTAAAACAGACTGTTATCGCAGTGGTCGTCGTCTTTGCGGGTTTATCTGACTCGCGGAAACGATGCCACGAGGTCGTTTAACCCTTTCTTCTGCGACGCACTGTGTTTTTCCCACTGTGTGCCACGGTTGTCGACGAACATTTATTTATTTTCGTTTGTTCATTACCCGCAGCGAGTGTTATTTAAAATGCTACCCCTAAAATTGTCGTTAAAGATATTATTAGAGCTGTTCGTCTTTCACGAATATTTATTTTATTTATTTATCTCGCATGTACCAAGTGTTATTTAAAGTGATGCACACACTCGGGTGCATCATCGAATGTACTGTTAAATATACGTAACATATTTTTTAAGATATTCATCTTCGACGAATACTTATTTTGTTTATTTTATTCTTTTCACACACAGTGAGTGTTATTTGAAATAGTACATTCGAATATATTGTTAAGGATATTATTAAAGCTTCACACGTCTAAAATGGTAGACACATACCTATTATTAAAGATATTGTTAGAGCTATTTCTATATTCACTGACGAATATTTATTTTGTCTATTCATCTTGCACACAGTGAGTGTTACTTAAAGTGGCACACTCAAAGAAAGAAATCATTTTCATCGTTCGTTTGAATAAATGTTCCAACACTTTGCAATCTTCATACGTCATCATTGTTAACGCAACTTACAGAACACTCGTTTCGAATACTCGATCAAATTCAAACAAGAATCCCGTGTTATTTTCAAAAATAACAGTAGTAAATTCACGCGTGATTGACGTTAATTTGTCTTATCGCGTCGATTCGATACCAGCGGACAAACGAGAATTGGAGAAATGAGAAACGAGAGTGAAACGTACAATTTATGGGTGTAGGATGACCCGAATGGAAAGGAGGCGAGTCAAATTTAAAAGGCCGTGTCGAAATTAACCAAAAATTGCACTCTGTACGCGTACGGGGCAATAAAAGAGAGTAATGGGTAAAAATTAGCCCCGGCGTGGTGTATGGATCCGACGAGACGGTAATGGTCACCGGATTCTCGTCACGACCATAGATCGTTGGGTGCCGTGGTAGCTGGGACTACCCGCTGCGCGTCCCAACACTATCGCTCCTGGATCAGCCACGGATTTCAGAAGCTACCAACTTATATATATCCACGGTGTTTATGTATGTTTATGCCTGTGTGCGGCCAGTGTTTACGGACCCCCTGCTGCAGCGAGCGCGACTCCTCTCGTCCCCTCCCCCCTCCCACCCGCTCGGGAAAGGGGAAGGAAAGAGGGTGGCGTTGGTCTCCTCGGTTGCGCTGGCGACTGTCGATGACCCATCGAGGAGAAAGGGGAAAGGTGCAATAATTTGCAGCTCGTCCGTCCACCTCTCTCCCTTCAATCCAGCCAATCAATTTCAATTTTCTCTCCACTCTTCGGCGGGGAGGGGATTTCGAAGTTTGAGGTGAAAATCCCGGTCTGCGAGACCAACAAGAGTTTTACTATTATTGTTATATTAGCACTGAAAGTGATTATTTTAACGAGAGTGACTCAGAAAATCGGGCCTCTTCAGGTGCAACGCCAATGCAACGAAAATTAGCGATTGGTTGATTTGGGTCACGTGATTCGTGAGGGGGCGTGGGGTAGACACTCCTCGAGTAGGAGTGGCGTTGTCTGGTGTCTGAGCGATCGCGCTCGTTTTGTAATAAAATTTTATGGCAAAAAAGTTCAAACATTATTATTATTAATAATAATAATAATAATAATATAACATGAACAAAGTATCACAGAAAACGTTTCACTTTCGATATTTTGTAGATTTTTCCACGTTGCAATTGTTACGTTTTAAAGTTTGCCACAAATGCACAAAAGTGCATTGAATCGTTGAAGAAATATATCACGAAACAGCGTTCAATAATTTTATCAAAAACACGCGAGCGGTTGAAAATGGAAAGTGGCCGCGTGCGATGGACACTCGATCTCGGTATCGATCGATGATTGATTCTCACGCGAGAATCCCATAGAAATCCAGCAGTTATACTCGCTTCGTCTAATTGCTCTGTCTATTTTTCGACGGATGATTTATGACGAGTATATGCAAAGTAGCTCGGTGAAAACGGCTCACCGAATCGATTACCTCTCTCTTCAACCGATTTCTTTCTTTTCCTTTTTTTTTTTACGATAAATTAATCTCCAACCTACAAAGCGATCATCCCCGAACGAGCAGTCAGAAACGAAAATTCTTTCGAAAGAAAACTCTCGTTATTTGCAACTGCAAATATACAAACGTTTGCGTTTGACGACTCGCCGGTACTTGGGTCGTTAACTTTTCTTACACAGGCTCGCACAATTGTTTTGTCATAACGACATAAATGTGGGTATTTGTAACGTTGCTCGTGCAATGGTGTAATTTCGTTTCTCGAGAAACAAAGGCAAAGATTGAAGAAACCTAGGAAACTCGGCACATCGAAGAAACACAATCTCGAAAAATTGAAATTTACATTGATTTACATCGATCAAACTCAATTTCTATGTTTGAGATCAACTACGATCAATTCTACTGATCGCCGAGCGAACGGCGAAGAATGAAGATCTCGCCGAAAGACCGCGCGAGGCCCCGATGAAATTAATTACGATGTTGGTTAGTTTGTTGATACTTAACGAGTGGTCCGTGGCGAAATGCTGTCGTCGAAACGTCGTATATATTCGAAAAATGGCCCGCTCCGGGTCGTAGAAATAAAGAAAAGAAAGGGGAGGGGCTGGGCCCCGGTAGGAGCGGGGCCCGAGTTTACGACTGGCGGAATGTTTTCGTTCGGGCCCTTTTTACGCGCGGATTTTTAATTGAATTAGACGATGATAAATAATCGTGCCGATACGAGAATGTTTCGCCCGTTACGTGCCGGATTTTTCTGCTTCTCTGGATTCGGGATCGTCGCTCGATCCCCCCGATGCTTTCGATTTCTTGCCCCCTTCGTCGTGGGGGAACCACCGGATTGAATAAAATTTCGCGATTCGAAACGATCGTTTTACATAATACGCAAAAACCGACGTGCAGTTTGTTATGTGTGCGTACTAAGTGTTTCTGTGGCACGGTTCGATCCTTTTGTTTGTTGTGACGAGGACTTTTGTTTACGACAGTTATAGGAGAATGAATCCGCTGGCTGATCAACGTTGTAAATAATTTATATCGTTCGTTTGTTCTCGTATGATATTCGATGTTACGTTAATACACGTACAATTAATTCGTACTAGTTATTAGTTATCATAAACAATTCAATTATTGAATTCGGTTCTGTTCAAACTATTGCGTCAATATGTGATATTCATATTCATATTAACGTAATAAATAATTTAGTTATTAAATTCAATTTTATATTCAACGATTATGTTCAATATTCAATATTATTTAGAAATAATTGAATTGTCAAATCAAGTAATTCAAATAGTTATACAATGATTATTGCACTGATTATCATATATTATATTGATGGTGTAGCGAAGCTATCTGAAATTTTCAATATATATATATATGATTCATGAATACCATTAATCTCAGGTTACAGGATTTTGTATAATTGTACTGCAGAATTATAGTTACACTGTGTTACATAATAAGAGTTATATAATGATGCAATAATTAAAGACATTATGGTATATGTATGTATGTGAAATTATACTATAGTATAACATCATAATATAATGTATAATAGGTTAGTATAAGAATCTAATCTAAATAGTATAATATAATATAGTATAATATAGTATTATGTAGTTTGCATAATAAGAGTTATATAATGATGTAACAATAGACATTATGGTGTATATATATGTATGTGAAATTGTACTATAGAACTATGGTATAAAATTATAATATATCATGTATAATAGGTCAGTATAAGAGTGTATTATATTACCTAATATAATCTATAGTACAATATAGTATTATGTCTATTTGCTTAATATAATATGAGATTATAACACGATAGGAATTACAGTATAATAATAATAAACATTACATTATAGAATTATATATGTAACAAGAATTACAGTGTATATATATATATATATATATATATACAATTATTAAGAATTATGTTATACATATAATGCAGTATAATTTGAAATTATAGTATAATACGTAACAAGAATCACGGTGTATATACGTCATAAAATTATACTGTAAAACCATGATACAACGTGACCCGTATCTCATTACTAAATTACATTGCTACACCACGTTGCGTAAAAAGCGAGATACGGCGGAATGAAATGGGCCGATTATAAGTGATCCGGTTCGTTAATCGAAAAATCCTCCTGGACTGGAAGATCAATGAAAATAACCCAGTAGCGAGGGAAACGGGTTCGGGCCGCGAGCCGTGGAACGAGGAATTCCACGGGTGTTGCCGAAGCTATCGAGGGATCGAGAGGCCGAAAGGAGAGAGAGGCCGGTGTGTGTACGAGGCGGTCCTAGCCGGACAGACGGCCCCGGGCCCATTTATCATACAGGAAACAATAGGAACTGGCAAAACACGTGCTTCGCGCGCGCTCTGCAAAACCAGCCAACGCGCAGAGAGGAGACCGAACGACGACGACGATGACGACGACGACGACGACGACGACGACGACGACGAAGACCACGACGACGACGACGACGACGACGACGACGAGGAGATACTCCCTAGCAAACGAGAGAAAGAGAGAGAAACGGGGTTCCAGATACATAATACACGCGGTGGAGTTGTGTGTGGAAACAAACAGGCGGAAAAAAAGAAGAAAAAAAAAAAAGAAGAAGAAGAAGAAGAAAGTGAACCGAGGAGAGGGTCCCCTGGATCGGTGGACTGAGACAGACGGTGAGGGGCCGAACCGGGTGACCGGTCCTCCCTTCATTTGTTAAAACAATATAACAATTCATTTTTGTCACATCCACTGTCGAAGGGCTTTTATTGTGACGGGCCGGAGTCTTCCTCCCCTTCTTGGCCCTCTTCTCCTCACTGGAATTGTTTCACTCGGCCCCGGCCCGAAACTATTGTCGACGTCGGCACACGGCTGCGCGCCGCTCTTCCCCATGGTGTTCTCTCTCGTCTCCTCCTCAGGGACGGACCAACATCCTATGGACTTTTGACTTTCTCCGACTCTTCGGAAGGTTCTGTTGTTCATTTTAATTGCCTCTTCCATCTAGAAACGAACCAACATGTTTTCCACTTCACGCGCAATTGTCTTGGGATATTTGGTTTCTTCTCGCGTCTCTTCTTCTGCCTTGGTTAGGTTCCGTTCAGGGTGGGATTTTGATTTTGGTTGCTCTCTCGTCTCTTAGTTAGGGAGGAATATTTTACGGACTTCTCTTCTATCTTATTTCAATTGTTCGAGGAGTGAATGAACATCTCGTGGATTTTGCGATTCTAAATCTTCGATTTAATTCGATCGTTGGGAGATTTCTTTTTTTTTTTTGTTTTTGCGTGTTTTATTTTGGAGAAAGGGGGATTTTTCTAATTATTTTTAATAGCTTCAACACTTGGCATATTTTAATTTTATTTTCACAGATTTATTCTCTGTCGTTGTAAATTTTTTCGTGCAGATATATTTGTGATTTTTAACGTGATGCAAAGTAATATCTACATTAAAATATATATGATGTTTGTTAAATATGATGTTGAATTAATATTAAAATTTAGATATATAATGATAATACGTGATATATACTAAGTTTTTTGTAATTTTGTTTCAGCACTTTGTGAGTCTTTCTACGATTTTGGCCAAAAATCGGAAGTTTGGACTCCTGATTGATCTCTACTTGAGAAAGAATCTCAACGTTCCACGCTCCTTTCGAGAACAGGTCAGAACTTAGTCCATTTCCAATTTTCTTCCAATTTCTCAAAGTTTGAATACAATTTCACGATTTCTGCAAGTTCAAAAATTTCGCAATTCTGGAGAGAAAAGAAATGAAATTCGTGCTCCGTGAAAAATTTCAGTGTATTAATCCAATTAATTATTAATTTTTCCAATCTTTTCTCCAATTTCGCTCACTGCATAAACAGATTTTTCCAACTTTAACAAGCTCGAGAGGTTTTCTACGATTTTTCGGGGGGATTTTGGACTTGCGGTTACTTTCTAGTCGAGGGAAAAATTTCCCGGCTGCTCGCTTTTTTTTGAGAACGGGTCAGGGCTGGGCGAGGAGCGTCACGCGAGCTGCCAAGCTCTTTCCGCGAGAAAAATCGACTTGTTGCTATCTCGAGCGTCCCAGTTCCAATCTTAACGAGCTTCCGCCAACTCGCCGTTTCTTTTCCCCTTTACTTTTTTCGAATCGCCCGGATCTGGCCACTCCGATTTTCAACTTTGATTCTCTTGTTTATTCACTTCGTTTATTCATTTATACGAGGTAAAACGACGTGGAACAAAAATTGCAGGTCGAAAAGAAAAGAGAAGCACGCGCGCTACGGAAGTAGTAAATCATATTCAGAAATCCCATGCTCCATGCATTACATCGATATCGTCTTCTTTTTTTTAAATTACTTCTCATCAAATTAATAATCTCAATTCAATATCAATATAATAATAATAATAATAATGATATACTTATACAAATATATAAGATGCCTATGAAAAATTATAAATTAGTCATTTTTAGTAATTCTAGTAACTCTAGTGTTAAAATGGCTTCTATTCTGTTTTAACGACATAACCTCAATTATAATAATGTATATAACATTTAATAACATTATATAATAATGATAATTGTTATTAAATATCGTTAAATGTCAATCAATGTGTAGTGATCATTTTGAAATATGCAATTAAACGAAAGAAATGAAAAAACGAAATTCACAAAAATTTTCGTTGTCGGAAACGGAATTGTGAAAAATTGGATTTTTACACGCATTGGACGTGTTGGTTAAACGGAAGAAACTCGTCTCTCTATTAATTCGAATTACTATTTAATGTAATTTTACAATCTCCCGTACGTTGCACGCTTTTTCTATATATGTAAAACAGTGATGTACATTTCTTTTGCACTAAAACTACTGACGACTAATCAACGTTAGAACTATTGAAAATATTTTACTAAAAGTAAACTATTTTATATATTTTATTAAAAGTCAGAAACTTCAATATTGCTATACATATATAAGATGCCTGTGGAAAATTATAAATTAGTCTAGTAAATTTTTAGTAACTCTAGTAACTCTAGTGTTAAAATGGCTTCTATGCTGTTTTAACGACATAACCTTAAAAAATGGAATTAGTTTTCGAGTTTATTCTTGATATGAAATCCGGAAAATGTCTTTAATTGGAAATTTTCTTTGCCTCGAAATATTCCAGAGTGTGCTAAAATGACAAGTACGTATAATTTTACAATAAATGGCAAAAGCGAGTATACTCGACGTAAATGCCCAAGGGGTTAAGTGAATTTCCCCCGTTTCGCCGACCGAAGGTGAGGGGCCGGCGAACGCGTCAGCGGATGTTTAAAACGTGACGATAGATTCGCAGCGAGGAACGCCATTATGGATGAAGCAGCGAGCTGAAGCCGGTCTTCCTGGTCCCGGCCATAAGTTAGCTGCCACCGGCTTGAACCACCCGGCCCTGCATGAAAGATACTCGCGGCAGCGCATTATTTACATATTTATATATTAAACGGTCGGCTCCTATCCTACGGTGGATCCCCTTGTTGGCCGTTTCGGGATACGAATCGGCGAAATTTGTGTTGTAACCCACCGATTCCACCCGTGCGGCTCGATAAAATTCCCTCTCTTACACACCAACTTTTTCTCTCTCTCTCTCTCTCTCTCTCTCTCTCTCTCCCCATAACTCCTGCACGCTCTTTAAGAATTTCTTCGTCGACATCGCCTGGAAAAATTTTCGTTTTATTTTCTTGTTCGCGCGTTTGTCTTGTCGTCTGTTCAACAGCTCGCGGTTTGGCATAATTCGCCAGGAAACAGGATAGTTGTTAAATTACTGCGGGCGTGTCATCCGTTTGGTTGGGTGTCGTGTACGCGTATTTGGGAGCGATGGGGATTTACCCATCGGTCGGGATCCGATTGCGGGTTCGGAAGAGTTCTCAAGGGTTTTAACTCTCTCTGAAGCGTCGTTAGGTCCAATGTATTAGGTCACTGTCTGTACGTTTGGATTTGTACTTTTTTATTGGAAGGATGGATCAAAATGTATCATTTGTTTTCGCAAAAGAGATGTCTCTTGATGGTGCGTTAACAAAATCTGTTATACAATAATGATGCGAATGATGTAAAAATTCGAGAGTGACTCAATTCTCAAGGGTCAGTTTGGAATGTTTGCGTATATTGCACGTTCGTCTGCAAAGTTCGTTGAATTTGTTCATCTTTCTGATTGCTACATTTGTTGTACCTGATGATGGGATATATTTCATAATATATCTTGTTGCATATTGAAAAGTGGCACAATAAAATAATGAAATGAAATGTAGTATGACAATAGTGAACAGTAAATAATAAAATACAAATATAACAATAACAGTACGTAGTAAAAGCAGATAGTAAAAAATACTAAATAGTAGAAATGAGGTATAATAAAATAATAAATTTATTTTACTAAATAGTAAAATAAAGTATGATGCGATAATGATAGTCTCCATCTCTCAAGGTGTTAATGTAGACAAAAGCAAATTTGTGACAACAAAGTGGTACCATAACAAAAAAAAAAAAAAAAAAGAAAAATTTCTGCCGAAGAGAATTGAATCGCTCTCGAATTTTTCAGGGCGCATGAACGCACCAACGCGAAAAAGAATAGAAAATTACCAGTTGGGAGGAAGCCTCGCTTACCGAAAGCTCGAGCCCGACGATGAGAGAGAGGGAGGGAGGGAGGGAGGGGGGGAGGGAGAGACGCGCCGCCGATCTATAAAGCGACGATGCACGTGTAGGTGGGTGTGTGTTAAAACGGGACGTGTATTATTCAGGCGGGCGGCTTGGCCTTGGGAAAGGCCTGGCCGACGATAATGCGCGTTAACGACTTTATCGCGTTCTAAACGGGCTTGCAAGCTCGCGGCCCTGCAAGCAAACGAGGAAGGAATTATCGATCGTCCGGCGGCAGGGGCGAGCGATCCCGGCCGCGATAAATCTTCATAGTTCCTTCTGACACGTTTCACGTGACCGTTTCGCGTTATCTTTCCCCGCATGAAATATGTCGGAAACGCTTTTCTTTCGCCCTCGAATATCGCAAGCTCACGCTCGGGACGCGACGCGACGCGACGCGGACGCATCGGCGAGAGCCTCTGAACAGGAAGATTGAAAAAAGGAAAATCGACTCGAACCGCGACTGCCGGCGCGTTGCTCTTTTGTTGGAGGAGAATTGTCCTCTCGCGCAGGAGAATTTTCATCGATACGTTTTGCATTGCACGATTAATAATATGATTTTTACTTTCATTTCGATATATATATGTAATATTGTAACATGGTACGTAGCAAGTAAACTCTACTTTCGTTGCATTGTAATGTGTTGCAAGTTCTCCAATATATTGCAGTAATAATATTACATTCTGTACGATAATATATAGTGTAGTGCGCTATTTGCTTGAATTCGTCTTGACGGCTTTCACGTGGCAAACAAAGGAGTAGAATTCCATATGAGAAATTAAAGATTACCTTAATTTCGTCTAAACGTAAAAAATTGTTATACAACTTTGTCCTCTGCCATTTCCAAAAAAAAGGCAAACACCCCGTATATTATATATTGATATTAGTATGTAATATATTTATTAATTTTATATATATTATCTAGTACAGTACATGTTGAATTTTTAATACCACGCATAATGTATTATAATATTAATATGTACGTAGTTGGTACTAATACCAGTAATAGCAATTGTATGTATTTAAAATAAAAGAAATACCTTAAAATTAAAAATGGAAAACTGGTAGTAAAGTAACGAATTATCACAGTGTTCCAAATATTCCACACTTGTTTTGATTTTTGGGCCTTTTATATTAACGTCAATGATAATAGAATACAAAATAAAAACACTAGTATAATAGTAATGATAAAAATTTGATAAATTCTCCAATGTATAATATATTGTATGTATATTGTACAACGCAATATAAATTCTTTATATTGATATAATAATGAAATACCAACAAAAATGCGAATATGATAATAACAATACAAATTTGTTGTATTCTTCAATGCATACATGTACAATAATATTATAGTAACATCAAATAAATTTTCTATTGTAATATAATATTATATCACACCATAACAGTATTATAATATTTTAATATTAATATATATATACATACATATATATATATAGGCAAATAATAAATAATATACATATGCAAATAAAAAAAGTGCAGTTACATTTGGAATATTATTTTGTCATTTTATTACCAATTCTTCATTTGTAATTAAGGAATTTAATTATAAAGTTATTTCTTTTACTTTAAGTGTATACTATACTATTGTATTATATAATTGACATTGTTGAATGATCTGAAACTGTAACAAATTGAAATTGAATGTTCTTTTTCAATTGTTAACGATGTTCATTCTCTCTCTCTCTCTCTCTCTCTCTCTCTGTCTTTCGCAATGAAATTTTCAAAATCTGATACTTTAAAAGAGCGTGTAACTTTGGTTATACTGCCGAGCGACAGAGGTATAATTTACACGCTCGTTGACGCGCATCCACCAGAGATAAAACTCTTAGGCTAGGGTTAAAGCGATCCACGCTGATTTCGTATGCGATCCGCGGGGGCCCGTCAAAACGCGCCGACTATGTCGCGAATCCTCCCAATAAAACACGCCGCGAACGACCATACAGTCCTGCTCGAAAGTATGCCAGCTATTTCTTCTACCTTCCGTCCAGAAAAACTCATTTTCTAGATGTGTCACCCTCTTGCAATTAGAGAGAGAGTAGAACGCAAGTTTCGAAAATATTCGGCTCATGAAACGAGCTGCCTAGATTATTTTCAGTTTGCGAAATGGGCATTGGAGCGTAATTAATCCATTATTCGTCCAATTTTTATATTTATCACATGAACAAACAAAAGTGGACGAACACGTGTATTAAGAACTAGGTAATCGTTGTTAGGTCATTTTATATTTATCTTTTGCTGTTTAATTTTTTTTTATTCCAATGTTTCGAAATTACGAAAGCAACGTAGCTTCAAGCTCTTGAGACAAGATCAGAGTAATTAAAATTATTAGTCCTGTTGCGTTCTTTCAATCTCTTTCAGTCTCGACCAGCTTACATTTTTCTATAGTTGAAGAGTATCTCAAGTATGAACAAAACATGAAAACACAAATTTCTCGTCTCTCGTTGAAATTTAGTGCAAAATTGAAATAAGAAAATTGTGGAAGTAATGGTAAAATCAACGCTAGTTCAATAAATTACTAAATTAGCTAATCAACGCAACAACAATTTAATTTGTTCTCTGGTCATTAATTAGCTACATTCAAAGTTTTCATCGTTCTTTCAGCGTGACACATAACGGCAATATTTTTATTTATTTCAATATCCGTCATTGCATCTTTTTGAGCTTGTCCGTTTGGCAACAAATATCATTATCGCATTGATGCAATTTAGAGGTACAATATCAAAAGTAGAATGACTTTGCCTTTTAATAATAAATATTATTATTAGACTAGAAAGATTTTCACAGATCCATATAACAGATATAATTATATAACAAATATGAAAAAAAAAAAGAATGGAAGAAAAATGCTCTTCGTGATTTTTGAAACAAGTGCTTAGATTCTATTTTTTCTTTTCGGCTGTGAATAATTTCGTTGCTGTTACTTTCGTCGAAACCTTAAAAACCTCAAACCTTTTCTTCTCCAGCGGTTGACAAGCCGTAGATTCAACTTATTTATCACCCGTGTAGCCGTCCACGTTTTTGGGGAAAAGATTTCGAGACGCGCAGCGTTACGAGCGTGCTTTCTGGATTCGTATTTTTCTCGAGTTGGTACTGTGTGCGCGCGCACGAGCCGGGAACGGGCCACGACGGAATGGTGGACGACGCTCGTTAACATACTTTCGTTGTTGACTGTATGGGCGTAGTAGAGCCAGGCCAAGCAGGCTTCTATGAGTAGCTTTTCGGCGATGGAATTCCTTCGCGAGACAGACGCATCACAAAGGGGCCGCGGGACTCCGTGGTCAGTCGAGAAACCGGGGGACCGTCTTGACCGCGGCGCCATTTTGGTGAACCGCTTTATAACGTCGCTCGCGAGTCATTCTGTTCGTAAATTCGCAATACTACCCGAGATCAGTCTTGGCCATCGTATTTAAGCAATTTTATTTATGTTGACATACTTTAAAAAATGACGAATATCGAGTATAAACTTTGAATTGAACAACAGATATTATTTTTTGTCAAGTCAGACATCATTTGGAAATAACTATGCGTCTTTTATTCAAATAATTTCTAATGTATTTTCCGACGCTAGTATCTTAACAAGTAATTTATTTAAAGAGTTGAATTAATTCGAATAAAACACTATTTGGGTCTCACGCTAATGTGATAACTTTTTAAAATAGAAACAACTCGTAAAAATCGCACGTCCTTAAACAAACTGATACAGTTCTTTTTAATTTATAAAATTACGAATTATCTCGTGTTATGTTATGTTGCCATCTCGTCAAAACTAAACTAAAGTTAAGCGTAGATTAGATTAGACAGCAACGACAGATATTGTTCGTTAGTACAATGATTAAATCAGTTCTTCCAAATTCTCCCAAAGTACAAAATTACGCGTGATCTCATATTGTTTTGCGTTTGAAAACCTTCCGCGGTATCTCGCGAGATTGCAAACAGGTTAATTTCCAAGCGGCGAAGGTGTCAAAAATCGGGCGAACAGCAAAGAGGCAACGCATCGACGGATACGTCCGTATCCGGCATAATTATGCAAAAACAGGGAGGGGAGGGGGCGGATAGAGTAGAGGCTGGCCGGGTGGATCGGGCGAGATCAAAACGCGGCGGACGGGCCGGACAAATTGTTGGATTTATGGATCGGTGACGGGGCGAGAGGCCGCTGCTGGATCCACCCCGTTATCGTCAAAATCTCCGTAGCTTCCGAGAAGGGGGGGCCCACGAAACCGCCACGAACGAAAAAGACGAGCAACCAGCGTGGCCCACCCGATGTTAAACCGAGTGCGCGCGCCTCTGTGTGTCTCCACCGTTCCTCGTTCTTCTCCCCCTTTCGCCGTATAATCCTATATCGTCGTGCCGTTGGTACCTGCTGAAAAAATTTGCCCGCGCCGCGATAAACGCCGCGCCCCGAATAAGGAGCGCGCGGAAACTGGACGAGGGAATGGCACGCGTAACCCCTACCACTCGCTCCGAAATTCTGTTGGAACTCTCCGAGAGCGGACGCGACGATTTGTGGGTAATCTTGGAAATATTTAGGTTACAAACTGAAGCAGTTTGCTCTTCAGGTTGGAGAACCTCGATTTTTGGAAAATTCCTGCGATTTTTAGGTTAGATCGAGTTGCGTCGTTGAATTTGATATTGCTCCATCGTATTTAATCCATTGAATGAATAAGAATTTGGAGCTTTTATATTTTGTACAAATAAATTAGATATATTTCCGAGACATCTGGCAAAGTTTTTAGTACATTGTGCAATCGAAAATGATTCTTTGGAAAAAATATAAAATCCCCAACTAACTTAACCTAAGTTAACAAATAAATTAGGTATGTTTCTAGATTTCAAAAGGCTCCATGTTTTGAAAAGTTTCTCAAGATATCTGTAAAAATCTTTAACACATTGTGCAATGGAAAGTGATTCTTTGAAAAAAAAATTTAAATTCTCTAACTTGATCTAACCTAACAAATAAATTATGTGTGTTTCTAGATTTTAAAAGGCTCTGTGTTTTGAAAAGTTTCTCAAGATATCTGTAAAACTTTTTAGCACGTTGTATCGAAAGTGATTCTTTGGAAAAAATTTAAATTCCCTAGTCTAATCTAACCTAACCTAACTCGCCAAATTCCATCGTTCTTTCATAATTCGAGATTCTGTTTTAAGGATACTAAGAGGATTCTACGCGAGACCGCGATTCTTCGTCCACGATCGCGCTGGATTCGCGTTTTTTTCTTTTTCGTTTCAGTCTCACGATGAATCCAGGTCTCGGCTGTATCACTCTCTCTGGGCGCCCGGTTTCGGCGAAAGCCAGCTCGCTCGATGGACCGGCTAGATTTCTATTCGCGATTAGAAGGCGCGTATACGCGTCCTACGTGACGAGAATGCCCGTCAGACGCGCGCCTTTCGTTGAACGATTCGTGATATCGGGTTTCTGGCCTCTCTGACGGCGGGATTTCCTATAAGCGTCAACGTCCCGACGTTGCACAGCGCAACAAATTTTTTCGACCGGACAAGGCGTATTTCTATTTCTGTTTCTTTTGGCGTTCTTCTCCTTATTCCAGTTCTAAAAGTTCTAAAGTGTTCCAAAAGTATAACATATCTTTTGAATCGAATATCAGAAAATCCTCAAATATTCCCCAAAATCTTCAATACAGATGGATAATTTTCAATGTGACAAAGATTCTGTCAACTGAACATTTGAAAATCGTGTTAAATTAAAAAAAAAAAAAAAAAAAATTTATAGAAAATTTCACGTAAACATCATTTGTTGCTATTCAAGTTGACGCGGTATAGATCATCCTCTGTCTATCGCTCATTGTAAATCAAACACAAAGGGTAAAAGGATTTTTTTCCGCGTGCATAGTTAACTAATTGGTTCACAAATAAGATAGCAGGAGGAAAGTAATCTCGGTGGAATCGAGTCCCGATGATATAATACGGTCGTTGATTCTTGGTGGTCACGCAGAGACAATGGTAATTACAAGCCGGGGCCATTAGGACAATGCGTCGCGCCACATGGGGCAGGTGTTTTTCGTTTCGATCAGCGATCACTACGAGGTCCACTTATCTCGAACAATTTCACCATTTGTCTACGAATCGTTTCAGAGATTTTCTTTTTTTTTTTTTTAATTAAGATGGGAGGGACTGTTCTTTTCTTCTCATTGTTATCATTATTATTATCATTATTATTATTAAACTTTTCATTCCAGTTTGTATTAAACAAAGCATACGTGTGGTACAGGATTGTGTTTTCTGTTCTTTAACACTTTGCAGACGAGTTTTTAATTAATTTTAATTTTCGCAGTAAATAAAAAAAACGTTCCAAATTAACCTTAATAAATCAGATAATTATTGTTTTACAATTGAAAAAAATACGTCTCAAGATACGATTGCAATAAACATTGATTGAATCAACACAATTTATCTTTATCAAAGAAATTTTTAATCTTTTTTAATCTTCATTGAAATCATTTTGTGAATACTTGCAACGGATCGAGAAATTGATTAAATCGGCGCAACTTGAATCTTTATCAGAACAAAATTTTTCAATCTCGATTATCTTGTAATATTCGTTTCAGTAAAAACATGTAATTTATCTAAAGTATGATTTATTCTCCTCGATCAATTTTTTTGAATTACTGTATGTATCGGAAGGCTTCAGAAGCTTAAGTGCGTTACACCTATTAGCGACGGAATTATCATTGGTCATTTTATGATTAACCTGTTAATCATACAGTCAATGTTCGCTTGAATTTAAATTTTAATAGGTTATTTTAAATTTAACAGTGGAACTACGGCGATTGAAACATAAAATTTCCATCATGAGATGTTAAAGTAAGAGAAATAGGAAACTTTACGATACAAAAGAAGTACACAAGCTTTTATTTATACATTTAACGAGAAATCATTTAAATCACTAAAAATGCACTGTTTCGCATCTGTAAAATACCCAATACGAAAATTAAGAAATTGGTCGTCAGTTCTAATCTCTGTTAATTCCTCTATTTTTTGTTTCTCGTGATTAATCCAACAAACGACTCAATTATTGCTTCTCTCTACTTGCGTCGACTCGCGAGGAAGAAAAGATTGTGTGAAATTTTCTTTTAAATCGCAGCTAAGAGACGAGGAGGGGGGCGTCGATAGGTTCGCAGACGTCGCCAGAATCCCGCGAGAGAGAGAGAGAGAGAGACTCCGCGTACGGTGATTCAGCGAATAGTCGACGAAGCGGCGTGCAAGTTTTATAGGATCTTAAGGGCCGTTTCTCGCGCATTGTTTCAGACCCCCGCGGGGCCGTAGCCTCGCGAGTCATCCGGGAAAATTAGTTCGTCCGCGGGGGGTTCCTTGTTACCACCGAGGCGCCCTTTCCATCCCCCCGCCCCTCACTCCTCTCTTCGCGACACGTGAGAAACTTTTACTCCATGCTCTCGGACCTGTCCCCCCCCCTCTCTCTCTCTCTCAATTCGTTCGCACCTGTAGGTATTTTGCGAGTTACCATTGATTTTATCAGAGATATATTCTTCTTAATATTGAAACTATCGACGATTTTCCATCAGAGACAATGTAGTCCAAAAGATAAATTTTAAAATACAATAAATAATGTAAAAGCTTTTCGTTTGCACATTTTACGAAAAATTATTTAAATATTTAAAAATACACTGTTATATGCCTGTCTAACTAAAATGTCTAACAAAAAGTATAAATTGGTCGCTTCGACCACTTTGTGAGTATTATTTCTTATATCTAGTATTATTCTAGTTTCATTAATAGCGTTGGCGATCTTGGTTCACGCGTCTGATCGGAGTGCACTTCTTACCTCGCAAGACTTTGGACCTTCCCAAAATTAGGCTCCTTTCCTCCACCACTTGTAATTCGACCGACATCTTCTGCAGAGTTCTCTCACAGTGATTCCCGGAGTAACTCAAATGCCATTGTTGCGTAACGCGAGAAAGATACCTGAGAGGGGAGCTCCTTTGACGAAATTAATCCCTTTGTCGTCTCGCAGTTGAAAGGGAGAGATTGAAACTTCCTCAGCTAGCCCAGTTTGCTAGTGCAAACGCGTCGGAAGATGGACGATTTGTCGCGATGTGGGAACAAAGAGAGACACTTGTCGCCGGCCGCCCACCGGAGAATTCGTCCAGTGGAGAAAGAAACGTATGTACGTACACAGGCAGATATAGCGCAGCTGTACAGGTACAGCGTCCCGATAATTGCGATCGAGACGCGCGTCTCGAGGCGTGAACGACACGAATAGGGCGTTGATTTGACGACACTCCCATCGCCATCGGGGCCAGAAAACTCGAGGTGCATGCATGCATTATGCATCGCGCGAATGTTTATGCATGGGTCTCTCTCTCGTGAGGTTTCTTTCGCTTCTCCAACTGCCAACTGTCCTCCTCGCCAGCCGTCACGTGTACAAATTAACTCGCGGCCCACCTCGCATTCACTCTGCAATATTTGTCGTCCAGTTGTGGAAATTGTAAACTGCGAGTCCCTCCGTTTCATTTGAATTTATATAAAAATTTACACAAACATATTATAAAAATCCCTAGAATCGCGATCGACGAAAATTGGCACCTATAACAATGTCAACGAATAATTGGAAATTGTTGAAAACGATAGAACGATAGATAGGTCGATGGCATAAATGGACCTTAATTCGCGGTGAATGCTAATTGGACGTCTCGGCTCTCACGTCAGCCAGCTATTGCCCGCCGGTGATCCACCGTTGAGTACAGAGCCTGACCTAACTGCAGAAAACCGAACGTTTCCAATTACGGTGCGTACGTTGCTCGTTGGAGTTGAAATCTTTGCAAGGTGCCGCCCCGGTTCCTCGCCGTCGTTAACCCGTTGTCAACGGCACGAAAGGGGGAGAGACTGGAAAGTGGAGTCATAGTCGCGTTATCCGGGGAACGTAAGCGATCGATCGGGGCGATCGATCGATGTGGTAGCGATGGTGAACGCTGTGCTCACCTACCAGAACATCCCTACCGGCTACCAGACTTCTCTCTCTCCCTCTCCTCGTCTCTGTCTCTCCAACAATAAGAGAAGATACGCCATCTTCTCTCGTAGTCTTCGCGTCTTCTCTCCTCGGCACTCGATCTGATATCTCGAGCCGCCTCCACTCGGCTATCACTCTCCCCTTTCTCGGTCGCATTCTTTCTATTCCATCGGGGCCCGTGGTTCCGCTCCGTGCCCTCTGTCCGAGTTATTCCGGGGTCAAACGCCAAAGCCTCGAGGCACGCCGGTGATCTCTCGCCACGCGGTGTGTGTGTATGCTTCTCGATCTTCGTCTCGGGATGATCTTCTTTATTGGGAACTGCGGCTCGGAAATTGATTTTATCGAAAGGAGTGACTGTACGCGGAAAGAGAGAAAAAGAGTTTCTCTCGGTTTTCGGAAGGTGAAAACTTTGGTTCGTTCCTGGAAAGTGGTCGAAACAACCAATTCGTAATTTTAAAGCTTGGTAAAGATTTTTACGGATTTGAAAGTCGACTCTTTGTGGAATAGTTTACATTCCTCGTTTTGTCATTCATAAAACACTGAAAATTATATGAAACGATACAATTATAAAATATAATACAAATAGAAATATGAAAAGATAACACAATTCATAAAGCAATAAAAATGAAAAATAGGGAAAATAACCTCGTTAATAACAAGTTTTTCCCAATTACATTTGGTGAAACACATATCGCAAGTAACAAAATTGAAATAAACATAATATTCAAAACGTAGACGTAGGTATGACGTTGTTTGGAGGAATTCGGTTCGTGCAGCCACCAGACGAGGAAAACGGGGCCCGTCGCCAATCGGGGCCCGTCGCGAGCGAATGAAACGGGAGGATTTTTTCTCAGGTCGGGGCACAGGACGTTTATTCGTGCTTCTAGACCAAGCCATCCATCGTTCGGGTGTCTGCTCGGCTCGTTAGCGATTCTGCATGAGTTGTCCCTGTTCCTCGGTTGTTCTCTTGCCTTTTCTTTTTCTTCTTTTTTTTATCTTTTCTTCCCTCCCCCCCCTGGTCTCACGAGCGAGCCGTGGTCCTCCGCGGGACTCCCTTGACGCGAGACCACCCCGTACAACCGACAGGTATCCCCGTCTATCACGTGACCTGTCACGCAACCCCGAGAGACCTTCCCAAGTCCCGATCCGAGCATTTCCTCTCCCCCTTGTCCGATATACTCTCAATCGGGCATCGATCGATCGACGCCTCACGATTGTAAAATAGAAATGAAAAGTCGCCGGAAAATCGACGAATGAAATTAACACTCGTCGATCGTCGATTAATAAAATCGACCATCGATCTTTGGACCTCGATCAAGAATGTTGATCGAGTTAATAGTACAATCGTCAGTTATCGCGTCAAACTTGATTGTGATTTCATTGAAACTGTAATAAAGCGTCGACAAGATTTTTTTTACTGTTTTGCTGGAGTATATACAAACGTAGTTTATACTACTGGAATTTCATCCATTTTAAAATCTTTGAATTTTATTGTACAATGAAAAACTTTTCTTTAAATTATGATCAAATTAATTTAATTCTATTACTGTAATTTTATTAATTCCGTCATTACGTCAGCAGGAGCAATGACTATATTTGCCGAGGTCTAGAGCGACCCGTGTGTAAAACTAATCAGCTTAATTCGAACTCCTTCGAAATTTAATGTCCGAATATTCTACTGTTTTATTGACATTCTATTATTTGAATTTTTATCTCACAAAAATATCCAAGCGCTTTATCGCTGTAATAAAAGTAGCCTCTAGCGAGGTCTAAGTGATGATTTTCCAATTAGTCTAGACAATATCGTTCGACATTCGAGCATTAACTCAGCTCGTTAAGTTTTTTCAATGATTTCTCAAAAATCGAAAAATACCTCGAGTTTCAACTCTCTTGTAAAATATGAAGGAAATTCTTCTTGCATTTTATTATGAATCATTCTTCCGTAAAGAATAAACACGATTAACAATGATTCGTCATCGTACAATTTGTACACTTGTTTGTCAATCAAAAACATTTTAGCGAAAAGAAAGGAAAAAGAAATAATTCTTGTCTATTTCACAATTTCTCAATATTTTTCATTCTGACTGTAAGAGTTGTGGTCTCTCTCTAAGGTCGGTCTTTGCGTTCCTCTTCTTTTTTCTTTTCCTTTTTGCGTCAGACTTCGCGCAATAAGTTTACACGCCGTATATAATAAGTTTACGTAACTTGGCCAAGAGGCGGTGTGGTTATTGCGCGTAACCGGTTACAACGGTGGCCACGACGCGTTTCAAGGACTTCGATTTCCCATATTTCCTGGCCAGCCTAGCCGGCTGGCCGCCGCTGGAAATAACAACGAAATAAATTTGATTTCGTCCCGGCGCGGTAGTACGTTACACGTGTTGGATCCGGCCCGATACTATCTTTGTCGGGTATCGATTTCACAAAAATCTCTCCCCCCTCTTTCTCTCTCTCTCTCTCTCTCTCTCTCTCATCGACTTGACCAATCCTGTATCAGAGTCGTTTCCTTCCTGTTGACCAACTATCGAATTACTCCTCGACCACAGGATTTTCCGACGACCTCGATGTCAAAACGACGCCGATGTCACTTCCTCTCGCAGCGGGGAGAGAACTCGTTTGCTTTATTTTCTCAGTTTTAGACTCTCGAGTCAATTTTTGCACACTCCTGTCGCATTGCGAATCAAAGTTCTCTCCATTTTATCCTTATTTTGAAATCAGATTATTATATATTTACTATTATCAGTGTTACTATACAGAATGTATTGTTATCACTATGTTATTGCAACACTGCAATACATACAATCAACATTATTGTTAAAAATTCTCACGCGTCTCTTGCAAATTCTGCAAACAGCAACAAACACTCTCAAACATTCACTATTCACGCTCGTCATTCCAACCTAAAACAGAATTACTCTGAAATGAAATAAATACCACGTCATAAATACTGTTTTGTGATGCTATAATTAATACGATCACGGTAATTTTACCAACTGTTACTATAATATAACAAAGCTATCAAGGTGACAGCAAACCACTGAAAATTATCTAAACTGAAATCACTGTAATCAAATGTATACTATACTGCACTACAGTTGATGACCATAATAACGACTAATTACTGTTGTTATTAATTACTAGTTACTAAACTAAAATTGTTATCAAATGTTACAAAATATACACAATACGAATAAAATATCTATAAATGTACAAAATATATATATAATATATACTATACTATACTATACTATATATATATACACTATATAATTTATATACAAAATCCGTAGAAAAGCAGTGATCAACGAAATTGCTACAGCAACGAGACGATCGCGCGAGGTGACGTAACACAGAGTGTTGCGACCCTTCTCCGTCAATGCTTTATATCAAAAGGGGGCCCGAGCGGACCGCGAAGGTTAAACTAGACGGGCCGGCGGGGGGGAGGAGAAGGAGAAGGAGAAGGAGAGGGGGGGGGGGTGAGCCCACGGAGCGGTTTCACCGGGCCACGGTAAAAGGCATCGGTTGCCGGAACGCATGTCCGCCGGTTGTTGGACCATTTGCTCGCATCCCGTGTGGTCCGTCGATGTCCCCATTGTTTCTGAACCTGGCCGTCCGTATTCAAATTCGCTCGTTTCGAATTGGCCCCGTGAGGAGGAGGGACGCTGCCTCCCTCCCAGCGGCCGCGGATCCCGATCCGCGATCAACCGAGAGAAACAAGAAGAAAAGCGAACCGCAACGACAGAGAGGAGAAGAGGAGAAGAGGAGAAGAGGAGGAGGAGAAGGAGGACTCCTCGCCTCCGTATTACGGATCGGGCCGGCTCCTCGGGCCCGAGCCCGAACGAACAGAGACGAAGGAAGAAAGAGAAAAGAGGAGACGGAGGAGGAGGAGGAGGAGGAGGAGGAGGAGGGGAGGAGGAGGAGGAGGAGGAGGCGGCTGAAGAAGAAGAACGAAGGAGAACGAAGCAGCGCGCGAGCGTGATGCAACGCGGTGGTAACACTGTGTGTGCCCTCTCGGCGCACCGAGAGGAGGAGGAGGAGGAGGAGGAGGAGGAGGAGAAAGACGACGACTGGAATAAAATATTCACAGCCGCGGCCCGAGCGGAGCCTTAATTGCGATCAGACGCGATCTCGGATTCCAACGGCCGGTGGGCCCACGGAACCGAACCTACGAACCAAGTCCCCCCCTCTCTCTCTCTCTCACTCTCGCCTTTCTAGAGTCTCTTCTTCTCCAACCTCTTCTGCTCGAACCACAGTCGTCCGGTGGTTGTTTCTTTCGTTCGAACAGAACCGTGCTGCTGCGTTCGTTCGTGCTCTCTGAGACTCTCTCTCTCTCTCTCTCTCTCTCTCTCTCTCTCGGAAGAGAAGAACAGGCACAAGGGGAGAGGCAGCTGCTGCGGTGGCTCCTCTTATTCGTTTCTCCCGGGGCCCGGCCACGTTTACTCGTTCGCTCTTCCCAGCAAGCCACTCCACCTCCTTCGAAACAGGCCACTACCGTGTCTCGACTCCTGTTCATCCTGTTACAATGAGATGTATCGACCTGTTCCCGGCCATCTACGAGCCGCTCTGTGGGATTATTTAATTAGCTAGGGCGATAGATCCACCTACACCCCCTCCCCCCTCCTCCCTACCTCTTCCTTTTGGTCACTCCCAGAGGTTGGATTCGATCGATCCGTTTTTCTTTCTTTCTGTCTCTCTGTGCGTGAACCTGGAATCTGCAAATTTCAACTTTCGTTTTTTTTCCTCTTCTTTTCTTTTTTTTTTTATACAAGGAAGAACTGTGAAGAAGTAACTGTGTCGATCGCTGACTGTCGAAGGAGTTTATACACCTTTCCTTTTACGTCGGTTTCGACGGTTCTTGCTTTTGCGACGATCTCCAAGCGCCGAAGGTTTGCATTGTTGCAAACATATTTCGTTGAATGAAACAAACGAAACATGTGCGCACGTGCGTTCTGAAAACACCTGTAATATAGAACACAAACATAAAATCATCATATCCTGACGAACATATAGGTTTCTTATAGTACGAGTTGTTAAATTTGGACGACTCTAACGTGGCAAATTGAATTTTTCCATCACGCTGTTTCTGTACTCTAATTGCAGCTTCCGCTTAACAAAATTAACTTTAAGAAATTGCAATAAATAAAATTAAAATAAATAATTTATTTGCTACAAATGTAATTTAACTAGAAATTAAGGTTTCGTCATCATTCAGCTGTTTAAATTGAATTTGAAATTTAACAATAAGTTTAAATTTTCAAGAATTGCAATTGAGTGAGCGGGATCGTCTGCCAGAATCGGAATCGAAGTGTCTTCGAAAGTTCCCACGCAGGATGCCACGTAACTCATGGCAGGCTGTACGTTATTAACTTAAATGTCCAACTCTGACGAGCCTTTTAACAAAGTCTTTTAACACTCTCTCCTCAAAAACAGCGTCGTTCGAACAGATTTGTTCGGTAAATGTTGATATTTAGCAACTTCGACAGCAAAGTTTACGTTGATGCACCTTTGTTTGACTCCGATCATGATTTTATATATACATATATATATATATGTAAAAAGAAGGAGAAAAATTAAGTTATTACAAGAAAGTGGATATTTTCTGCAGGTTCAATTATCATAATCAGAGCAACATTCGCTGTTAATTGAGTTTAATTGTTTCTGTCACACTGTGATAGATTTGTACAAAAGTTGCCATCAATTGTACATTCGATTGTGCTCTTCAAATATATTTTATAGATTATATATATTTATTATTCATTAATTTGCAATAATACGAGTGTCGTTTATAAATAATTGTAAGATCATTGCAAAATACTGGATATTTTCTGCAGATAGTTGTCACAATCGGTTCATTAGAAATTTACAACAAGATGACAAGAACGAATTGAAAAGCTGCGATTAATTATTCAGTTATTAACAAGTTACTTATTAATATCTAGCGATACAAGTATTGTTTACAAATAATTACAAAATCATTGTAAGAAACTGGATTCTTCCTGCGGAGATAGTTATCAACATTCGTGACATTAAAAAAAAAAAAAATACACGTTCATGTTGTTTTGTAATTGCTCAAAATGTTACGTCACGTTACGACGACAATAATGTGCGTTGTTAATTACAACAGGATGTTAATTACACATTGTAACAATAATCTATTTTACGTCATAGTGAATTTATACAAAAAAGAAAGAAAAATTAGATTATTGCAAGCGAGTGAGTAATCTTTCAAAGCAATAAAATGAATGAACATTTTGATCGCCTGGTCGAAAAATGTAGGGTGGCCACTGAAAAACTGGTTTGAAAAAGTAACTTTAATAAATTAATTATTATGCAATTACATCTTCAAGTGGAATGATAAAAAATTAAGGAAATGTTGTGTTTGTAAAAGTTATTTTCGTTTTATATCATTCGGTCTTTCAGTGACCACCACCCTGTGGTCGATCAGCTTCGAGTTCGAGGAAAGAGTATCACGCTCCAATCACGCAGGTTTGCCCAGAACGTTAATCCCTCTGAGCCGCGAAAAGCGGCGGAGATGGAAGTGTGCAGTCGGCTGATGATCACGTCGCGTGTCCCTGTCGACGCTAATGTGACAGAAGAAGGGTTCCAAGCGAGACGTTGAATCCGCGATCGCCGGTTCCCCTCCCACTTTGCTGAATCTTGATAGGATCTCCCGTAGATTGCGCAAGATCGTTACCTAATATCGTTTCTATCAAATCTTCCTCCGTTGGATGAGTGTAACAGGATGTTCGGACGCAGCGACGAATCACGAGGCGGTTTAGAGTACGGAGTATAGCAAAGTATAGTTGCGGAAATAACGTTGATCATGGAGGATCAACGTCTTTCCGATGAACGCATCCTGGTATTTCCAGCGATGTGAATTTCGGAACGTGTAATCCCATTGTTTCAGCGAGTCACTGTGTGGCGGGAAATTTGAATCGCAAAGTTTCTAGGTGACTTCGTTGGTCCTCGAGTCTTGAAAGTCTCGGTCAAATTTGATCAGTTTTCACTTTATTATAAATAAGTGTAATTACATTTATTCAATATTTGCATCGATGATCTGTTAAATTTGCGACATTTTGGTTTAGGTTAGGTTTTTTGTATTCAAAATTTTATCATTGTCTACATTATACGTAACAAATGTCTCGAAGGTTCTAAATAGACTCGTCTTTGAAAGCCTCGGTTAGTCTTGAATAGTCTTTGAATTTTGAAAATCTCGAACAATCGTGGAAGCCTCGATCTTCTCTGAGTGTTGAATCTTCAAAATTTTAGTTAGTCTCGAGTCTCGGAAGTTTCAGTTGGATCCGAGTTTTAAAACTCTCCTTTGATTAATCACGATTCTCTTGAACCTCGAGTCTTGGAAATTTCGCTTAGTCCAGAGTTTCAAAATTCCTCGCGAGCTCCGATCGATCTTGAATTTCTGAAAATTTTTCGTTCTCCTTGGAAATGAGTCTCGAGATTGTTGTTGACTTTCTTTCGTCAATTCGGCTCTTGTTCGGCGAACGATCGGAACTTGGCGGGAGAGAACTTCATAAACCGGCAGCGACTGGCAATTAAAAGCACGGCCGGTATTTCGCGCTGGGTAAGTGGCGTGTAAACGCGAATACCTCGGCCGGCTTCCGCATAACTGCGAATCCGACGCGAGTCCAGCCTGGATCCTGGGAATCTCGCATTTTTTTTTTCCGCGGCTTCCCCGCGCTTTCTCTCTATCCGTTTCTCCGGCTGCTCGGCGGATGTGAACGCGACGATAAGGCCCCGGGTACGTGCGTGACTCTCTTTCCGTCTCTCCGGGCCCCCGTCACCCCTTCTTGGCCCCCTTGACACCGCTTGGATGCATTGTTCCGCGCGATCTCCCGCGTACCTCTGCACCACGTATATTACATTGTTCCCTCCGGTTGGAATTCGTTACCTGTCTACGAAAAGAAAAGAAAAGAAAAGAAGAAAGGAGAGAGAGAGAGAGATATCATCACCGGGGAGATCGAGACCGATCTGCTCGTTTCGTTTAGCGACACGTTGCTCTCCCGCGCGACGCCCTCCTCTATTGGATCGGGTATCTCGAATAATTTACATTTTCAGTTTTTCAATAACTTTGAAACGTGAAAGCGAGTTTTTTTCAAGTTTGATCATCTCTCGATCGAGCAGATTAAACGTTAATTCGACGTAACATTAACACGGCGAATTTTTGGAATTATTTTTTTCCATAAAAAATTTATCGAAAAAAATTCGAGGAGTGCAAAACACGTGTAGAAACTTGCGTTATGCTAGTGTTGAAACTACGTTAAAACACTTGACACGCGTTAAAAAAAAACGAAAGCGTAAAAAAAGAGAAAGAAAAATATAAAGGAGCAAAGCACAAAAGAGGATTGAACCTACTCGATTTGCGCTCGGCGATCAACTGCGTGTTAAAACTGGAAGCGTTTTACACTCGCGGGGATAATCGAGTTTCGCGCGGCCCCGGGGTTCGATATGCTAACGCGTTGTCATCGATAAAGCAATTTATTCCCCTGGCCGAGGGACTACCGTTAGTTAGCAGCTGTTGCGAGGGGCCCAGTCGTGTCTAGATCCGAGCCATCCAACATTCCTATTCCTCGCCAGGCTGAATAAATCGTTCGACGTAACCTCTCGCTCGATCTCTCGGACGAAGGCAACGGAAGAAGAAGCTGTGGCTTCGGCCTGTCTCGCCGAAGAATTAAGAATTATCCACCGTGAGAGATAATACACCGTGCTCGTAACTCGCGGCACAACTGAACGCGTGACGATGAAAAACTCAAAGTTCGTAAGAATCTGTTACTCTTATCGATCTCGCTCAACTCTTTACGAGTTTAACAATTGTCAATAATCGTGACAATTATCTCGTTTGTAAGAGTGTGTTTTTGGACGCTCGAGTGATTTTAAATAAAATGTATCGACGGTAGCTTGGGTTAGATTTAGGTTAGGTTAGGTTTAGGTTAGGTTTAGGTTAGTATTTTTCACCTAACATGAACGGTAAAAATTGGCCACAGAAATGGTAAAAATGTTGTTTTCCAAGATCATTCTTCTTCCAAGAAGATCAATTGACGTCTTTCCCCGTGTATTGCTTCCGTGCAGCTGCTAAAAAAGGAGTACGTTGAGAGCATGACCTTGAAACGACCTGGACGCGACGTCCAGAAATTTATCATCATTTTTCGCGTGTACACGTCCGGTTCGAAGAAACGAAGTCACAAAGGATGAAACGGGAAGAGATGTCTCGCAATCAGAGGACGGAAAGGGGGTCGCGGACTGGATGGCCCGTTCCATAAATCCGCGGTGTAATTGGCCAGCGGGGGGAGGGGGGGGGTGGGGACGGAAGGGGGCCTTATTGAAATGTACGGCGAGCAGTGGACGACACTCCGGTGCAGGAGGCCGGGGCGTGCATGATTTCACGACGGGGGAATAATGGAATTCTGGTCACACTGGCCAGCACTAGAAGATTTTTATCTGGTCCCCGCGACGCCTCAGCACCTCCTCGACTCTCTCTCTTTCTCTTGGCGCAGCCTCAGCTTCGAGAGAAAGAGAGAAAGAGAGAAAGAGAGAGAGAGAGAGAGAGAGAGAAAAGAAAATAACACGCTTCTGATTCCGTTACCATGTTCCACGGAATCTTCGAAGGGGCACGCGCGTGCCTCGTCTTCGCCCACCCAATTTCGACGCCTCTTTTTACCAGACAATGTCAACGAGTGCCGAGTCTCTCGCGAATCACTGGAAAATTACAAATTGGCTGTTTCGACTAACTTGTAATTTTGGCAGTGTCCTGAATTTAAGTGCTTCGAACATTTCACGTTTGATCCTTTTTCGGGGAGTTCAAATGCTCTTTTTTTTTTTATCGAAATATCGCCTAATTTTTGTGAGCAGTGTAATCGATAAGTACTTTGCAAAATTAAGAAAAATTTGGACAAAACCTAGGATGGTGATCCTAACTTTATCACTGTTCTCCGAATTTTTCGAGTAATTTGTCCAAACAAATTTTCAGAGTACAAAGTTTTCTAGTTTGTTAGACCCCTTTTTGCTTGTTCAACGATCGTCTTGCGATGCCATCGCCGTCGACGAGCCATCGACTTCGTCAAGGACAAAGTTTCGCTGTTCCAAAGGGGGACTTTTGGCTCGCGTTAGATCGGAAGGTTCCTCGAACGGGTGCCACGCGTTCGAAGAAGAGTAGCAAACGAGGGGGAAAAGATGGCGCGACATTAACGAACGTTGCCCGGGGCCCTCGGTATCGCGATCCTCGATCGTTTTACACCAAGGGAGTTCATATATGCTTGTGTACCCGTGAAATGAAATGAAATGAAATGAAATAAAATTACGGCGTGTGACTGAATAACGATAATAATAAAAAAAAAAAAAATAGGTTTTTTAAATTAATTCGTCTCGGCTCGTGTCGTTCTCGCAGGCGTTGTCACGCAACGTTCGATCGTTTCTTCAACTTTCAATTTGTTCAATTTTTCGTACGTAGAATAAACGCCTGTTAATTATTATTTTCGACAATTTCGATCTCTCGATGGAAATTTTTAGTTCGCTCGACTGATAAAATTAATGATTAATCGTCGATCGTAAATGGAAAATCGGCCAAGGGTTGAATCGATCGATGGAATTATATTTAATTATAATTTCATTGGAACGGAAGATACGCTTTGAGATTGCAACAAAGCGTCGATAAATAATCTACAATCTGATAACAATTTGAACAGCTGACTTTTCAATTCCTCGACTCAACTGACAATTTTTATCGACAAACAAGGATATATTTTTTCCTAACTTATTGACTTACCCAAATTGCACCGTTACCGTCTCCTCCGAGCATGGAACAACAAAAGCGAAAAGCACACGGTTTTACTACAATATCCGTTGAAATCCTGTAGAAATCGTTCGTGAAAGATCAAAGGCCGCGCTCGGATCGCTTCACAGGCGGATCACGTAGCCGCGCACGGATTTCCACGGATGTTGCTCGTTAGCTCGGACGATTTTGGGAATCAGTATGCGGCCGGCCGCGTGCATTATGTCATAGCTCGCGGACGATTCTTCAGTCTATCACCTGATAACGTTCGAACGGGGAATCTCGGATCGGATCGGATCGGATCGGTTCGATCGTTCACACGAATTGACGCATCTTCCTCGTCTGCGCGCGTCGGAAATTGCAGGTGAACGACGACAAATATTATAATACAGGATAAATATTCTTCTCTGTTATTACATAATTTTTACAATAAATATTATTCTCTAAATATTCTCACTTTCAACGAGTGAACTTACAAACTTGCGAATATTAATTGAATCCACTTGAAACGTGAATATTAATTTTTAATTTTTTATAATTGATCAATAACGCTTAGTGACAATCTACGTCTTGCATCGCGACTCGGATTTCAGGATTTAAATTGCACATGCCCGCGTGTATCATAATCTCTCGAATATTATTTTTAGCATTTATCTCTCTCTGTTAATAATGCTAACTGATTACAATGAAATATCAAGACAGATAATATTATTATTAATAAAATAAAAATAGAGCTGATGATTTAATCGATGCAAGTTACTTTTAAGAACAATGTTTGCGCTACGACGGAAAAGTGTGTAATCGCTATTACGTGGTCAACGTAATTATATTAATCGCTCGATGATTCAAAACTACCAACTGGAAAAGTTAATCGAGTTAATTTGCGTTAATTAGCGACGATCGATTGATCAACGATCACTATCGGTCACGATTGCTACTTGGCAATTGATCGCAAAGTGATCGATCGCCGCTCAACTTTGTCGACGCGATAAATATTGTACATTCGAAGCTTGTTTTCTACCCACGAACCCTTCCGTCTCGTTCGCTTTTCTCACATTCGGAGAAACAAAGAGAGAAGAAACTGATACGAAACGATCCCGGAGAAAACGGAATAAATCCGCCGACAAGCCGTCCATTTTCATGAAGCACGTATCTCCATCGAGGTGTGAAGACGTTATTCAAAATGTACAGCCATTAACCATTGGCATCCTACGGAACTGCCAGCCCTGAATTAACAAGTACTCAATGTGCGCCCGTAGATCACCGCGAGGTGTCAGCCGATTCAGAGAATCGTTTCCCCCGATCTCGGAAGCCATTCACGATGCAGCCCGTCGCGATTAACATTTCAAATATTCAGTGGACGAGAACGGGCAAAGCTACTTAGGACAGGGCCCTCCTTGTCCACCGGGTGTGAATCGGGAATATTCTCAACGCCCCAAACGATCGGCGCGATTCGCTTCTCGGAGAAGAATCGAAAACGGTGAGTGGAAATTAATTTGCGAGATAGGATTTTTTTTTTTTTTTTTTTTTTTTTTTAGGGGGGAGATAATTCACGGCTGGGTATCCTTTGAAATTTGAAAGGTCCGAAAGGTTTTATTGAAAGTGCAATTGGGCAAAATCGGATTAAGAATTTTTGCATGATTTTTAAAGTGTTGTAACTTTGTAGAGAGGAAATTGTATTGCAGTTTAAATTTTTACCAAGAGTAGAGCAAAATTGAGATAAGAATTTTTGGATAATTTGTAGTGTAACTTTGTAGAAAATGAATTGTATTAAAGTTTAAAACTCTTACCGAAAAATAGGTGTTTTTCAAAGTGTTGTAACTTTGTAGAAAGAGAATTGTATTACAGTTTCAAGTTCTTACTAAAAGTGGAGATAAGAAAATTGGGATAAGAATTTTTGGATAATTTGTAGGTGCTTTTCTTAAAAGTGTAACTTTATAGAAAAGAAATTGTATTAAAGTTTAAAGCTCTTATTGAAAATAGGGTAAAATTGGAGTAAGAATCGTTGGATGATTTATTTGTAGGTGTTTTTTAAAGTGTTGTATGAAGAGAATTATAAAAGAGAAATATTAACAGAAATATTAAAGTTTGAACCTTTTGCTGAAAGTAGGATAAAATTGGGATAAGATTCTTTGGATGATTTATTTATAGGTGTTTCTTTCTCAAGTATAACTTTGTAGAAAAAGAATTGTATTAAAGTTGTAGGTGTTTTCTAAAGTGTTGTAACTTTGTAGAAAGAGAATTGTAAAAGAGAAATATTAAAAGAAATGTTAACAGGGATATTAAAATTTGCAGTTTTCACTGAAAGTAAAGTAAAATTGGAATAAAAATTTTTGGATGATTTATTGATAGGTGTTTTTTGTAAGTAGATGTAGATAGAAAGTATTGTAACCAGAGTTGTGTTATAAATTGTATTAAAGTTTGAAACTTTTACCGAAAGTAGGATAAAATTTGAATAGAAGAATTTTTGGATGATTTATATAACTATTTTTTAAATGAATTTTTGAATAGTTTGACTAGAAAGTGTTATAACTTTATGAAAAAAAAGTCACATTAAAGTCTAAAGTCTATGAAATTAGGATGAAAATGAAATAAGAATTTTTGGAAATTTATACGTATGTTTTAAAACAGCCGTAAATAGGTGATTTTAAATAAAACATATAAAATCGTATTACTGTCTATATATGTAAAAGCTTAATCTGTAATATTTATGTGACGTATATTGTAATGTAATTATTATATCAATAAGTGTTTCAATAATTAACTATTAATAATAAACAATGTCATTTATTACACATTGCTCATACCAATTGTTACTATTAATTAATTAAATAATGTACG
Organism: Melipona beecheii; assembly: GCA_032399605.1. NCBI lineage: Eukaryota > Metazoa > Arthropoda > Insecta > Hymenoptera > Apidae > Melipona > Melipona beecheii. The sequence goes on from JAUCMO010000502.1 coordinate 2,540,836, forward strand.
TACGTAGTATGTTCAAGGCCAAACAAATTGCAACAGATAATTTCATTTTCGAGCAGTTTAATTTTATTATTGATTTTGAACATTTTTGAATGGTTCGTTTTTTCATTAATTTAGTAAAAATTAATTGTTTAGTTTGAGTTGAGTGTTTTGTTTTAGAAATTTGTTTCTTTTTTTCTCTTTTTTTTATTTCTGAGAAGAATCGTACAACAGAGGCTCTTCTCTCTCTCTCTCTCTCTCTCTCTCTCTCGTTTGTTGGCTCGATCACGTCGAGCAATAAATTAAATTTCCCTCACCGGCTAGGAGTAGTATATAAATACTATCAGGAAAACGTTTACGCAACGATCGGCTCGTGCAACTGGTAGATCGTTATCCACGGTCTTGGAGGTCTTAATTACGTCAGTATTTTTTTTTATCGTGCACTCAAGGAAATCGCGGTTTTCGTAATTCTTAAAACTGACAAGTGGATACGCAGTGGAAAAAGTTTCGATTCCGGGCAGATAGAGGCTCGCCGCGAAATAATTTACGAGCTCCAGACGCACAAAGTGGCACAAATTAGATATCGGGTCGCAGACCTTTATGAAAATTCATATTCTTTATTAGAGAAAGAGTGCCAATCTGAATCGACGAAAAATTGTTTCACTAGTCAGTCGAGCGTTCTTGTTAATTATTAATTTTAGCTTTGTCAATCAGTGTATATTTTGAAAATTCTGCAATTATTCATATAAATCTTGGGAATAATTACTTTGTGCTCAATTATTTGTGACAGATTTTTATACATATTATACAGTATTATAACATGTGAAAGTTTAATTATGCAAAATAATTCTTGTTAATTTTAATTTCTTTTTACATAAAGTATCTACATTAATGCAAAAATTATAGTTTAATATGTATAGTTAAATATTGAATTGCAGAAAAAGATGATATAAATGTACATAATACAGAAATATTGGCCTAATTACAAAATTTGGCACAGGTAGAACATTAATAAACTGCAGAATTTAGTTTGTTTATTTAATTTGTTAATTTACACTAAAATTTCAAATATTTGGAACACTACGTTATAACTAGATATAGAGTGGAATGAAATGTCTTTTTATTTACTTTTTACTTTATACTCTTCATGCTTCAGAGATTAATAATGAAAATTAAGAATTTTAGAACTTGGAAATAATTATCACTTAAGAAGGGCAAACGAAGTAGAGACAATTAAGTCACTTGCTTGTTACAATGTTCTTATTGCGAACCATAATTAAATTATACATTATAATTATAATTACAATTATTTATATCATAATTGTTGTACAACTAAATCTCAACTCAAATTGAAATAAAGTCTAAAATGAAACTACAGCTCATTCAGTTTTAGACCTGATGTTGACATTGATCAGCTAGATTATCAATAAATTTAAGAAATTAAATAACAAGTAATGACAATATTGAATAAAAAACTGATTAGAAAATTGAAAATAATAAGACACTTGAGAAACTATCTTGTATATTAACGTATCTTTGCTATTAAATCAATTTTGGAACTTTTGGCGAAGCATCGTTGTTTGCTCGCTTGGAATTGGAATTTTCACTCCGTGCGACGGCTTGCTTCGCTCTGTTTAATCTCACTCCAACGTTGCTTGTGTTTCATCAAACCTCAAGTAGTCTCAAATGTTACAAGAATTTTGCAGGAATTGAAATTTCACGTTCCAAGCTTTGGAATCGACGCACAGCAAATATCATTTGACAACAGTTCTCGATCACGTTCTCGACCGCGAACATCGTCACACATTGATAGATCGCGCAACACACGATCTAACACACACACACAGATCAATACGATAAATTACTGGAATTAAATCGGTATCATTGACTTAAATATAGATATAATGATAGGCTTGTTTCTGTCAGAATGATCGATGTAATAAGTCAACGTTCATTTTCTCAGAAGCAACGCGTGTGCAGTGAACTGATCGGTAAGTTAATTCGCAGTGAATTGAGTCGGTGCAAGACTCGTGTCACGCGAACGTTCTTCTTCTTTTTCTCTCAATTGATAACTTTTTCGGGTCGTATCAATCCTCTATTGGGTTATTAGAGGCAAGTGACGTCAGATGACATCTTTAACAAAGGTTAGGATCGCGTTCTTTGGTTTCTTAATTTTCAAGTAGTACGAGTATTGTGAGACGAAAGTAAGATTGTAAGATCTTCGTTTCGTTGCTTCGAAATAGTCCACTGCAAGTTCATCGGAATAAAGAGCGATTGCTCTAATAAAAATTTAAAAATCCACGAGTGATGCGGATTTGTGATTAAACTGAGGATATTTTTTAAAGTATATTTTTAAGTTTAGATACAAATACAAAGTACAGATACAATATTAAATGTGATATAACCATTGAAAAGTTTCTATATAACTATTTCTATAAAAGTTCCACAGAAATAGATGTGCTTTTATTACAAAAAAAGGTGCAAGTTTGATTGGAACTCTTTAAGAAACGAAGAGAACCTCTTGGAAAACTTCCATCACCGTCGAACCGTGCGGTGCGTCGCGCGCCACAGTAGATTCGTCCCGTGCCCGGCCAGACAAGTGAATCAGCCTGGCCCTCGTTAGCCCGTACCGATAATCCTCTCTTGCGACGAGAGCAAAGCCTTAAAAAACAACAACAAAGAACATAATTCACATATCAAATACTCAGATATACGAGGAAACAACGCGACTACTACAAACTCGCTCGAAACGTTGCGAAAAGAAACTCTCGGCGTCAGACGCATTCTTGTTTTGAAACGAATTTATTTATCAAAATACGAACCTTCGTACTTTGCAACCTAAACCGTTTTTACAAATATCTTCCAAATGTGTTCTACCGCGGGGAGATCTCTTCGAGATCAATTTCGTTATCGAGCTGCTTGTTCCTCGTGTGGTTATCCAGACTACTCAGAAATAAGTGGATCTCTGTTGGCGAGAGGTCCAACGAACATGATGGATGGGACGTAATCTCCCATTCAAGTTCTACTATCTCGTCACGAGTCAGAAAGAAAACTTTCCTCCTGTCTACCAACGTCGACTGCTCCCCCCCCCCCCCTCCGTCCCCGTAATTTTTCTTGAACTCTTTCCAACTTATCGCGGTAGATATGCCGGCAGTAATAGTTTCTCCCACCTCTAGAAACTCGTTTATCGATCAGAAGAATCCCTGTAATTGTGGAATCGAGAAAAGTCAAAAGATACGTGATTAGAAATATATAACGACGAAACACTGTCGATTCTTCGCACAAAATGGAGACTTTCGTACCGTAAAATCATACGATTGACTCATTAGTCGCGCGACACTCAAGATTATCTCTCAAGCCTGAAAATTTCGCTGTCGTCGACATTCTCTCAACTTCAACGTTCGCTCGCGTTCAACGAGAACACACGGACGGTTCATTTTGTCGAAATCGGGATTGGCATTCGGGTTGTTTGGCTAAGGTAGTCAGATGTCAACTCGCGAATCTCATGGTGGTCCCTTTCTGTTGAAAATCCTTTCTACTTTCAGGTGAGAGAAAGAATAGGCAGACGAGCTTCTGGAGTCTTGATACAGGTACCCTCGAAATTTATCCATTTTCCAGATCGACCTTCGTTTCTGATTAGTACGAATCTTCTGCTTAAATACGGTCTGTTTGTGAGCATCGAATAAAATTTGTTAATTGAAAGATGAAAATTGTAAAACGAGACATTGAAACGTTTCGTCAATCACCACGTTATTTCATTTTATTTTATCTTGTGTTTTAACGTGTGTCGTTCTGTTGAAACGCAACTGTATTGAAAATGCAAGGGACGAGAAGCAAATAGGTGTCTGCTTTTTACACGGGTAATAAGTAAGAAATTAAAGAAATTGGTGATGAAAAAATGAAAAATATACTTGTAGTGAGGAATGACTAATTAGGTGAATAAGTAACATTCAAAGTTTGATTAATTTAGGTTAGGTTCAGCTTCCGTCGCTACTCACGTGGATATATAATAATAAGAAATAGCGAGAAATTACAAAAATTAATGACAAAAATGGGGAACATATTCCTTGATTTCGTGATGAGAAACGACTAACAATCAAAGTTTGATTAATTTATAATAAAGAAATAAATAAATAAATAAAACGCGGCCTAATGCCCCTTCTCGCGCGGTCCAAGTCTTTGCGAGTACACGTTCGACAAGGTTCACCATTCGCCTGGCGAACGATTCCTCCTCCTCCTCCTCCTTCTCCTCCTCCTTCGCCATTCCGCCGTTTAAATCAAAAACTGCCGATAATAGCGTAGAGGTAGGCGACGGGGGATGCGTGCTCGTTAGACCTGGTCCGTGTCCCTCACCGGTGTCCGGCGATAAGTGCGAACAAGTGTGCGGCTGTCGGAGCTTCTCGCTCCATAGAAGCCAGCTAAAAGGGAAAAACGAGGAGAAAAAGCGTATATACGATCGAATAAAGGGACAACGAGGAGCAGGCCAAGAGACAGAGACAGAGAGAGAACGAGAGAGAGGCGCAGGGTTGGCGAGCAAAACAAAGTGGCTCGCGAGCCACAGACACGTTCGTACAATAAAAGCCTCCACGGGACAGACTGACAGACAGACGGACGGACGAACACACGAGGAATGAAAGGAAGAGAGAGAGAGAGAGAGAGAGAGAGAGAGTGAGGAGAGGAATCGTGGGGAAGGTTGCGTAAAAGGTTTCCACGGAGGGAAACACAGAAACACGGAGGGAGGTGCTCGTCGACACGCGATGTAGCATGTTCTCGGCGCGATGCAGCTGGATTGGTTGGCCAGCGACCTGGGCGTCCATGGAAGCACGCCTCCGATTGGCCCCCGGCCTCGCTAACAAGCCTGCTTTCCAACAGACGAAATAATAAACCGCAAACCCAGCCGCCCTTTCTCTCTCTCTCTCTCTCTCTCTCTCTTCCATCCTCGGCCTGGTTCTCACCTCCTCCTCCTCCTCCTCTTCCTCCTCTTCTTCCTCTTCCTCCACCGGCAGGCCGATGATAAAATATAACGTGGTGGACGGCCCTCTCTGGACTCGCGCGAGCCACGAGTCTGCCGATCGGAGCACGGATCCCGACGTGGAAACCGCCGCTAGATGGCTCGTGACCGGGGCCGGGATTGGAGAACGGTTTGCAGACGTGGTAGATGGTTTCAACCAGAGGTGAACTGCCCGGGAGGAGCGGAGGATGGAATCCGAGGCACTTTGATTTGCTTCGAGGCTCTGTCAGTTGTCGATCGATGCTGGCATGTTAATGTTTCAGGCCGCGTTTTGGGCGGAGGACGTAAGAAACTTGCATTACACGTCCTTAGCTACTGCATCAATTGAGGGAAATTTAGAAAGTTTAATCTATTGAAAACCGGGACTTTGAGGAGTTTTAAACTTGAGAATTGTTTAAACTGGTTTTATTTTTATTAGGCTATAATGGATGATGGAAGCTTACTAACTTGTTTGTCCTTGTGATAGAACGAGAGAAGAATTTGCACATTTGAAACCTAATATTAATTAATGAAGATTGTGGTTTTGAACGTGTACACGTGTAACGTAATATAATATGTTCTTATATAGGTTATGCACAGGTGTCCTTTGCTATAATCTTCGATAGTATGTCTGTAAGTTTAAAAAACTGCCAAATGTTACATTCTTAGACAAAGATAAAGTCAGACTTTGTTTTTTTCATTCTTCTGTATATAGTGAATTTCAAATGTTGCGTTTGAGTTGGGTGCGCAAGCGTCTAATGCGCAGCGTCTAACGCGCATGTCTAGCGCGCATGCGCCGGTGCCTCTGTTTTCCAAGATGCGATCTTAAACGTTTGCGTCAAACACGATGAAATGTGGGCAAGCTTTCATTTTTCCATTTGTTGTTCGTCTTTTTTGATTTTATGTTTTATTAAAATTGCTTCAACATGTCTTTTAACTTAACTTTGTCATGTTTCTCAACAAACATCAAAGTAGAAGACCAGAAAGTTACAGTAATCTGTAACTTTTGATCGGTATAAATGTAATTTTTAAACGAGCCTCATACATTTAATTTTATCACAACATTTGTCTGATATTAGTTTTTGCTTATCACATCTAGAAACTAAAATGGGATTAATTTCTCAAGTTGAATCAAACAACTTCAAACTTTGTAAGAATTATCAGCTTGAAAATGGAAAAATTCTTAGAATAGAACAATTGTTGAACAGTACTTTTCATTCTAATTGATTTAAAATTAAATTTTGGATATATTTGTTAAAAGTCGTATTAATACCGTATACGCACGATTTACGAGAAATTGTTTCTTCTTTAACGTAGTTAAATAATCGACGATTGATAAATTCAAACGTTCCGTATTAATCATTTCGCGTCGAAGCTAAATAAATATAATAAAACTAAACGATAAAAGCGTGCCAATGTTTTAACAGTTATTCAAAATGAGCAGTGTCCGATGACTCGCGAGTATTTTCTTCATATACATCGATATTAGTACAATTTATATTTAAAACATATACCGAAAACGTTGCAATATTAGCACAGTATTGTTTGAGAATGAGTAAAACTTTGGAATCAAGACCCTAAGGTATCGCAAGTTCACAGCGAGAAGATCTTTTTTCAAATTTTCTAGCCCACCGTGGCTCTCTCGTATCACAGTTTCAATCCTTTAAGCCTGACCATCGATCAGAGGCGAAGAGATTTCCCTTTCCGATCTACATTCGCGAGCAAAGTATTTTCCTGGCGGCGAATTTCCCGGCAGCATTCCAAATAACCTCTCCCTCTGTTCCCCTCTTCTCGACACCCACTTACACCCGGAATTAGTTGCTCGAGCTCTATCTGGCGAATCGCGTGCCTGGCTTAATGGCTACCGCGGGCTCGAAGTTGCATGTAAAGTTGTTTGTAAAAAGGCCACTCTCAGTGTCCGAGGCTGTATGCGAGCGTTCGCATGTTGGATACGTGTACGTGCACACGCCGCGGTGTATAATCGCGGAACCCCGCGGCATTCGCATCGTTTCCATTAATCAGCCCGCAGATGGTATCTGTTCGGTTGGGGGGAGGGGAGAAAAGAAAAAGAAGAAAAGGAAAAAAGCGAACGAAAAAATAAAAAGAGAAAAAACAACGTATGAATTAGACTTTTTTTTCGATGCATCAAGGGCGTTCGTTTGCCATTCTTCGTGTCGTTTCGGTATCGAGATCCTCCTTTTCTCCGAAAGGAGAATCCAACGAGGAGACGTCCTCGTTAGTCGACTACGCATGAAAGTGAATTTTAAGCGCGTTAGTCAGTGCGTTTGTTTTATCGTTTGTTCGATCGAGCCACGGCTGCTGCACGCCGCCGTGTGGAAATCGTGGAAAGGGATTTCCTCCACCCCCTCCGGGTTCGCGGTTTTTAATCGCGAGGCAATTGCCGGTTTCATCAGCGCGAGAAACTCGTTTCGCGGCTTTTGTTCGTATCGTCGGATCGTCGGATTTTCCGGCCCGATCGGTGAAAAATAGACACGAGCCTCTCCAAACGTCAATAAGACCCCGAGAATGTTGTTTGGAAATTACACTAGCAAATGAGGTTGGACTACTTTTCAGATAAATTGAAATCATTGTTTTAAACAATAATGACAGATGATAGTAAACAATAATAATAAATATAAAGAAATACATAACATATAACACATAATTAATATATATTTATTACAGATACATAATGATAATAATAATATCATTACATGTTACAACAGTATCATTCTCGATTTTATTCCAGATAATAATAAATATAAACATAAATAATGTATGAAATATATAATATGAATGACAACGTTGCTTCAGTGATAACAATGAACAATAAAAAAAGATATAAAACTGCACGACTTGTCAGAAACTGTTTCGACTTTTTTGTCATAAAATTTTATTACAAAACGAGCGCGATTGCTCAGTACCAGACAACGCCACTCCTACTCGAGGTCTACGCCCCCTCGCGAATCACGTGACCCAAATCAACCAATCGCTAATTTTCGTTGCATTAGCGTTGCAACCAGAAGAGGCCCAATTTTCTGGGTTACCCCGGCTAAAGTCACTTTCGGTGATAGTAATAATGACGAACGTACATCTTATTGATACAAATTATTCATTTACGTTGTACTTATATTAGTGTACGAATGATAAGAAATAAATATGCCCGACGAGGCACCGCTGTCCCTTTTTCTGCATCGTTCTCTCAAATGCACTGCCGTTGTAAACAGGGCCTAATCAGTCAGACACGAGTCGTTAAGATTAGAGACCGTGGGTCCCTAACGGGGGACCCGGGCGCACGTTGCACAGGGTATGTATCTCTCGGGGCTGATCGGTGTCCACCGTGTCGGGCCACTGTGTCACACTTTTATTTCCGATCGCGCGGCACCTTCCGAATTCCACCACTGTGCCACCGTGCCGCTTCTTCGAGACGAAAATGAAATATCGTCGAGTTAATGGACGATATAATAATTAACGAGGGCACGCCCACGTCCGAGGGTGGTTAGGAGGGCAGAGGCGGGAGAGGGTCGTCTTCTCTCACCTGGTCGCGCGAGCTCGGGGGAACCCGCTTAGCAACGATTTGATGCGTTTAAAAGCCTCCCCGGTGCGAGCCGTTTCATTTTTCCCAAACTCCATTAGTGGCCACGATTACCACGCTTCTCTCTGCCTCGTTTCTTTCCTTCTTCTTCTTCGTCTACGATCCGCTTTCGCTACGGTCGCCGATGACGAGGGAAATGCAAATTTCACGGCGCCGGTGAAGGTGGAGACTCGAGGCAAAGGTTTTCGTTCGATAATTTCGAAAAATTTCGGCAATGAGAATTTGACAAATTTTCGAGCGTTCAGTTCTCTGTTTAATTAAGACATCTTTGTTAGTAAGTGTATACGTATGTAGTAAATGCATATTATCTTTTGAAGAAAGAAATCTTTATTTATTTATTTATATATATGTATATTAATTAATTTTATAGTGTATTACTTATAGTATTTATATTAATATATTAACCTAAACTAATGTATATTAATACATTTTGTAATTAAGTATAATCTATCAATTACCACGTTGCTATTTTATATTTTTAGTTTATACCGATTGTTACGTCGCAGAAAGCGACAATTGAACGTGAAATAACAGCGACGACAATGATGATAAAAATAATTTTATCGCGAATCTGCTTAGAAATCCGCGGACGTTTCAAAGAAATTTTTAAGTTTTAAGACAGCAACGAAAATAATTTTCAAACTTCAATAATAACAATAATAATAATATATGAACTCGAAAATAAACAATTGCGTGTCCGAAAGATGTGAATTCGCATCGAAATGAAAGAAAGAAATCTCGAAAGTATCAAATTTCACAAAAATAAACGCGAGAAGAATAGCGCGTGAAAGCGCAGGAACCATAAATTTCTATCGCGTCCCTTCGCCGACGATGGATTTCGTCGATGCATTTGGCCAAGTGAAAAGTGACCGGTGGGTCGGCGAAGGAGGGGGAAGGGGAGGGCCGAAGATTGGATCGGTGCATCTTCGATATTAGCATAAAGCTAATATGCCACGCGAGTGGGGGACAATGCGTTATTAGAGCGGTAGATGGTTGCCGTTGATACGTCACGGGCCACGCACATGCTCTACTTAACATAATATAATTGACCGCACGCGATTCAATGGAGAGGCCAAGAAACAAACGGTATTGTTTCGCGGAGGAGGTTTATCGAACAGGTCCGCCGAATGGACTCGCGCTCGTCTGAATTTCAGTCCACGCGAACGGATGACGAAGAATAACGTTGTTACGTTGCGTTGTTTCTTCGGTCGTTTCTTTTTACGAATTGAAAAGCGCAACTAACGTAGAAAATGCAATGGGTGAAAATAAATATACGAATATATTTATCGCGTCTTGCATATTTCCCGAAACGTACTATTTCATAGCATGTTCATTTATATTTCACAGCGTGTATTTTTACAACATATACAAATATAAAAATAACTATATAAAATGCAAATGAAGGTAGATATGAAACGAAATGTTCAAAATATGACAGTCATTCGGATATATCTTCGTTCATGCTCGCGGAACGTAAAACGTACAGATTTACCTAAAAAAAAAAAAAAAAAAAAAAGTTCGATCGCGTTATCAATTTGGAGGACCGAGAGAGAGAGAGAGAGAGAAAGAGGACGCGAACCGTGAGGGAAATTCTGATAGCGAAGAAGGGGATGGCGCGATGACCTTGGAGGAACGATTCCGCAAGAGGGAGCAGAAAGAGAGTGTCGGGAATGATAATGAGAGATGGCCGAACACCGATAATACCTCGGCTGAACGCCCGAGTGTGGGTGTACGTGGCTTTTTAACGCTTCTCAGAGAACGAGCTGCCGGACCCCCCCTGGCGCGTTAACGGAACCCGATTGTGCGTCTCGCAGAGAAACAGAGAGAGAGAGAGAGAGAGAGGGCGAGCGTCCTCCGAGCATTCCTTTTTATCCACGCTTCGAATCGGGCCAACGATCGATCTAGCCTGTCCTCTTTTCTACGACACACCCCCGCTCGGAAGAGTCTCGTTACATTTGACCTAAAATCGAAGAATTATCGAAGAAGAACAGTTTATTTCATTTTATTTATTTACCTAATTACGAAACCGTTTATCGTACAAAGTATATTTAGAGTGTAGCATAGGGTGGTCACTAAAAAAAAAAAAAAGGAAATAAAAAAGATTGAAAATGAACAAGTTATGACTTTTTCAAACTCTTCAGTTTTTCAGTGACCACCCTGTACGATTATAAAATATAGACTATAAAAATGGCGCTTGCAAATACAGATTATAGGTTACAGATATAGGTTAGAATGCGCGCAAATAACGATACAGGTTAGGATTGTGCCCTGCTTAAAGCAACTCGCACAATTATGACTTGAGATTAATATATATCTTGTAGTGTATCATGGGAATCTAGTGATCTCGTCGGATCATCTAGGTTTTTTGTAAATCATGGACGGATTAACAACGATTAAAATAGAGTGGTATTAAATATTGAAATAGAAAATAAAAAACATTGAAGAGAACGATATAATTTAACAAAGAATATGTATTAAGTATAAACAGAGTAGTTCTAACAGAGAGAAAAAGTGGAGCACAATGATATAAAAGATATAATTAATAAATAAAAATCTACAGAGAGAACGATAGAATTTAACGAAGAATACATACTAAATTGGAATAGATCAGTTTCAATGCATTAAAAAAAGGAGTGAGAGTAATTGAATTTTAACAGTGCTTAAAACGACACTGATAATTATATACCACGCTGTATTGGACGTTTCAGCGTGTTGAAAATCCTATGCAAATTCAACAATTCAACACAATATCGATCTTCTCGAATTCTCCAAAAACAAACTAAAAAAGAAAGAAAGAAAGAAAGAAAGAAAGAAAGAAAGAAAGAAAATCGTGGAAAATTCAATCGAGGGAAAAGCGCAACCTCTGCGACGAGGGGAGGGGTTAACGAGGGGTGAGTGGCGTCGACGCATTGGTAATTGAATTTACGACGATTAGCCGACGGACACGTGGGTTTTGCCCCACGGTGGGTTTTTGTGCCGCTGGTGGACGACGATCGATTCCTCGATTCACGGGCCTGGACCGGTGGTAGCGGCGCGTTATCGAGGATAATGTGTCCCGACTAATTTAGAGACGTCTCTCGGTTCTCTCCGGCCCCGGTAGATCCTGTATACCTGCAGATGGCATTCTGACTGCGATCCAGTCCTTCTGTCCCGTGTCCCCTCGCTCCCCCCGGCCATCGGGGGGCCCCTCGCTAACGAGGTCCTGCCACCAAGTCGAAGGACACGGGACCACGGCCTGTCAATTAAGGACACGGCTCTACCGGGCCACATTTCTGCTTCTTCTTCTTCTTCTTCTTCTTCTTCTTCTTCTTTTTTTTCTTATTATTATTCTCCTTCTTCTTGTTTGCTTCTCTTTCCTCTTCTTCTTCTTCTTTCTCCTCTTGGCTCTGCTCCTGTCAGGCTGATGTATGCAGCGACAGTAATGTGAGAGTGGGGCTTTCACATTTTCCGTGAGGATCGTATACGTGTCGATGTAGTATAGAGAGAGAGAGAGAGAGAGAGAGTGGGCCTCTGGGAACCTTTGTACGTCTTTGTTTCACGTTTATTCATTTTATACGAGTTTGCTTTGATGTTGTTTCGTGTTTGTTCCTCTTTATTTTACATCTTTTGTCTCTGTTTCTTGTTCAGTTCGTATTTTTATATTTTACATTTATATGTTACATCGTTGCCTTTGCTTTATGCCTATTTCGTACTTTTGTTGATTGTTGATTGTTTGTTTAATTCGTATTTATTCATTTTGTAGTCTGTTTTTTGCGTTTTTATATATTTCATATATTCTTTGTTTGTATTATTGTCATTAATATTAATATATCAATTGTTATTCCTCCTAATGCCAATATAGTTCCCATTGGAACTTGTGAAAGCTGAACAGATATGCGTTTCTTCTATGTTAGTCGTATTCTGTGTGAACTCTCTGAATTGTGAAGATTTACAAATCGACGTTTCCTGCAAATATAAATATATAAATATATAAAATGGCGAAAAATATTAAATATGAAATATTTCCTATTTAACATCATTGCTGACGACTAAAGCCTGAAACTTCCATCGTTATTAAAGATATTAGAGGCATCAGAGTAATTAAAGATTAAATATCAAATGTAAACATATATTTTTAAACATTATATACATTATTTTATGCATTACATGTTATACAATATATTTTTATACATTTAACGAAAAATTAATTTAACAAAAATCATAAAATCGGTCGTTCTAGCAAACACGTACGTATATATGAAATACCAAATGAATGCAATTTCAATTTCAACAAATTGCGAGTGTAAATATTTCCAAACGCGAGAAACCGCGACAAAATCACTGCTCGCCGCTTCTCTTTATCACTCGAGATCAATCACCAGCGTGTATCCCCCGTGAATAACAATTACGAGTCGATTAAGACAGTTCACCGAGGTCGCTAATCGTCGGGCCAGCTGGGGAAAAATTGATTGGAGCAGCGGTGGTTGTGCACGCGTGCCCCGTGTGCGCGAATGCACGTCCGGAATATGGGCAGCGAGCGCTTAGCCGAACACTGCCGCGTAGCCGGGCGGGCATCGTTCTTGCGATCATCGCTCAGCAGCCTAATTACAGGACGATTACTGAATCAACACCTGCTTCCCTGAAGGCCGGCGACCACGTCGGTTCCCATGCACTCGTGGTCGCTAAAGTTATTATTGCACGTATTTCGTCGTCGTTCGCGCAGAAATTAACCACCCCTCGAGGTCCATCCAGATATTACTTTTGCCAACGTACCGTGTAATCTCCCGTGTACGTGTGCAGAAATGACGGATTGAATCTTTTTCGAGAAGTCTTTTCGAGAAGGGTAGTCAAATGAAAAATGACAAGACGGTATTGCAGAGTAAATATATCAGCATAAAATAGTTCATTAAATTGTACATTGTAATATAATGTGTCAGTAATGTGTAATGTACAATGTATCATAGTATGTTATAACACTAGATAATATACATAATATAAATGTAATATAATACGTTAATATAACATTAATATTTAAACAATACTAACGCTATTAATATATTAATACAATATTTTGTAACGTATAATATACCTAATGTATAACAATAATAATAATAATACTTAATGTATAATAATAATTATAATAGTATGTTATGTTATAATACTAATATTATAATACATTAAGTACACTACAATACACTAGTATATATTATAATACCAAGGTAATATATTAATATATTATGATATAACACTCAATGTGTTGAATGTATTATATTGCAATATACTTAATGCATTATAACATATAATATATAATGTATAACGTACTGTGAATATCGACACAACACGTTGACAACATATTTACTCCATAATTACTTACTATTGTTTACTTTATTATTTTACGAAGATTTTATAAATTAATTAATAATATTTTATAAATTTACACGTGTCACACAATGTAACGCGCAATATAAACAATATATTGCAATTATATGCCGTATGACGTATATTACATCGTAGCAGAATATTATCGCACGTTGTATGTAAAATTGAAAAATTGAAAAATCCAAGATCCAAGGGGATGAAACTGAGAGCCTAGTCAACCGAGGAGTACCGTTTCTCCGTCAGACTTCTCAGAAACGGAGGGCACATTTCCAGACGGGTTTCACGCACAAATCACCAAACTGACCAAAAAAGGGACAAGGGGTCGTGAGAGAGGAGGCTCCTTTCTTCCCCGTACACGGGGGAGGAATGTCACCGTGGCATTGTTTTAAGAAATTCCTAACGGGAGATTTTCAGGTAGGCGACTTTTACGAGCACGGTCGATCGTTAGACTCGGGGGGTTTCCTCCACGGTGGAAATTCGATTAAATTTCCACCGGAGTCGACGCGTCACTTTTCGCCCGGGGGGTTTCACACGAACGAAACGTTCGCCGAACCGGCGGAGGAACGAGAGAGGCGGTTTTCCACTTTCGTTACACGATCCGTCCGCCGGAGGGGAAAATTCTTCGATGAAGGGCGAAACAAAAGGGAAACTAAATCTCCCGTTGACGTTTTTTTCGGTGGAACACGCGACGCGAGGTGTTACCAGGTAGGGATTACCTGGTGCTTCAGGTAGTTTCCACTCGCATGAGAGATACGTCGATGAAGATTTCGGAGATCGGTCGGAGGAGAGAACGTTAAATCTTTCAACGAGACGTTTCTGGCTACTGAAGCATCTCTGGCTCTCCCCGAAGGAATATCGAGAATTGTTTCGGCTTTCAAGAGGCTTTAATGAATCTTGTCGCTCTCATAATCATTATTAATTTAAGGTGAAGCAATGGAAAAGAATTTTCCGTTTTTTTTAAATAAAATTGAGACCACGATCTACTGTTGTGTCGTTTAATCGAACGAATTTGTTAATAAGAATTATTATTCTATGAATTGACGTGAAGAAACATTGTTACTATTAATTATATTTTTTTTATCTTTATTTTTCGGAAATCACACATTTTATTTGAAATTATAAGTATAATTGTATTTATTATTTCGGAATTGTTTTTCTACATCTCATTTTTTTGAACATTCGCCATCAATCCACTGAAATTAGTATAATTTGACCTCCAAAAATAATTGAAGTATTATAGTCAACGTGTGATCAATAAAAGAATAAAAATGCAAAGAATAAAATTAATCATCCGTTAGCGAGTGAAAAGTCGGTACTCTCTTCACGTTGGAATTTACATAATACATAGTACAAATGCGCTTATGTTTATTATCGTACATACATAATTCGACACTCGGTGCAATTCACATTCGCTTTTAACAAAACTTTGTTGAACTTTGTAGTAACTTTCTAAACGTCATTGAAAATAAGTGTTTCGATCCTTTGATATTAAATAAACTCGATGTCGATTTACTGTTAACTGTACATGTTGCAAGTGAATTGAAAAGATTTCGTTTCTAACAACATACCACAAAAGTATCAATATAATACACAAATTTTTATAATTAAATCATTCTTTTAAATTAAAATTCAAAATTCGAAATATACATTGTTGATGTGGAAAATTGCCAGATAATCGAATACATCTATAAAGGAAATAACTGCAATGAGGCTACATGTAAAATACACGCAAATGCGCCTAATTGATGATTCGTGACGATTGTCGAGGAACATTCGATCAGATATTCTAGATAATTCGAGACACTTTAGTCGAAAATTTGTAGGCTACAACGCAGTAAACTCCCTTTGTGCGAACTCGTCGGTGGATAAATTATTAATAACAATTAATACCATAGAGAGTCAGACGAATTCAACCAGCGACCGATGGGTTCGCTTGACGATCGAAACGATTTAATTTTAATCAATCGTCGCCAAACGGAAAATGGAGAAACAAAGAAAGAAAAGAAAAAAAAAGAGAGAGAGAGTTCCAATTTCGACATTTTCCTTCCCAGCAGCTAGACAGAAAAAGAGAAGAGAATCGCGGGTTGCACTCGAAGACGCGAGTTCCGGGGGAGGGGTGGTAGGGGGTTCAGAAAAGAAGGTGGCGGCCACCGAAACGAATGATAATGCGCCGGATATCGTATTAAAATCTGGCGCTACCTAGTGCCCGGGCAACGAGCGTTGGGCGCCAAAATAGATGGACCTCGTTATAAATGGAATGGAGTTTATAATCAGTATCTCTCCGGTGGCATCTGCGCCCCCTTCGGCCTGGCCGAGGCTTCAGCCAGCTTTGGAAGCGAAACGAAGACAGAAAGCGAGAGAGAGAGAGAGAGAGAGAGAGAGGGAGGAGAGCGACGAGGAAGCTCTCCCGGTTTCTCCGTACTCGTTTATATCTCTCTAACTGGTGCCCTCGCCTCTCGGTGCCCCGGCTCGTCCTACGTTCGTCGTGGCCTCGCCACCTGCACACGAGAAACAAGTCCAACAGCGAGATTATAATACCCTGTGGGAAATGCGTCGTATTTATCATTGGCCATTGTTTACCGGCGTCAGGTCTCCGTTCTTTTTTCTTCCCTTCCTTCCTTCCTTCCTTCCTTCCTTCCTTCCTTCTTTTTCCTTTTTCTTTCAATCGAACCACCCTTGCTCGCGCTCCCGATTCGTTCTCCACCGGGGTGGATTCTCCCCCCTCTCGGAGGAGCAAAGACCTCGCGCGTGTACGAACCTCGATTCTTCGTTCGACTTGGCTTCGCTTATTTCGATCAGAGAGTTTACTCTCGCCGGATTTATCCGTTTTCACCTTGTATTTGTTGTATAATATTTCACGGTGTCCAGCGCGTTGAGATTATTTCGAGAGTAACGGTGGTTTTGTTTCACTTTGGATAACTTAGTACGTGATTGAACAGTTGATGTTGCAGAATACCATAACATGGTATGATAATTGCATTGCGATACAATTATGTATGATTATAGCAATGCAAGGAAGGAATAATTCGCAATAATTTACAATATACAATTTTATATATATATTATTACAATTCTAATTATTGTAACAGCAAGTAGTATAATTGTAATGTAATATATTTAACATAATTATATTTTGCAATAATTACATAATTATGTATGACTGTACAATAGTAGTGTTATAATTATAATACATAGGATGATTACGGTATACAGGGCGGACCGGAATTCGTCGTACAACCGAGTAGGGGATGATTCTACGTCAAAAAATAAAAAATAAAAGTGTTTAAAAACATTATTTATTGTGTGGTTAAAGCAGTACAAAGTGTCCCTACTGATAATTAACTTTTTATTCCTTATTACTGTACAGTACACTATTGCACTATTGTATTGTTGAAAATGTCCTCCTCGTTGCTGCGTACATAAGTTTGCTTGAATTAATGATATCTGAACAGAATATTAATTTCTCGAATTCCTCCATAATCTTTTGCTTCAAATGTGTGAAAATATTTGAAATATTGCCTTCACAAATTTGTTCTTTGATATGCTCCCATGAAAAAAAAATTATATTTGTATTTGACATCATGTCCGTTTTCTAAAATGATATATTTCTCGATACATAATCTACAAAAGAGTATAACACAACCCCTCGGTTACCCTGATCGAGACTACGAAATACGAAAAATGCAACCTAAAACTCGAAACACTTTCGATGTGTCGAACCCCCCGAAGAAAAATCTCCCTCGAACGTCTTCTTCCTCGAACAGCCATCATCTCAAAAACTCTTCTCCGTGACGAGAAATCTCGTAATAGAAGGAGCAGGGAAAGGAAGAGCAGGAGGGAGCAAGAGAGACTCGGGAAGAAACAAGAAGAGAAAGAAGAAGATACACGTCCTTCGTGTACGCTGCACGCGCGTATTTGCATGCCGTCTGCGAGGAGTAAGATCCGAAGGGGGCGTGGGGATCCTCTCCATTGGTTCACCATCCGAGTAATGGTCGCTTGCATTAGCTACTCGACGAGGGTCCGTCGGGGCCCCGTAGGCAAAGCAGAGACCCCGATAATTCCTCCCGCGGACCCTCCTCCCGCCGCCTTTCTCTTCTTCTTCTTCTTCTTCTTCTTCTTCTTCTTCTTCTTCTTCGTCTTCTTCGTCTTCTTCGACCCCTCGCTTCTTCTCTAAGTTTCTTCTACTCCCATCGGTATGGTTTCTCGCGTTGCAACAGTCTCCACGACTACGCCTACCTGTACGTTCTCTTGCACACGCGAAACTACGCCTACGTGTACTTTTGTTCTCTCTCTTGTTTTTTTCTTTTTCTTGAATTTTTGGATGCTTCTTCTTTCACTCGATGGAGGGTGGTTTCTGGAGGAGGATCAACGGTCTTAAGGATCGTTGAGTGATCGTATATTCTTACTTTATGTAATTGTAAACAGTTTAGTTTGTGTGTAAAATTGTAAAATTTTCGAGACTACTTCACAAAATTACAAATATGACAGTAGCTTGCAAGTGCCAAACACGTATAGTTCTCTTTCTTTCGAATTTTTCTCGAGCGTCACTTTTCTTCACTTGATAGAGGGTGGTTTTTGAAGGAGGAAGGGATCGTAATGTAGTATTATTATATAGTGTAGAGTTTAGAATACGTAGAATTATAAACAGCTTAGTTTGTAAAATCTTTTCCGAATTATTGAAAAAAGGTGGTTTCTGGAAGAGACAGGTGAGAATCGTGAGGATTATTTTCAAAACTTGGGTGACTTTATTATTTCATGAAATTAGAAACAGCTCATTTAGTGTTAAAGATCTTTATTCCACTAATAAAATAATTACAGGCCAACAAAGTAGTAACAATAAAAGTAAATCGATAATCACGATGATACCGCGATCGCTTGGAATATACAAGTATACTTTTTGTGGAAAAAACTGCACACTGACTGACGTGGAATTTAACGCACTAGACCTTCAAAACTGAGAGCTTAACCAGTCAAAGGTTTCTGGTCCTTTTTCCTCAAGAGACAGGAAAGCGGACATTGTCTATAGTCAGGCCCATGTGAGGGACAATTACCACATTGCCGATAAAACTTGGGTGACTTTGCTTTTGCAGTCTGGAACAGCTCAGATTGTAAAATTGTGCAATTTTCGAAATTTTGCTTCATAAAATTGCAAACGTTTATAAAAAATTTGTAATATCATCGATAATAGCTTGTTTTCATACGAAATGACGCGTTTCTTTTTCTCTCTCGTGGAATTTTCTGGTTTTTTTTTTGCTTCGCAAGGGATGGTTTTCGCAGAAGGAGAATTTTCGAGACAGATGAGAGTCTTAAGTATCGCCGACTATGGCAATGACGCGATCATTTTCAGAGCAGACAGTACATCTAATTACAAGATTTATACATCTTTCGCATAGTTTCATTGTTCCACCTATCTTACCCAATTAATATTTATTCCTTTCGTTAAAAAAGAAATCGCAATACATTCGTTCGATAAAATGAAAAAATGTTTGATGAGACGAGAAGTGACAATATTGAAGTCATAGTTACTCGTGGTCCACCCTGTATAACGCACGCTTCGGTCTCACCCTCCGTCGACGAAAAATTCGGGTTCACGGTCGCGCGAGCTTGCTAATTAGTTTCCCCCGAAAGTCCGGCCAAATGACTCTCAGGATGGTCCCACGAACGAACGCGACGCAACGTCCCCATATGTCGACCTCGTTCTACCGGGGCTAGATTAAAATCTCCACTTCCGTCTCGTTCCATTTCGCGGAAGCTCCGCGCAACCCTCTCTTCTCTCTTCCTCTCGATCGTTGGACACGTTCCGCGTCGCATCTTGCGATGCACGTACGTACGTGCGTGCGTTCACGACCACGGATGGATTTTGTGATCCAGATCGGTGGGGATCGTTATCTGGTGCCGCTGGCCGGTTATGCTTCAGTCGTCGCAGAAAACCGTCTCTCACCTGGTTCCACCTCCTGGAACGCCCTCCTAGAACTCTATCAACCTTCGATGTCTCTGTTCTCTCCGAATTCTCTCTCGTTTCGACAACGTTCCCGTCTACCTCGTTGCTGGAGGATTTGTCGAATTTGTTTTTTAGACGTTTATGACGACAAAGGGGGAAAGAGGTTTTTTTTCAAGTGAAAAATTGCTTGAAATGCTTTTAGTTTTAGAGCACTAAACTGTAACGTGATATATTACATGTAACATATTAGGTATGTTAGATTATATATTAGAACGTTATAGAATATAGTAATGTAAAAATGCAAGAGTACATAGTAGAATATTATAATGTTACAATATAATAACTAGAATTGATTGTGTACATTACAGAATATATTATGATATAATATAATAGTAAAATAATAATATTCTATATATGATACATAATACTTTTATCACATTACATTAATGTAATTATTATATAATTACATTATAATAAGGAACTTGTAATTATATTAATTTTATTACATACTATTATTTGAATCTGTTATCTAACCTGTAGTGATCTATCATAATTTTTAGTTTCATCTTTATTATCATAACTTTTTATCTTTTTCAGCACTCTTAAACTTTTTGATATTTTGCGACATGGTGTTTGAAATTGGGGAAAGATTTTTCAAAGAGATGCGTGTTCGTCTTTTTCCTTCAAAGGGTTGAATAAAACGATAGATTCGAATAATAATAATAATTATTACATCATGTTACTTACAGTACAGAAATATTAATATTAACTCGAGGCTCCTATTTTCTTCTTTTTTCAAAAGAGAAAAATTAAAAGAAGCTGACTTGCAGCTGAATAGCAAACCACAACGGGACTTAAACCCTTAAGTAATATCTCAAAGTCACAGACGATTATAGTAATATACGTTATATTACAAAAATTTAAGTTATTTGAATCGTTCAATGCAGTCAATTTTTTCCCTAAATTTTGAATAATTTTTCATTTTATTCTACGCAGAAATGATACAAGTCACAATGATACAGAAATGTAACACTCTCGACGGTACTGAATTCTTCGTGCCTCGTATTCTCGCGTCATTTCTACGTTAAACAGCTCGTTTCCAGAGATTAAATCGAGTTGAGAAAAAATTCGAAAACCGAGCAACGTGGTACATAGACATTTTTACGACTTTGAGTACACGCATATACGCACGTAACGCATGCGTAACGACACGAATTGAGGGCTGTTTGTTTCCACTTTGACACTACCGGTTGTCTATGAAACTCGGTAGACAAACAACCGCTAACGGATGAACGACGAAAATCGAGAGTACTTTGGTTGACGTTAAATCGTAGCGAAAGGCGATACAGCGTTTTGAGAAGATAGGGCCACGGACTCACGAGAGCGAGTGGTGTTAAATTTGAATACGGGGCGATCGCGATCGGTCTTTTAGGAGCGTTAACCACAGGCTTCCAAAGGTGGATCGAGTTTCATGGGGCGAAGGGGGATGGTGGAACGCGCGCCTTCTTCCACGTTGTCTCTCTCTCTCAACCATTTTTAGATTTAACAAACAAAAACATTTCTTGCAGATTGATCTCGTATTCTGTAATCTTTTGGTGTTGACGTGAGAATATTAATTATTGTTTATTAACATTATCAACATATGTCTTTCCTCACCCCCGTAACTACATTAGCAGCTAATTTTTTTCACGTTGAAAATAACAATGTATCCTTTCCAATTCTGTTGAACAAAATTTTGAATTTTAAGAATGAAATTTGATATTTTTTTGAGCACCAAAGTTGCCATGTAATCAATGATTATAATTTCTAAGCATTTGTAGATGTTATAATACAAACAATAAAAGTAAATAACAATACAATAATGAAACAACAATAAAATAATAACACGATGATACATAATATCTACAAGGATCTGTAGTATAGAAAATAAGAAGAAGAAGTTGCAACGTGGAAAATAACAAGTTACAGTAAAAATAGCAATAAAAAGTTGCAACATAGCAGACAGCAACGAGAAATTATAATACAGATTTCTATGCATTTGCACGAACAAAAAATATCTAAAATGTCCAAAATAGTCCATAAAACTACGCAAAACTCAGTTGTGAAGGATATCGATTTCCATAAAAATTCACGCTCTGTACCTAATATCCGGAGGATGTTGCCTTCCTTTGTGAGACAATCCTCGATCTCAATTAAAAAAAATAAAGTAAAATAAAATAAAAAAGGAAACGTGACGAAAGAAGCCAGGAGGGTAGTGGCTATCGGTTTCCACGAGTGGCTGCGCCCTAGGTAGGGCAACCATTATGCAAATTCGTAGTCAATACCTAATACAAGATAATCACGATGATTATACGTCCCAATCTGCCTTCTCACGGGGCACACCAGGGAACGTGCACACACTCGGCTCGTTCTCCTCGGTTTTTCTTTTTTTTCTTTCTTTTCTTTCTTTCTCTTTCTCTCTCGCGTGCGCGCGCGCGCGCGCGAGCTCATCCTTTTCCACCCTCTCACGGTTCCAGCGTCTGGCTGGAAACTTGGAAGTGGCTCGGATCGCCCCCAGGCGGGGTCTCGTGGCAAAAATGCATCGCTGCTTATCATACAATATGCTCGCGATGCACCTGGAGAGAGTGAGGGCACCGATCCCTGACTGCCGTCAACGTACACGGCGTTTCGAAAGTATCCGCGCAGCGCTTCAACCAGAAGAAAAATTTCCGGTTCTCTGGAATCTGGCGCGCTTGCGTCGCGTTAAATTGTGGTTTCAATATTAATGGTTTGATAAATCTGTGGCTTTAATGTTAATAGTTTACTACAGGGTGGACTGAATGACACGAAAGAAAAATAACTTTTACAAAGTTTACATGTTTTTCAATTTTTTTTATTATTTTATTTGGAAATTTTAAAATAATGGATTCTTTTCCATTATTATTGTTTGTGAAAAGCGGCATCGTTCAAATGACCGCCATTTTTCTCGATTGATCCCTTCAACTTTTCACCCTGTGTTAATGGTTTTTTTACATCTGTGGTTTGACGATTTTAAATATTAATAGTTTAATATCAATAGTTTGTTAAATCTGTGAATTACAGTTATATAGTAACTCGTTTGCTAGTAAATAGTGAATCATTGATTACGTAGTTGTTTGTAATTACAAGGTGATTCAATGTTTGACTTGAATTTTAATCAAATCGCGCAATATGTCGTACAAATTTGGTCATAAAATTGAATTATAATTACAAAGTAATCTATCCGTTGAAAGTATTTCATTGTACAATAATGTATAATTAGAGTGTATTCGGTGCAACAATTACATGATTACAAAGTAATTGATCGGTAAATCGAACGAAACATTCTAAAATTGAGCAACGTGAAACGTAAATCTTTCATCCAACGTCCAATGATGTCAATCCATTCGGGAATCTGTTAAATGAGAATTCATCTCAAGTGCATGAAAATTGAATTTCAAGCAACAAGTTTCAAGCTATCAGAATGAACCGAAAACGAAACCAATAGATAAACGGCAAAATAATTCACTTTAAAAAAAGAGGCACCAAATTAATCTCTACAACTTGAAAAACGATTTTCCATCAAAATGAAACCAACACACGAACAAATACATTTAAAAAAAAAGACACAAAGGAATCACACAGTTCCTACATCTGACAAACATATATAATAAATAATATATAACATACAAGTACAGAAGAAATATATAATATTGAATAGAGAAGGGGGAGGAAAGAAAAATAATAACACTATAACAGAAACATAATAACATACAATAAGAATAAGCGAAGAATAATACAGAATAAAGAAAGAAAGAGAGAAAGAAACTTGGTCAAATGTTGGAAATGAAAAGAAATTTTTTTCACGCCAACGAGGAACACCGTGTGTACCGGAGGTACGCGCGCTTACCCCCGGGGTGGCACGTAACATTATGTGGCTCCCCGCGAGTGGAGCGCTGGCCGTTTTCGTTAAGAGCGTGTACACGCGTGTATATGGAAGTTGCGCGTCGCTTCTCCCCGGCTCTGGACCGCGATGGCAGCCCGCGGCCAATTGGAAATTGTCCCTAATAACAGGGGAACGACGCGGTGGACCCGGTCCACTCCTATCTCTCGCGGGGTGGATCGCGCCGTTCGCCGGTTCTGCTTCGCTCCGCTTCTACCGCATACCACGGTGAAACGTATTCTTAGACGCGGACTTAGAGGGGACTTCACCCTCCGCTCGGAGAAAATAAATCCTCGCGCGCTGTTACTATCGCGGCTTCTCTCGGGCGTCGTCACCTCCCTTATCTCGGTTCTTTCGTTGCACGGTGGACCTCTCACACAATGGTAATTCATTTTGCACCGAATTCTGAATTGTTCCATTCGTTTGAACGAAATTTTCATTGGTCGAGTTTAATCGGCGATTTCGATGTTTTTGAGTTACAATTACCGACGAAAGCGATAGGAATTTCTTAAGAATATATTTCGTTGATGTTGTAGTGAGATCGTAATAACAATAATTGTATCAATATGATATAATAAATGGTAAGGGGCAAAGGAAGAAAAAGATGGTGTGTAAATAAGTCTAAACGACGTTTGATGAAAGTCTGAAAGTCTGAAACTGAGAAGCTTCGAAAAACACTTTTAATAATTAATTTGGTATGATCATTTTTATCGTGTACGAATTACGAAAAGACATTTTTATTTGTAACGAACAGAAGAAACGAGTGGATCGTGCTAGAGTTTTTATTTCAATGAATAAAATTTAATATTATTGTAAAAAGAATAATATAACAGCCGAAACAATTAATCAGGCGAAACGTGTATTAGTTCTGATTTCGACGAGTGAAATTTTAATATTATTATGGAATGTTCTTAAAATATTGTATATCGTAATATAATATCAAAATTATATTGATATCATGATAAAATATTATACATATGTATATATGTGTGTGTGTGTGTGTAGAAAGCTTAGAATCAGTGTAAGTAATTTATGCCGTGCAAATGTCCTTTTCTCGTCAAAATTGTCAGTCAATTTACTCATTGTGACACAACATAATATATAATATAATATAATACAAGATAATTATTTGTTACAATGTCACGACTAAATTTATAAGTTTCCATGGACTGAAGAAAAATACATTTGTATCGCTCTTTGTAGAAAATGACTTACACTCTGATTGGCTTCGAAGCCCTCCCCGTATATAGAGCACAATGTTCGTCGGTTGGCCCGGAGTGGACATCTGTGAACACCGAGGTAAAAAGAAGGAGGAAGCCGCGTGTTCCTTAATGAAACCTCGTCGCGACAAAAAAACAGCCACCCCGGTAATATATTCGCGGCGGAAGTAGGCCGACGGCGTTGGGGAACCTGTGGTACCGAAACAGTCAGCCAGTGAACTGGCCCTTCGGCTAAGACCGTTACTAATTAACGCACACGAACGTCCCACCGTGTACATATCCGCCGGAATATTTCTCCCTTTCTGTCTCTTTTCTTCTCTCTCTCTCTCTCTCTCTCTCTCTCTCTCTCTGTCTCTCTCTTGCGTGATTTATCGACTCAGCAACCAAATATTGCTCTGTACTTCGAAGGAAATATGGATCACTATGCTGCAACGAGATGGCGAAGTGAGTGATTTTCAACCCTCTGAGAAGTTATATTGTATCGTAGTTTCTTTAGTTTTTTTATTTCTTTAGTTCTTTCCTTCAATTTAAATTCAGTTCTTACAATTCTTCTCATGTTGATGTATCATATCCGTCTCAACAAACTCAAACTCACGCTCAAACTTAATCTACAGAAAAGTAATTTCACACGGTGTTTCCATCATCATCACTGGCCAGAAATTCCGCACATTCTGTTCCAACATACTCACTCTTTCAGGAATCAAAATCATTTTGTAGAAATAAAAAAAGAAATAAATAAACCACAATAAATAAATGCTCCGAGTTCGTTCCAAACAAACTCAAACTCTATCAAATCCTATGCATATAAAAATGAATATACATCTTTATCTTCACCGAATTCTCGCGATGTGTACGAGATAATTGCTTTCTCAGGAAAAAACAAAAGAAGTCAAACAACAAACCAGGTTCATCTCAACAAACACAAACTCAAATCCTAAAAATGCACTCCACGTGTTTCTACTCGCGATTCTTCACAATTTCTATTTCACAGTTATTACTCGCTTTCCACTCAAGTCATTTTCCGAAAACCATCGTCCACTGAGAACTCGCTCAAAAAATCAAACAACCAGGTGCATACCAACAAACCCAAACCCAAACTCAAACTCGATCTACATAAAAATGAATTTACACGGTGTTTCCACCGTAATCACTCGCCGAAAATTACCCCGCACCCTCTTTATTCCTCATTTTTCATCTCTCTCTCTCTCTCTCTCTCTCTTCTTCTTTTCTTCCTTGCAAACGAACTCCGCTGCGCGAATTGCCGCGGCAGCGAGACCAGACAATTCCGTTGGCCAACAAAGACAAACCGACGCGCGAAACACGAGAAACCAAGAGAGAGAGAGAGAGAGAGAGAGAGAGGTTAGACGCGTGCACGAGTGCGTGATATCGCGGGCACGCATCTGAGATCAAACGCGGCGATATCGAGCACGCATATTACGAGGCCCAGAGAGCAGATGCCAAGTTCGGTTGAAGCGGAGCCGGGCTCTCTGCCTCCGTTCCCGGTCGTTGCTTCGACGCGGGCAGGAAAGAAGCACGCGAGGAAACGGACGACGCGCCGGTGCCCCGGAGAGAGACAATGAGCGACTTTTTCGTGCTGCCCCGCGGGAACCAACCTGCACAACGCAGCGCCGTAATCCGCTTCCTTCTTCTTTCGCGTGTCTCGCCTCCGTTCTCGTCGACAGTCTCTTTTCGTTTGCTTGTTTGATCGAACCTCGAGTTTCCTTATCCAGGTGTAGATAGACTGTTATCGACGAGGTGAAGATTGATAAGGTTAATAG
Organism: Melipona beecheii; assembly: GCA_032399605.1. Taxonomy (NCBI): domain Eukaryota; kingdom Metazoa; phylum Arthropoda; class Insecta; order Hymenoptera; family Apidae; genus Melipona; species Melipona beecheii. Next base: position 2,567,634 of record JAUCMO010000502.1, read on the forward strand.
AGGAGTTGATTATTGACGTTATCTGATTGCGTACGGAAGTGAACGAGGGAGTTTGGTGGTGGGAAAAGTGTCGTTGAAGGGAGATTGAATGGAGAGTAATGGCGATTTGCTGTCGCGTGGTGATTTGTTCGAGTTGGCAGGCTTTTTTTTCGTAAAAACTTGTTTGAGTTTGGTGTGCTGTATGTAGTTGATTATGTCATGGTGTAGTTTATACTATATATTACAATGTAATGCAGTTATATAACGTAACACTGACATAGCTAATACAGTATAACTATTAAATGTTAATGTATAACATATTAGTTATTTTAGAACTAGTTACACATATTATACTATACTATATTATACTATACTACCATATTATAATATTTATTATCAAAATTACCATTTACATTATCATAAATAGTTAATAATATTGCAATCCTATTATAAACAGATACCTTGACAAAAATGTATAATGTGTCTAGAAATATTTTATGGTACATATGTACCATAGTGTGATATAAATATAATTATAATTGAATAACAATTATTATATATACTAATTAATTATAATTCATATGATGAGGATAGTGTAATACACCTACAGTTACAATTGAATGACAATTATGCCAAAAAGTGTTGCAATGTAATATAATTAGTTGGTAGAACAATCATTACTAACATTGCAAATAATTATTGCAGCAGTTGTTGTTATAATTGAATAGTGATTGGAATTTACATGCTGAGAATAATAGTACGATGTAATTGCATTACAATAATTAATTGTTGGAATAACAATAATATAACAATTAGAATAATTGTCATAATATAATAATTAAACAATAATTGTGGGTACATTTGAACGTTTAAATTCAATCGAATCTTATTGTAAATGTTCTTGAAAATAATAAAATACGATAAGAATGAGCGTGGAAGCACAGTGAAATGAAAAATGGTGGAACGAAGGAGATCAACGTACACACAGCTCTGCTTCAGCGCATTTGCTTCGGGGGCTCATTTGCAATTCTCCGGGAATCCTCGATTCGAATTCACGGGGAGATTTTCACCACCGTCGCGTACTCGGCACGTTAATCCTTAAATTAACCATGTCACCGGCGCGTGACCGGTGTGCCATGAATTTTTTTCGAGTCTGCCGTGTTTATCGACATGCTCGATCGTGCATGCCGGAATCGGTTAAAATCGTTCCCGTTTCCCACCGTTCGGCTCACTTAAATACCCAACTAATTGAGACGGTTGCTCGTAAGATCGCCCTTCTTCCCCTTGTCCCTCGTTTCTATCAAAATTTGCCTTGCCAAATCTTTAGCTCTTGGCCATTGAATTTCCAATTCTGCATGTTTCACGCGTTCTTGCGACAAAGTCGAAGGGTTCGAACAAAATTTAGTTGCGAGTTTCATGTCAATTCGTCAAGAATCGAGCAAAAATAAGGAACTTGTGAAATTTTATAAAATCGAGGTGCAAGACGCAACGTTGTTCAATATTAATTATTATCTCCGATATTAAAAATTGATTATTGTATATTATTAATAGAGCTGTGTCAATGCAACTTTAATCTTTAATAAGTTAACTATTAAAGTATAAATAGATATGTTATTATTAATTATCAATTGTTTTTGTTTCATCAACTATGCGCGTCTGAACTTGTCAGTTGTTTCGTGCCTATGCTCTTTGATAGTAAAAACAAAATTTATTATCAAATTAAAAATATATAAAACGTTGAAAATTAAAAGCGTCCCTTAATTTAACGATCAGGGTTTACGTTATTTTTGTACGTAGTATGATTTTTCTCTAATGATTAATTTTCAATTTTCAGTTTTCATTTTTTTAATTTATAGTCGAATCAATTGATTTCTAATTTTAATTGATACGTACGTACGTAGAAAATTTTCGATTCCAATGCCAATTTGATTAATCCTCTCTGTTTAATTAACAGACGCGTGCACTATTGCGCAAACGCTGGAAAACTCTCCTCGAAATCCGGTAGGCAAAATCGCCCACGGAAAAAAAGAAATCAAAATACCGATATAACCGCGTAGTTCTGTCCTCCGGACCGGCGCGTATTGCGTTATCCTCCTCCTATTAAACCACGGCCACCGCGCGGTGTGGCCTCGGTATCGTAGAGAAAATCATAAACGCAGGGTGCGAAATCAAGATACCGCGATTTAACGGGGCACGGTCCACGCGCCGCGCCGCGCCGCGCGGAATTTTACGGTTTGTCAGATTTCAGGCTCGCCGCCGCTGCTCTCGCGCTCGCAGCAGTTTATTCAACGCCGGTGGAATACGCTCGATACGCCCTTATTACTACCAGTTAATGAATGGAAAGGAACGAAACGCGCCAACGTTTCGTTTCGTCTCTCCCCCTGCTGACCCTTGGCAAATTGCTATCGCCGGTTGCTAATACGTAGTTTGTTGCTCGTTATCGCCGGTTAATCGAATTGCGCCCCGTTTTTCGTTATCACAATTATCTCGCCTCGTTTTTGGTCGATTGAATCCCGTTGTCGAAGGCTGAAGGATTTTCGCACCGTTGTCTTGGCAAAAGCGAAGGAAATTTCATTTTCATACACGCGTCGAGAGAGGATCGGGCAGAAATTTGAGTTCATTTTGAAAGTGGCACGAGTCCAAAGAAGCTAGCTCTTTTAACATTTACATTTCTACGTTCATCTTTTCATTTTTAAAAATATTACAACTAAATTTATTCTAAAATTTATTTTAAATGAATAAAGCCAAGATCTTGTACACGGAAAATTCGCTGATTAATAGATGATGTGATAAAGATTTTTATTTCGAAAGTGGCTCCCATTTCGAGAGTTTCAAACTGATGCAAAGTATATTATGCAATAAAATTTTGTGAGACGAGAGATGCTTTTTTATTATTAAAGCAGTAGTGTTCAATTAATGCGTACTGATATTCGAGGATTTACATAATACATGTATGTAGCTGTGTATTTCCTGTACAAAATGTGTGTCCAAAGTTTTAGCCAGTAGTATATATCAATGCTTATGGAGACGAGAAATTCTTTGTAAAAGGACGGCGAATTTTTACGTACTTGTTGGAAATTTCGTAAAATTGGAAGATGCAAAATTACAGAAAATGAAGAAATATTTACAGTAGAGTACAACAAACGAGTATTTCATATTTAAAGTTTAGATTTTTAGGAAACCTCAGAAGAATCTGTTTTATTCTTCCGAAGAAACTTTGTCTCCCTTTCTTTTTGGAAATACATGTACATCATACAGTCCTTGAATTGAATTAAAATTCAGTTTGTTTGATTGCAAGTTTCATCAACTATGCGCATATATTAGTATTATATTTTAATTAATATTAGAAGAAGAAACAAATTATTAATACGTGAACGCTTTGTGTATTTTAAACTTACATGTCATAAACTGTATAAAATCTTCAACTATACTAAACTTACTAAAGTATAGTTGTTGGCATATAGCATAAAGTGTTGAAAATTAGAGCTAGTCCTAATTCAATAGTCAAAAGCTGTAAACTGACCTACAGTTTGAAAATCATTATAGATCTCAAAAGTCTACGGCGCATGCGCAGTCGGCTCGCTCTATTTGAAGAATTTGAAATACGTGAAAAGTATTTTTTGTATCTCAGCTTGGAATAAACAAGAGTTTAATAAAACGAATGTTCGTGCGTGTAAACTGATTTACAATTCAATTATAATTATGCCGCACTTTTAAAAGGTTGGAAAAGTCTATAGCGCATGCGCAGTTGAAAGCTCCGACTACATATTTTAATATATATAGAAAATGATTTCTTGTACCTTTCAGCTTGCAATAAACAGGAGTTTGATGAATGCGCCAAACACGTAAACTGATTTATAGTTTAATTAAATTATTTAGTCACAATTGTTACGCAATTTCTATCCTTTCGAAAGGTTAGAAACATCTGCGGCGCATGCGCAGTTCCGACATGTAAAAATGATTTCTCGTACCTTACAACTTACAACAAACAAGAGTTTACACGCAAACTAATTTACAATTCAATTTAATTATTCAGTTATAATTATGACGCAGTTTAGAAAGGTTAGAGAAACGCACGTCTACTTACTTTGCGCAACGTGAATCGAACGCCAGGGCTTCGCACTCCGCCAACTTTGCGTGTTTTATTTCCATTGGGAGGAGGATTTCAGCAGACGCCTTCATTCCGCGAATACCACGCGTGTGCCGTGGCGCAACGAACGGACAAATATACGATCGAGAACGGCGAAGGTGGATCGAACGAACGACTTGAACTTGGCGCCTTTTGTCCCCCTCGAACCGCATTTGTCGTCGAGGTATGCCTGGCGCTTCGCGCCTCGTCTACCCTGATTGGCAAATCGTTTCGTTTCTCGCGTTCCTTTCCTTCTTTCTTTCTTTCTTTCTTTCTTTCTTTCTTTCTTTGTTCCGTTCCCTCTACGTGTATGGTCTCGTTCCTCCGCGTTACCTTGGAATCTCCGCCGAATAAATTACACCGGATTCGCACGTCTCGGCGAACGGCGCAACAATGGACGCAGGATTGATCGCTCCGGCAATTATCAAGCTAGTTAGCGCGGGTGGTGTTAGGCAGACGAGTTTTGGCCCTCTTGTTCGAACGCTTCCCACAGTAAAACTTCAGGAAACTTGCGTTATCGAGAGAGAGAGAAAGCGAGGGAAGGAATCGAGTTGCTTTTGTATGTTAAATTTGTCACGGGAACAGAGGGATGACTTTTTATTCGATGTTACAGTCCACGGATACAGGGAACACGAGGATGTAGAAAATTGTTTATGAAGACGATTCGAGGGATTTTATAGACGTGAGGAAATTTAAGAGCGTAAAAATCTGCGCCTAAATGCGTGCCTAAATAGGGTATTTATTGTAATGTTTAGTAGATGAAACAACTTTCATTTCTTTCCAAGGTTTATGAAGATGTAAAAATACACAAACATACACGCAGTTGTGCACATATTGATTTTGTTAAAAAATTATAGTATAGTAGATAGCGTCACGCGTTCGTGACTTCAGTCAGCTTAAATTATTTATTTATTTATTCATTTCACACGTAGCGTAAAAATTCTTTAAAAAGGTACAAAGTACTGGTATACTACTATTATATTGATTATATTATTTCTTTAATCTTGCTATTACAGTTTATATTATTATTTTCTAGTGCTACTATAATGCTATTATATCACTACAATTATGATACTACTTATATTATAGTATACCATTGTTAATATTAACAATTATATAGATACTCAAGCATAACTGTTTTCTGTGTAATATTAAAATCAACAAACAATGTTTTAGAAACCTCACTGATAAATGATCTAAAAGCTATAATTATTTATTTCTTAATATATTACATATATGTATATACAAATATTTTTTTATTACTATATTTATATATGTAGTAAAAAATTTGTACAACAACTTTGGTCTTAAACGTTGCATCATTGCCTACTGTGGGTAATAAAGAGATATTAATTGACGCAATAGTTGCGTCATTAATGGTCTCGAATGTGTTAACACAGTAGTTGTTTTTTTTCTTTTCCTTAGGTTAACACACAGAGTTAATACCGTGTCTTTGCAATCGAGAAGCAATAGCCACATCCGCCTGTAAACTTTCGAAATATGCTATACGTTCATAATCATTCTACGCGTTTCTCATCCGGTTACCAAACCTATGCAATTTGCTCGTTTATCTTACAATTGGAAAAGACATGCAACACGCGCTTTGCGGAACGCTTAATTTCGCAAAGATTTTGATTCCTCTCCTCAACGTTTCATTTTTGTCATTTTACATAATTAGTTTTTCTTGAAATTGACATTATCCTTTATCCTTTTGTTCATATCCTTTTGTTTGTACATATATATATATATATATATATATATATATATATATATTTACAGACAAAATATTTGACTGAATTACTTGAAATATTGTTTGGATTTATCACTCAAAGTATTTGAAAATACAAGAAATACTCGCAATTTTTTTATTTCAACTATAGAATTATTAAGATGATACAAATTTACCGTTTTATTTTATTTTGAAAAATTTGTACAATCGTTTACTTTTAGCTCTTGAAACTCTTTCTTTAAAATGTACATTACCAAGGGGTTTCTTGGAAAAGAAAGCAACTATTTTACCGGTGCAGAAGATTGCAGAGGGATAAAATTTCTCATTATACAATCATCGTTTAACATTTCTGACACACATTATCCGTGTCTTAATTTTTCTTTGAATTTCCAAAGTGACTAAAAATATATCAAGATACATATATATATATATATATATATATATATACAAAACATTTTTCTCCGAACTCCTAAACAACATCGATAAACAATAAATAAATATTCTTTTCATTCGTATTTCTCGACGCGCGTAACTTTGCGAACCGTTTCAACCCTCAAGGATTAATAAGCGAATCTCGGTGGAAGAATCGACCGTCATAGTGGACGTGTCCGGTCGGTAAGTGACGTTTCCGAGAAGCCTGGAGCGAGACACCGAGAGACAATCGTCGTCTAAAATCTCTCACGGTTCGCCCTTGCCTCCCCACACGTCGTTATTCCCGCGTCACCTACGCCCGGGCTTGGTTCACGTGAACCCGAAGCGACAGAAACGCCAAGGCGAAGGAAGGAACGTCGGACAGGACGCGGCGTCGGAGACGACCGAAAGAGAGGGCAAGCGTGCGGTGGCTGGTTACCCACGGCGGAGCTTCGACGGGGGCTCCCCCCTCTCTCTCTCTTACCCCGAAAGCTACGCTGCGAAATTATCAGTCGCGTGTGATCGGCTGGCCGACCGAGTCGGCCCCCGACAAAGACTCTGGCCATCCATAATTCAAGCAATCCGGTCATTGTGTGTCCCCGCGCGGCCGCCCAGGCGCCGATTGCCTCTTTAGCCGAGGCGAAACTCACGCGCCCCCGCCCCCCTGCCCGCGACACCTGCGGCTCTTGCTTCTTACGTGTTAATTCCGACGCTCTACCCCCTCCTCCCTCGCGCGCACGTTCCAAAACGCTCCATCGTCCAGCCTCCACGACTCTCTCTCTCTCTCTCCCTCCCTCCTCCTCCTCTCTGTCTGATGTTGAAATTTTCTTGTTGGTTGATTCCTCGACACTTGGGAAGGTCGAGTTTCGTCTTTTTTAGGGCAGTTAGGATTTGGAAATTGGAAATTGGGGATTGGATATGACTCGGTGGCTCGTTGCACAAAGTTGTTGTTTCTGACTCGTTGTATCGTGGTAATTGGGTGATAAATTGAGAATATTGTGATCGATTGGGATTGCAGTAGGATTGCGTGTACAGTTAAGAGGTCGAAGAGAAATTTGATGACGTGCTTTCATGACGATAAGATAATGGTATAATAATGTATGTGATATATAAATATAGTCGTTAATAGTTATTAATGGTATAATAATCGTAGTATAATATATAGAATAATGATTTTTATTGCATTAATAAACGTACAATTAAATTAATCGATACAATTGAATAATCCATTGAGAACTTTTTTTATAATTAACTGGGTAATTGCAAGATTGCCTGCACGATTGAAAGGATTGAAGAAATTTGATGTATAAAATAAAGTAATAGAATAATAATTTTTACTACATTAACAAACCCAATTAAATTAATTGATACGATAAATAATGAATTAAGAATCTGCAAGAAACGTGTGCTTCTTTCTTTCATGACAATTGCCATAATAATAATAATAAAAAAAAAAAAAATCTAACTGACATTAACAGAAAGAAATAATAATATTCGTAAGAAATTAATATCTGAAATTCTTTTATTAACAACAGATGTTCAACTTGATATCGCCATCTTATCTTCTCTAGTTTCGTCCATGCTGCAATTATATTCAAATTATAATTGCGATACAATAATTGGAATTCAGTTTGCCTCCCAAAGGATTTGTTATCGAAAATTTCATTTCACTCATAGTACACTTGACAGTTTGTATAATATATTTATATAATAATATCGTACATCATATACATTATAATACTTGACAATATCAAAATCTTTTAGCTTATGATATTATATATTAATAATTTTAATGTACAATACATTAATATTATTATATGTTATACATTATAATATCATACAATAATAATAATAATAATCGTATATAACTATATTGATAAACGTATATGATATGATAGAATACAATATTACACGACATTGTATTATTAAATGATATAATACGATACATAACGTAATATAATATCATATACACGTTGGAAAAAAAACTTCTACCTCTATGGCTGGTATGGTTTACGTTTTATTAAGAAAAAAAAGAAAAAACCCTTGTGTCAAATGGACGGAGGAGCCCAGTGTTGAGCCTGCCTCTCGCGAGAGAGAGAGAGAGAGAGAGAGAGATCCTCCCGCGCAAGAGAATCGGGTCACAGAGAGAGGTTATTTTCCGCACGATGGAAAACCGGCGGCGACCGATTGAAATGAAGCAATTAGAGAATTACCATACGTAATGCCGGCCGTTTCCGAAAGCAGTAAACGGGAGGCTTACGCACGCACGTACGAACGCGAGCCTGGCTATCTGATAGGGACCGTTTCCTCGCGTTTAACCGGAGGCATGCAACGATCCTCGAGCGTGTACACATTCTTCCTATGTGGCAACTCATTAACGATACTCCACGGAACCGTCTGACCGCCATTGAGCCTCACCTCTCCGCCGAGGGTTCAAGGTTGACCCTCCCCCGCCCCGCGTCGTTTCTTTTCCCTCAACGTCGAGGAGGAACTCGCGAGGCAACAACCACTCACTCGGCTTCGATTCCTTTGTTTAGAGTTTTTAGACGGAGACACGCGGGAGAAAGTCATCCACTGGGAAATCCCATTCGCTTGCCATTTGTTCGTTGATCGGCCGACAGCTTGCCTCGCCTCGCCTTTGTTTGCATTTTCGTTAATAACGTTAGCAATAATCCGATATTTCAGCTTTTCAGTTCTTCCTCTTTCTGATAACTCGTGTGAGTTGTACACGATGATACAACTTTCAATCTTACGTTTACGAATGAACCAAATAAACTTGCAATGAAATTGTAAGTTTATAAATAAACCAAAAGTGCATACACGCGCATACACATTCCATTACTTTTGGTTTATTTATTTATGCGTGTTTTGGTAATTTCGAATCACACGTTTGGATATTTTTGTCGGATATTATTGTGACAATACTGGTCGACAATATTTCTGGTTAGACAGGAATGTATACTGTATATTATTGTAATTATAATGATTTATATGTATAATAGGATATTTTAATTGGTCGGTGTCTAAAACTTTGTGTGATTCAACTTGATCGATATTTGACTCGAATACCTGTATTTTTGGAAAAACAGCAATTGAATTTCGTCAATTTTGTTGCAGATGCAACGATACTTAATTTATAAAGCCAAATTTGTCATTATGCTATTACTATTTATTACAATATTATAAAATAATAATAATAATAATAATAATAATATAAAATTATAATACAATAAAATTTATTTACTACATTTATTATAAGTTAAAACTTGCAAAACCAAAAGCTCATTGCTCTTTGTTTGTTTTCCAGACAATCTCAGGAAACTGGGAGCAAAAGGTGGGGACGAGGAACCGGGTAAGCGTCGGTTAAGTGAAGAACGAAAATTCGTCCAAATTTCTCTTTTCCCTTTCTTTTTTGTTTTCCTCTAATTATTCGCGATGCGAGCGAGATCCAGGAAGCTCGTCTCCAGAAATCCTTTTGTATTATAATAGCCGGTGGCCCCCGGGGGATATTTAAAAGGCGCGCGCGCTTTGCCGGCGTATTCGAAACCTGTATTCAAAGCAGCCATCGACTAATTTGAATAAGGAATAAAGTGCCTTTTTCGAAGTGATATAAGGCGAGGAGAGGCCAGGTGAAGGCGTCCTCCCCGGCCCGCTGTTTATCTAATCTTGTCGTGCCATGTAAGGCGGGATCGGACAGCCGAGCTCTTAAAAGTCTCAGCCACCGACGTTATTATTTAAATAAGCCAGCCATTTCTTCCTTTCTTTCCGTCTCCTCCGTCTCTGCCACGGAGACACCGGAATGGCTCCACTCGATATGGAGAAATATCGGTGCAGCTATTCGGCCTCGGCGATCGTTCGACCGCGATTGTAACCCTTTGTCATATTTATTTGCATTTTTATGACGTCCTTATCGAGCGTGACGGCTCCTCGCTGTGGCGGGACCCGGCCACCCGGTTCTTCCTACCGGGTGAAATTAACTTTTCACGCGTTGCCACGGTGTTCCACTTTTGTTCAGCCAACTGTAGGATCGCCGTGGTTAATTGTAATTGTTACAGTCGAGAGTCTCTCGGGGAAGCTAGACTTTTGTGAAACTGTATTTTCTTTCGCTCTTTTCGGACAAAACGAAATAGCAGATCGCGCGTGATCGTTGTTTGATGCTTTTCTGAAAAAAAGTTGCAAGTTGATTTCATGTGAGATTGTACACGTTGTAACGAAACTGTTGATTTTTCAATCAACGTTAAATCTTATTGGTGATTTACACATTTTTTGTTAGTTAATTGTAAGGAACGTTATTTAATTATTATTTTTTGATCAATTCAATTGCACATTTCTTGACATATTAAATTATTAATTGTATCTATCGTATGGATTATTTAATTGTACACATCTTGATATTATATATAATTTTATTTCTTTTATTATTACGTTCTATTTTCACGAGTGCTCTAAATTTTAATAAATCTTTTAGTCGTTTAACTGTACGGGTAATTTTATAATCAATAATGAAGCAATCGGTTTGTTCATTAGAGGTATAAACTTTTTTAAGTTTCTATTAATTTTGAACGTTGCAAGAGTTGAAATAGTACATAATACTTGTTAATAACAATTCCAACAGTAATTCTAATGTAAGCATAGCGATGAATCACTTTGTTCATGTGATACTGCTACCAAAATCATACTAATTTTAATATTTCTGCTTTAAACTTCTAATTCTACCAATACATGATACAACGTAATAATTCCAAATATAAAATCTAATCTAAACCTAGTAATAGATTACTTTTGCCCAAATAATACCAAAATGATATCAATTTTAAATTTTTACTCTAAATTCCTAACGCTACCAACTTTCAAATATCGCGACAAGCGCGCGAATTTCAAAATTTTCAGCACCACTAAAATCAAATTGATATTTTCCGATTATGATTCTTTACACGTCGTTTCTTTATTGTTAGCAATATTAAATTGTCAATTTAAAATCTATTCCACCAATTTTCAAATATCACAACAAGCGCGCGAATTTCAAAATCTTCGACATTCGCCATTAAAATCAAACGAAGTACCGTCGCAAACACAACTCTCCTCGCGTTGTTTCCATAACATTACCAATATTAAATTCGTACTTTAAATTCCTAAATCTATCAAATTTCAAAAATCGCCAGAAACGCGCGAATTTCGAAATTTTCGACACTCGCCATTAAAATCAAACAATCAACGAAATACTCTTCTCGTGTTTTCATATTATTATTACCAATATTAAATCCCTACATTAAATCCCTAAATCCACCAAATTTCAAATGTCGCAATAAACGCGGGAATTTCGAAATTTCCGCCGTCGAAGTCAAATTGTCGCGACTCGGGGCGTCGTTTCAACATTACTACCAGCCTCCACCTGTCTCCGGAGTCTTTCCCAACCACGGACAATGGCGTTAGTTCCGTGCAGCGGAGTTTCCAACCGGTTCTCCGGCCGATTTCTACCACCCTTCCAGGGCGTACGCCGCCGTTTCGCCATTACTTTTCCACCACGCTCGCCGCCTAGTACGTGCAATATCTTTCGAACAACGTCGGGCAAGCACAGGAAAATGCAGCTTTGTTCTAATACGATCATTGTCTTCGCGACGGGGGGATTTATCTCGAGTGGCCGACGCCCGACGATGCCAACGTTCACAATGGCCCCCACGCGGACGCTCGCGTTTTTCCAATGCACGCGCAGTTATTATTGGCACGTGTTTTCATCCGTGGTTTATCGCGTTGTCCCTATCTGCCGTTAGTCCTCACCGCGTGCTGCGCCGTGTTCGAGCGAGCGTTTAACGAGGCGAAACGGAAAATGTGGAAGACGGACGTTTGCCCGTTCGACTGCGTATATCTTTGTTCTTTTTCTTATTTTAATGTCAACCTTCCTCAGGGGAGGAGTGGCGAGGCTATTCTTGGCGTTTTGTCTGAATTTCGTTTGACTGTTTAATCCGCGAATTTGACAGCTAATCGTTAACGTTGTTACCCGGTCAAAATGGCCAAAACCAGAATTTGGCAGTTCCAGACCAATTTACAACAAAGACCAGTTTGTCATTCTTTTCCGAGCTAGTTTTTCTAAATTTGCAATCAAACACGCGAGTAAAAGTTTGTGCTCTTTGTCGTATCACACACTTTTTCCCTACTCCTTGCACTCTGATTTCTCTGATACAGCTTTTTATTTACTTTAATCTGTCGTAATGTCAAAATTATTAACAAGTCTATGTATTTTTTGACTATTTAATTTGGGAGTTTAAAAATGAAAAAATATTATATTTCTTGTGTGGTCTTTAGTTTTTAATTATCCGCTGGAAAATGTAGACTCGCGTGATAACACTAATATAACACAATTGCAGTCTGATAATGACAAAATATTATTTTCAGTAATGACAATTTCAAATATTATTTTGTAATTACGATAGAGCTTGTAACAACAAGAGGAACTCGTATAAAACACGGAACGTGTCATAGAGTCCATTGTGCATTATAGTTGTGTCATTTTCATGTCGCGTTGCATTGGAGGGGGGGAAATGGGGAACGTCAGAAATTTATTTATTAAGAAAATTTTAATATTTTAATATTTTAGCGTATGTCGATAAATAAATTCCAGAAATAGTATTACATATTTACAAAGATGCTTTAGATATTAGAAAGAATTGCATTTGCAACACTATCGAAACTATCAAAATTTATCATTCTTTCGGATTTATTACAATGATTTAAAAGTTTGTGCTCTTTATAATATTACAAACATCATTCCTCGCGCTGTAATTACTCTGACGCAATTTTTATACTTTCAATCGCCAGTGGTTCCAGTGTTAAGATTAATTTTTACCCACTAAACGTCGTCCAGTGCCATTTTTTCCAGCTCATGTTACGAATACGCGGATTTTTACGTTTAATAAAGAAATGTCACTTCAGGTCAGAAATCCGGAAAGAGTGAAACAAAAGTGTCACTCGGTCCAAACATTGTAGTGTTCGGATCGGTAAAAATAACAAAGTCGTTCCCAGTTGGCAAGGGCATCGATCATCGCGAGCATCGTTGAAAAAAATGGCCACTGGCCAGGCTGATCGAGGCACGGTGGCTCGTCGTTCGTCCTGCTGGCTCGAGAACACGCGATCTGATAATGAGAGAGAGGTGGCCTGGCTCCCTTGTGCCGAAATAAACCGTCGCGCTTTACATAATGCTCGTCCACAAGAAGAAACGATGGTTCCACTCCACGTGGTGGAGAGTTCAACCCTCTTAGTCGCTTGGTATGTCATTTCGGAAAAATCTTGGTGAGAAGATTCTTCGTGAGCTTCCAACTTTGAACAAAAGTTAATTTGCTTTTGGCGTAATGTAAAAAGAACTCTGGAGATTTCTTGTGGAGCAAAGAAAGCAAAGTGCAAGGTACAACAGAAAGTTAACGATACAACAAAGGAACGCAAGCTTCTGTTAACATAAGTATACAAAATTTCCACGGAAAATTATAAATTGGTCATTTTGACTACTTCGGCAAGTTCGATGATTTGTCAAGTTTCATTAAACAAATCCCGGCTTCTCGATGGAAACACTTTGTTTCGTGAAGAAACGAGAAGAGCCGAATTGTCCAAACGTTCGAAAAGAGAAAAGTCGCCGAGTTGATACATCGGTGCTCGCGATTGCTAAAAGAGTTCGTCCACCGCGTTGCACCGCGTCGTCTGTTTCCGTGTAGGTTCTGCCAGTCACTCGACAAGTCATCCTCCTGCTCGTTCGCCTACGTGGAGAAAAAAGAGTGAGTGAGGAGGGGGGAGGGGAAGAAAAGGAAGCGGAAAGCTCGGTGGTTTTGTTGCTTCCTCGTTAACTGGCGAAGAAAGCCACCCCTTTGCACGAAAGCGGGCGCGCACGCGCGATACCGATCGTCTCTCGACGGAAGCGGGCCGAAGTAACGATGCGGCCGCCGCCGGGAGACTCGTCCACGTTCATCGATTCGATTCGACTCGATCCCTCCTCTGCCTTGGCCGATGCGCGGCCCCGTTTCGTTCCTCTTATTATGTCAAATCGGCGAGGCGCAGATCGTTCGTTTGTTTTCAATTTTGACAGCTTGCAACCTTTTCTTCTTTCGTTTTTAACCCTTTTATAACCGATTTGTTTGAAAAGATCTCTGCATGTGGAACAGATCTGATTTCTGGAGTGGTATGTAAAGAGTTGAAAATGAAAACGAACGATGACAACTTTGAATGACGAGTTGTCTCGTACTTGTTCGTCTAACGGCGATTTTGTACAATCAGTTTTGTTACTTGAATTATTATTTAACTTCAATCCATATCGATTAAGTTGAACAATAAAATTACTTTTTATTGAATTTTCAATTTCCTTATAATTTAATTCAATTTTACAACAGCTGCACATACTGTGCGTTTTGACGAATATAATCGGCATCGCATCGTTCCAACGATACAATGTAGATACATACTTTTAAAAGCGGTACCACGGCTGAGAAGTTTTCAAGAATTCTGTTCGAGCTTGCGTGTTTCTACGAAAAGATATCCTCTTGGGATTTTTATAGAAAGAAAGAAGTGTTACTCTTGGAAGTTCGTTAGAGTATTTAAGACATATTAATAAAGAACAGTGAATTTATAAATACATAATAAATATAGTATATATTAATTTTATAATATTTATTTATTTACATCCAAGTCGATAGTTGATTGAGAATTAGACGACAACGATCCACGCCGAAGAATTCAAAAAAAAAAGAAAAGAAAAGAAAAGAAAAGAAAAGAAAGGGGAAGAGGAAAGAAAATCGTCGAAACTGAAAATCCTGCGTCTTTGGTTGAAAATTAATTACCACGTGGACGAGAGTCCCACGCTCGCTGCCCCCGGAAGGAACGCGCGTAGAACGAAAGAGGATGCACAGAAGCCGCTCCGGTCGGCGGTGGCGTGTCCGGAGAGCGTTTAAACGGCTCGAGACGGCTCGGGAAGGACCCCTGGAACGAGCTAATTATGAAATTATGATAATTCCGGCGAGTGGTCGCCGTTCCGGCTCGACGACCGCCGCGCAGTTTCTTCTCTCTCTCTCTCTCTCGCGGTGTTGCCAACCGTCCTCGATTTCGTCCGCGGCTTTCCACCCACTCGTGGCCACGGAATCGTTACTTATGCAACGATGAGAAATAAGAGAGAAACTGGCTGGCCTAAGCCGGCCCGATATCGTTCGTAATTCCGCGTTCGAGACGATCTTCCGAGGGAAGGATCGACTCCAGAAGGGCTTCTTTGAATACTCTACCTTTACAAATGCTTACACGTTAATGCTTCAATAACACTCGAAAGCTTGCAATTTTTTCTTTTCGTGATTCTTGCTGGGTATCGTAATATTTATGCTGTTCTTGTTTTGTACGATTTTCTTTACAAATTACAATATATTTGTATGTTGTACGTTCTATATTACGTTTATTCGTACATTCTGATAAACGACTTGAAACGTTACATGTTACACACACTATAAATTTCATATTACTTATAACATTCGGTAAATTTTTGAATTTTAATATTATTTTCAATCTTTGTAGTTTTAATAATTTAATATGTTTGCACCTATATCGATATTAACTTACGTCAACTTACACATTTACAATTAAACGTCATAAAAAAATATTATGCCTCCGAATATTGACCTGACGATTATTAACATGACACTACGAGTTTGTAACATTATTTGTAACTTCCCAATTTTGAATTTTAATAATCGAATATTATTTTCAATATTTATAACTTTATAATTTAACCTTGTCTTTCTATTTTGTAATATAGTGCGATATTATAGTTACAAACTATCATACTTTAATTACTTAATTACGTATACGTTCATCCAATTTGAAGACAATTCAAGAACCGCACACTAAACAGAAGATTAATTTATACCTGCTAAACAGATCATAAAGAATATTATACTTTCAATATCATGCATATTTCTGCATATTACATACAGCGCGATTCGATAAACATACAACAAGAGAAAATGAGGAACCGAAACGAAACCCAACGAATGGTCGAAAACGGTTCGTCGATTTTCACGAATCATTCTTCCGCGAGGGGAGAAAAATTAGTCCATTGCATATATTTTATGGTATTACGAATATTTCATGGTATTTTATATTCTCTATAGTTAGAGTGCTAGTTTAAATGTTTACTTCAATTTTTCTTTAAAATATTCTCTAAAGTATTCTAACTTCATTTACTATTAACACGATACTTGGTCCATTAACTTACTATTAATATGATTAGTACGATTAGTACGCTAATGTTTTAATAATTTTAAATGATTAAATTTTAATATTGTTAGACAACAATTTTGACAAAACAGTTTTCGACAGTTTTCAAAAACTGTATACCAAACACAAAATTAATGTACGCCTACTAAGTATCATTTCGACATCTGTTAGCCTACTGTCAATATAGTACTGTAATGCTGCAATACTATGAATTTATAATTTCATTTATAATTTCAGTAATTTGGAATTTTAACAGTTCAACATTATCTTCATTATTTACGATTTTAATAATTTAATATTTAACATCTTTCATTGGTTCAACATAATACTTTAACGTGTGTGAAAGAAAATATTATACCTTATCATTCGAAAACTGTACACTAGACACAAAATTAATTTACACTCTACCAAACATCGTAAATAATATTGCACTTCCGGCATCGCGTTACCACGTGTGATTCGATACAACGCAACAACAAGTCAAGAGCCTAACCTAAACCCAACGAAAGAGAGCGTTTCATCGAACCCATTCACCGGTCCGCCGATTTTCGCGAATCATTCTTCCGCGCGCGCGCGCGCGCCCGCGAGAGAGGGGGTCGAAGGAACAAAAAAGAAAAGAAAAAAGAAAAGAAAAGAAAAGAAAAGAAAAGAAAAAAAATTAGTACGTCGGAGTAATCGGCCACTTTGCCCGGTTGTTTTCAAGCTGCATGAAGATAGAGCATCTCATGAATGGTAATTGCCAAGCGTGCCGGCGCGCACGAGGTGTATCTTGATAAGCGGTTGGTTGGTGCGCGTTCGGAAAGTCGGCGAGGAGAGAGAATCCGCGGGCTTCGTTAGAGTTATTGCATTGTTCTGTTCAATTCCGCGGATAAAGCGACGGGCGCGGAGTGAGAGACGCGCGCACGGAGCCCTCTCGCGTTCGCGTGACCGTCGGTCTCGGCTGGCTAGGCCTCTTCTTCTTCTTCCTCCTCCTCTTCTTCTTCTTCTTCTTCTTCTTCTTCTTCTTCTTCTTCTTCTTCTTCTTCTTCTTCTTCTTCTGTTTCTTCTTCTTCTTCGTCGTCCAGGCCGCCATTACGGGCGAACGCCACGGCCACCGTGCTTCCATTCCGTGCTTCCATTCCGTGCTTCCTCGCCGTTTTCTCCATTTCTCCTTCTTCTGTATGTGTCTGTGCATGCGCGTTTGTGTGTTGTTCGTCGAAAGTTGAACTTTGTTGCCTGAGTCTTTGATTTCGGTCTCGGTTACCCTAGATCAGAGTTCGTTGCCCCTGTTCGCGGCTAGTAAACGAGATTGGTAAATAAAAGGAAAATTGATAAAAATAACACAGTTATTATAATCCGCCAAGTTTGTTTGAAATTGAATGAAAAAGGCATTGGATTCTGGTTTAATTAAACGGGATTGGTTAGAAATAATTATAGGACTAATTAGTGACGAGATCGATAATTATCAATAAATAAAGTTGAAAATTGACATAAACAGCACAATTATTATAACTCGGCAAGTTTGTTTGAAATTGATCGTAGAATTGAATGAAAAAGGTATTGGATTCTGGTTTAACCACTTGCGCTGGCAACTGATTGCGGACCATAACGAGCGACCAAACCGTATACAATAATTCGTTGCTTCCTTTTTGAACTCGTCGGTCACGATAGATCACTGGATAGAAATTATTGAGAAAATTTATTATTTACTTTATACCTGCGTTATACTTAAATATACTTAAATATACTAAAATTGAGGAAATACTACTGCAATTTTGACAAAAAAAATTCTCAACGTGCGTGGCACGTCATTCAAGCGCAAGAGGTTAATGCGGGATACAACAAGTATCGATAAATAAAATGAAAATTGATATAAATAACACAATTATTCCGCCAACAATAAGATTAAATTTGTACATTTGATCGTAGAATTGAATAAAAAGTATCATTCTGGTTTAACACGTGATGGAAATAATAATCGGCTATTTTCAAATCCAAGAATATAAGGATTTCTGAAAAGTTAATAAACGTAGATATCAAACTAATCACGATGATACGAAGTAAATAAATCTTTAATAAAAAAGTATGTATGTGTGATTGTTGCCTCGTGGTAGAGTAAAAATCTCACACCTTGAAACGAGGCTGACTCAAAGTATCGGTAATTTCTCGCGTGCCAGAAACGAGGATAACGCGAGCAATTATGATTCGAGCAAGAATTCGCAAATTCGTTGCGTGAAAAGAAGAAAATCTGCACGGAGGTTAATCTTTCGTCGGCGATCAACGAGGAACGAAACGGATTGATACATTTCCCAGCTGCCGAAGGATGTGCACGTGTATCGACGTGCAGTCGGTCGCGTGCGGCTGTGCGCTAGGACAGATGGTGGAAAAAGACGGCGATGGAATTGGAGAAAACGACAAGGTGTATCGAGACGCGAGCATTAGCTCCGACGATTGCATATTTAAAATGCGGTTCCGGTGATCAGCTGCCGCGGCTCCGCCACTTTTCGACAATAATCCTCGTAGCCCGCGGCCCTCGCCACGCGAACCAGCCCCTTGTTAACGAAAACCAGCACAATTTTCTGCAAACGTGCTGATCTTTCCTCCTCGTGCGTGTTACACTGTTTCAATTGGTAAGGTTAGAAGAAAGAAGAGTAGTATGTAAACATTCAAGAAGGAAATTTATCAAGAAATAAATTAATGTAGCCTCGTTTTCTGTACTGGTTCAGTATCGTTCAGTACAAAGTTCGAGCTTTCGAAGCTTTCAGTTATTTTTTAAAACTCGAAATCTTGAAAGTCTTTGAAATAATTCTCCGCGAATTTTAAGATTCTTGATTATTAATGAAATTAATACGACATTTTCGTTTTGTAAAAATCAGCATTATGTATTAACCCTTTGCACTCGATTGTCCCTTCCGAAGAAATTTTCCATTTCTTTCGATTGTGGATTCTCGAGAGACTCGCGGTGACGAAGAAAGAAGAAAAAAATGGAGCACAAAGGGCTCGTGACGCGAGAGAGGGTGGCCAGGAAGCGGATCGTCGATCGGTTGCGAACAAGAAAGGAACACGGGTGGTTTCGAGACGGTCATTAGCCTGTTAAATTGCGACGCGGTGGCGTGTGCGATTTCGCGGGGCTGTTAAAAAAAAAAAGGAGAAAAAAACAGAAAAAAAGAAGAGAGAGAGAGAGAGAGAGAGAGAAATACGGCGATGTTTATCCGAACGAAACGGACCCTTCCGCGATCGTAGCGCGATAATGCGTTTACCATCGATTCTCCCGGAGATCGTTGTATGACACAGGAGTGATACATATCGTCGGTTGTCCGTTTGTCCACGGGAACCTCGTCGTTTTTTCGAATTCGTGTCGTTCAACGGGTTTACAAGCCTCCATCTTACCTCACACTGTCGCACTTGGAAGATGGTCCGAGATATCGTTGGTTAAAATATTCCGAGTGGTCCGGGTGGCTCGTTTTAAAAAGTGGCCTCCGACACTGTTCTAGGAGTTGCACGATGGACCGCCAACCTCTTTCGGAGCAGGATCGGTCGAAAAATTAATCGACAATCGAATTTTTCAGTGGTCTTGAATTACAATCGCAACGTTCCAAAGCTTCGGTTGTTGGTCATTTTCTAGACATTTTCTAGACATTTTCATAAATGTCTAGAATATAGAAGAAGGTTAAGGTTAAAAGATAATATATAAGATTAATCTTGATTAACTTTTCCAGTTTGTATAATATATCAGTGATCGATAACTTTTAAATGATCGAGCGATTAACTTGTATTTTATTACAATCTGCTGTTTCTTCCCACTGCCATGACACATTTGAGCACATTTGTTGATCACCTTGGATTATGCTACTCAATATATCGCTCACAAGCGATGTTTTCAAACTGAATGTTTATTAAGTGTTTGAAAAAACCGACATTATTTAACGTTATTAAACGTTGCATTGTCATTGAAAACTTGAAAATTGTCATCAAAGAACAATAGAGGCCACAAACGAGAAAAATGAAAGAAGAGAAGACAAAGCAAAATCAAACTCTTTTTTATAAAACACACAGCAGTTTGATTGGCGACGTAAAGGAAACATGCCACCAGGTGACACTTTTATCGCTTCTTACTGAAATTTGGAGTTTTCCAAGTAAACGGCAACTTTTTTATCTTAGACGACGAGTCGCCGAAATGAAGTTTAGGATTGACGTGTGCGCACGTCGAGCGCAGGCAGCTGGTTAAAAATCTCTCGTTCGCGAACGACGCTCGTGGCAACGCGACGGAGGAATCGGGACGAAAAGTGGCTGGCGGCGTATCTTGGCGGGAAACGAATCGCGCGCGAGTGGCATCGGACCGGAGAGCAAGGCGTATCGACAGGGCTTTTTCTGCCTGGCGTCGCGTGGAGACGCCTTTCAGAGTGGAATCTCTGGCAGTCGACACGGTCGATTAGTCGATCGAGGCCAGGCACCGGGATTTCGTAAACGCGAGATAAAACCCTCTCTTCTCTCCCTCTCTTTCAGCCCCTGTCGTCGCTCGCGTGTCGTTCGTCCAACGAACGAACAAACGAAACGTATATATAACCGGCCGGTACACCTATTTCTCTCTCTCTCTCTGTCTCTCTCTGTCCACGTTCCCTCTTTTTCCCTGTTTCCCCGTGATTTTTGCACAATGCACGGCCAGCCGGCGAGGCTTTGTTTTAAAATTATCAACGCGTCGCACAATCGGCCGTCGCCTCGCGTCCCCGAACAAAGAGAACTTTATTCTTTTCTCTCTCTTTCTATCTGTCTATCTGTTTGTCTCTCTCTCCCCCCCCTCTCTCTCTCTCTCTCTGTTCACGTTGTTTCACTGTGTTTGGACTCGGTCTCTCTGTCGTTTGATCTTCCCTCGTTGTCGCTCATCGCAGCGCGATTCACCGACAACTTCCAACCTCCACGCTTCTTCCTACATCCCCCTGGCTGCCTGTCAATGTTGATATCCCAGTGGATTCGTGTTTCTGCTGTGAGCTTGTTTCTTCTCCAACGATCTCTCTCTTTCTCTCTTCGACAAGTGGGAATATCTGCCATAGAGAGAAAAAGAGAGACACAAGGTTTAGGTGTGAAGATTTTGGATAAAGAAGTGAGGGTTAGAGCGAGGCTGCTGGACTACGTTCGAGGTCTATTTGTGAAGAGATTTGGGAGTAATTCGAGATAACCGGAATAGGTTCGTGTTTTGGGGTGTAATTTGCTTTTTTCTTTTTCGTCGAAGTTTAAATTTGGGCATTAATGATTTTAAACGTCGGATGTTTAATTTTTAATTTCATTTCTCTTGAAAGACAAATCGGGTATGAAGATTTTTAGACGAAGAGAAGTCAAAATAAGAGATTTGGATTGGGTTTATAATTTTAAATGTTGGATATTTAATTTTCAGTTTCTTTTCTCTCGAGAGAAAGACAGAGTTTAGATTGAAATTGTTAGGTAGAAGCTAAAATTTAGGTATGTAGATTTTGGATAATAAAGACAAGTTGGAATTAGTTGCATTGGGTTTGTGATTGTGGATGTTTAATTTTCAATTTTTTTCCTCTAGAAAGAAAGACAGAGAGAAAGTGATAAAGATTTTATAATAGACGTGTAACTTAATACATTAAAAAAATGTATAAAATTCACGTTGAAATTTAATATTTCTTCTCTTTGGCTAAAGAGAAGTTAAAATGAGGTTTCTTGAAAGAAAGACAGAGAGAAAGTTTTGGATAATAGGTTGGACAAAGAGAAGTTAAACCGACGGGATTAGATTGTGTTAATGATTTCAGATGTTGGACATTTAGATTGATGTATGTGCAGAGATTTGAGACTAATTTGACATTTGATACCAAACAGGTTTGTATTGAGATTTAATGTCTTTCGTTGAAAGGGAGAAACACAGAGAGAAAAGAAACAAAGTTTAGGTTTGATGTGATTAGATTTTCTTTTTTATTTTTTAAATGTTTTACGTCATATCACCTATTAGCTGTTATCATTTACCGTATAACAGTGACATACACATGGTTACAAAGGCTAATAGTTATCTTTCAGGAAATTTATTCTCACACAAATCTTGCTCAATTCTTATCCCATTTTGTTCCTTCATTCTGGTACTTGGGATAAAATGTATTCAATAGTTCAATAATAAGTACAACTCCTCTTTTTCTTGGAGGCCCTATCCAAAAGATGAACCGATCTTCCAACCTTTTGGGTGATCGAAACACGATGAAAAAGAAAATCTAATTTTGATGAGGAGAGTTCGAAGCTCGAAGCGCGGAAGAACTCATTTTTCTTTTTTCTGTCTTTTTTTTTTTTTTTTTTTTCTCGAACGCGGGTTTTTCCAAGTGCGACCTATCAATCGGCCCGGGGAAACACGTTCTGCAGCGAAACAGTGCAAATCACAGCGGCGCGTACAGCGATGCATGTCATAATGAACGGCTGGCGACTTTTTGTTTCGGTCCCGTCGGCCGGAAATATCGGCCATTTTGAATTTTCAATTTTCAACGCTCTAGTAAGCCCCTTCGGCTCTCCCGGCTGCCTCCCCCATCGCCCATCCGCCCCCTGGCCTCCCTCTAGCCCGTGCGATCCATCGCAGACCGACGATTCGCCACCCGTTCGATTCGCTTTTTCTTTTTTTCTTTCTTTTTTCTTCTTTCGTCGATCCACCACACTCGGAATTACGCGCATTTGGCATTTAAATATGCTATCGCATTCGAGAACAGAAGACGCTTCTGACCTCGGATCACGGACTTCTTTGTCTCGAGCATCTGAAATTCTTGGACAGCTGAATTCTACGTGTATACGTGTAACTTGATACGTAAAATGTACAAAATTCAGTTTTCTTTCGTCGAAAGAGAGAAAAATTTTAAATTTGCTAAGTGAGGATTTTGGCTAAGGAGAAGTTGGAACGAGGTAGTTTCAATTGGGTTTGCGATTTTTCGATATTTTTGCCAACGTTGTTGTATATGTATTATTTGTATATTTCACTATTTATTGACGCGAATTAGTTTAGATTACGTCAAGACGTGAAATACGCAATCGTTGCACATTGTTGGATCTCAAGACCTCTCGGCTCGAACTTCTTTTATCTGAATGACAGAATGCTTCAGCGTGATTCTGCATTAGACTTTTCTCAACAGTATCGCGTATTGTATATTTTCGAAACAAGTTAAATAATGCGTTGCTGATATTTATTCAATATCAATCAATCCTCATTTTTCTCAACATTGTTGCATGTCGTTTGCATCGTATTGCAGTGAAAGTAATTTTGTTTTCCTAATCAATTTTGTTTTTCTTTCCATGTCAAACAATAACCAACCTCAATGTGATCACGAGTTACACCTACGCAAAGTACTTCTCAACTTGTTTCGAAGATGTACAAGTGTAACATTTTGAAAATAATCAAGTAACATGTTAATACTGCATTCAAGTTCGACACGTATTTCTCTAAAAAGACACGAATCATTTGATCAGCGTCGTCTAACGAAATTAGTGAGAAAAAAAAAAAAAACTCGTCGAGTTTGCATCCCAATATTTTTATCGTCGTTTGTCTATTTGTCAGAGTGGGTGGAGCGGCAATTACTTGTGGCAAGCAAAGAGCCGAGCGCTTTTGGAATTTGTTTGAACACAACGTCGAACGCTCTGCCGATCTTCTTCTTCTTCCCCTTGCGAGGCTCGTATTAACTATCTTCCTCCCGCGGGGAATTCATTTCGTGGCTGGATGATTTTTATGGCCGATCACGGCGAGATAGCCGGTACACAGACCGGCTGCTAAATATTTCTCAGTCGGATGTCTTCGTTTCTCCGCAGAAAATTGCTGTTTTCATGCATTCCTAATTAACGCCGGCTTTCTTTCGAATCTCTATCCTGATTTACGGTTGCTCTACAAAAACTGGATATTACTGCACGTCACGCTCCCGTTTCTCTTCTCCTTTTTTTCTCAACGAAACAAATTTCTTTATCTGCACGCCGTAAGCTCGCGAGTGCAACATTTGAACACATCTCTAATGAGACTTGATCATAAATATAGATCAAACTGTCATCTTATTAACACTATCTTAAATTGTAATAATAGTAATAATTCCTCTTCCGGTACCAACAAGTAGATGGAGTAATAATAATTTTTCCAAAAGAATACCTAAGATATTGATAAAAACAGCGTGCATAGTGTATTGATTCAATTACTCGATTCTCTTTATTTTTGATATTACTTGAAAGTTGTGCATCCATGTATTTTTATACTTTGAAAATACTTGTTGCTTCACCGTGCTATTTATAATTATTATCAAGATATATCGTCAATGTATCTTCTGTTTTGTCATACTAATACTCGTATAGCGTAATATTAATACATCGGAGTATTAACACTAACGAATATAATAATAAATATAACAGATATAACAGATAGATATCGAAAATATCAAGTATCATATTAATATTCGTTATTGTCATTCTATTGAAAATGAATATGATAGTAACATTGACGACTATAGAATTCATAATCAGTTGCTGTCCTCGCAATACTTTTGAATGGCCGTAATAAATAATATAAATGTAAATACTATAATGAAATAAATATAAATACTATAATCAAACAATGAAATTTCATACATTTCATAGATACAGTTCAAATTAAACCTTCTACTCAATCTTTCGCTATCCGTGGCTTCTCGAATTTCGAATCAATTACGCGCGACCGTGGCTGTCATCGAGTCTCACGAGTCGTTGCCGGCTCGTCCAAATAATTTAATAATCACCCAAGATCGGTATCGTTGTAGACGACCGATCGACAGAGAAGAAACGTTAGAAACGCTCGTGTAATTTCGTTGAACCGTAATGGAAAAGTCAACTGTTCCTCCTTATCAACGCGTGTCTATCTGTCGTGTCGACTCTAAAAATACTTAAAAACCAGGTTGAACGATCGATAACCCGGAGAAGAGAACACGACGCTGCACGTCCACGCGGAAGACAATCGGCACGACGCGACCTAACGAGATAACTAACTGTTTCTCCTTGCCTCTCGTAGAAACTCTCAAAGTTTCTATCTTACGATCGTGTATCTGGTACTCGTAAGAATGAAAAAAATGAAAATTGCAAGTTTTCGGAATGAATCTGCCAGTTAAGATCAACTTATTGTAGAAAGTTGAGAAAGATTGATAATTATTTATAAGTGTGCCCTGAAGTTGGATTTTACGAGTAACATTCCTGTTTCTCAAATTAAATATTAAATAGTTTCGTTAATATCGATCGTGTTATTTTTTAAAACGTTGGAACATGCTGTACCTAACCTAACCTATTGCAATTTAACCACGTATGTAGTACAATTATTAATAACATGATGGAATTTTAATAGTGTAATATAATAAAATAATATAAATATGATTAAATATAATATAAATTCAATTACGAAATTGGAATATCGACTTGAAGGATTCAAGGTCTCGATGTTCTAGTATTAATACAATAAATAATGCAAATTGACATGCAAACATTTGAATCGATACAGAACTCGCGAATCACGTGACCCGCGAATCAACCAATCGCTAATTTTCGTTGCATTAGCGTTGCAACCAGAAGAGGCCCCCGCTGAAATCACTTTCAGTGATAAGAAATATTAATTATACAAATTATCGTATCATTAATATATGTATGTACATTAATACATAATCATGCATGTCATAAAATAATGCAATAAATAATTAATAAAATATTCTGTCTCACGATGCGAATAAAGACACAAAGATGCAAAATCTAGCTACATCAGACACCTTCTAGACTTTCCAGACTTTCGTCCTTCGAAATGACGTTGAAAACGACAGACAAGTACAACAGTTTCTTCCCTCCTCGTGCAAAGTCGAGGTTTGCCAAGATAGAAGTTCCCCTGATCGATAGATAGATCGACAGACGTTCATTAGAGGTCGGGTGACGAGGGGCCCGGAGCAGGTGTAAGCACCCGGTACGCGCACCCAGTTGGGTGAACGACACCTGCGGAGGCGCTCCAGACCGGGAAATTATGGCGCGTAGTCGCGCGCGATATTTATTGCTCGGCCCACTATCGCGCGGAATCGTCGTAATTTATCCACCGTGTCCCTGCTCGTCCGTTGCCTCGCGTTAATTGTGGGATATCGAGCCGGTGGTGGCTTCACCTCTGCCGATGATAGAGCAATTTAACGATTCATTAGCGCTTTCCACGCCAAGATTCCGCGCGAATCTCTGTCGCACTCTCGCGTCTTTCGCTCGGTTAATCCACTTCTCTCTCGTTCTCTTGTTTTTTCGAGTCTCTGGAGAGATCGGCGATTAGTCGAGAGTTAGTCGGACGGAACGACTTGTTGATAGTTTCTCCCCCGTTTCTTAACAGATACTCGAAAGATTACATCCGTTGGAAGCGTTAATCGACGAGCTTCTGCGGTCGATTATTTTTCGCATTCGTGTGTCTGAAATGCCTCCTCGTGATCGTTCAATTAGAGAATACCATTAATTCCGCGATCGTGAGATGGTCGATTCGATTGAGCAATGAGATTCTTTCTTGCGGTTGACTTTTCTTATTTTGAATATATGTAATTCTTCTCTGTAAAGTTCTCAGATTCAATCCTTTCAGATTGACGTTAACAGGTTAACGTTTGATATATAACGTGTGATATCGTGTAATACTAATTGTTTCTAGCTAGTTTCTTTTTTTCCGTATCCTGAAACAGTTATTTCTACAAAATACACACGTAATTGTTTATCAATGATCAATTTTCGATTTGACATTCGATATGTATAATTAACAATTATTGTTTACAATTACAATCACCATTATATTCGTAATGTCGTAATAATGGCCAACATGTATAATAATAATGTTTCAGTCTCAAGAATTGAACGCAAGCATCCTTTGCTTATACTCCTCCGACAAATGCTAACGATTCGACGATTGCTTGTTGCATTTAATCGCCTTTTTGCGATATTTCTCGCAAAAGTTTCGATTTCAGTTCCTTCGTGAAGCGAGATTCGTCCTTGTTCGAAGATTCTTCGCGAACGTCAGAGGAATGGCTAGAGTGACTGTGCGTCTGTTTCATTTGGCGCACGTGTCTAGACATTCTTGTTCGTTCAATCATTGCGGACGTTCGTTAGATTCCAGCTAACGGTTTATCTCGATCGCGAATACACGTCTCAATTGGCGGCGGTCGACGCTCATCCGCGTACGATGATTTATAATGCCGCTTCGTTGCGAATTGTTCGCCGACAGACGTTTCTTACCCTGAAAGAAATTTTCTAAAGAGCATTTAAGAGTCTACGCCAAATGAACGAATGCTCGTTCAACTTTGATCAAATTACGCACTGTTGGACTAACTTATTATGATAATATAATATATAGTATAGTGGATTGTTATAATTATATAACAACTTATTATTTACTATCATATTCATAATGTTACGAATTCGTACTATTAATTCTAATAATCTATTTTTTATCGATGATGTGTTTGCACAATAAACGCACATTGTATAGTAATGTATGTATTAATACAGTCAAGTGTTACAATTGCTTTACTTACGTTTAAAAAAGGGGGAAAAAATCTTACACGATCGTGTCAAATTTCTATGAAATTACGAAGAATGCATTCTGAAATGTAATTATACATATATAATTATATAAATACATATATAACATCAACGTTACAATAATACTTGTAATACATAATATAAATATTACATAATATGTATTCAATACACATATATTTGTATATTGTTAGCATATAATAATAATATATTACACGCATAATATTGTCGGTCACTTTGAAAAGTACATCGTGAATATCAACAAACGAAATAACGATGCTTTCTCAAATAAGCAAAATTTACCCAAACTTAGCCGTAAAAAATTCGACAAACAGTTTAAAATGTCTCAGATCCCATCACTGTGCTCAGATCACGACTCTGAGCTTAACCAATCTGCGAGGCAATAAAACCTAACCTAAACCTTCCCTGTGCTGATTAACGACATCTTGCCTCGACACCCCCGAACAATCCTTGACGAAGAAAAGAAAAGAGAGAAAGAGAGAAGGAACCTGCGCGCGTCTAATTTCGTCGCCGCGGAAAATCTCGCGGTAAATTTCCCGCTGGTTAAATCGCCAGATATGAAAAAAAGAAATATCGCGACCTCGAGTTGGCGGACGATCGCTACTCGCGATTAATAAACGCCGTATATACTGTTATCGCGCTTAGAACGTATAATAGGTGCATACGTACGTACATGTACACGGTCGGTAACTGGCCACCGCGTATCTGCCGGTATACTTAATACGAAATAATAAAAACCGGCCACGGCGAGACGTGTTCGGCCACGTCACCAGATAATCGTGAATTATCTACAGGCCAGCTGAAACACGCAGATAAAACGTGTGACGTATACGTGCACTTAGCTACCGTTCGCCTGTGTGCACGCCTGCGTCTCTGTGTGCCTGTGATAGAGGCTCGCGTGCCACTCGCTTATGCACGCTCGGTTATCTAGATGCTTATCTGACCGGTTTATCGGTAATTTATCTGAACGGGCATTAGTTTTTGCCGGCCGATGGCGTGCACCCACCAGTCCTCCGCGAGGTTAGATTATTCATTATATGGAGCAATCCTTCGCCCTTCTTCTGCTATCCTTTTAGGTTATGCTCACGTACGTATGCATGGCCGTTTGTTCGTAAGTCACCGGACATTCGCTTAGTTTGGACGAAACGATTATTGAAACGCGTTATTGATTCAAATGTAGGTACATGTAAGTATGTTTGTATAAGTGTGTACTGCTGTGTGTATGTTAAATACTTGCTCCGTTCGAACGATATGATTATCAAAACGTTGATTCAATTTTAGGTTATACGTGTGTACGTGTACATTGCCGTTTGTAAGTCAGTAGTAGACATTTGCTTCGTTTAATGGAAATGATTGGCAGAACGTTGATTGTGTACGAGTTGGTTACTTGCCCCATTTGAATAATTATCGGGATATTGATTCAATTTTAGGTTACACTGTCGTGTACAAGTTACTTACCTTGTTTAATCTTGTTATGGATATTTACCTTGTTTGATCAAAGTGATTATTTGGAGCATAAGGTAAAGTGTTTTGTTATATAATAATATTAATGGTATGTAATCTATAAATATTGAACATTAACCCTATCATTATCTATAAATATTGAATATTAATCCTATCGTCGGATTAATATAGGTAACAACAGTAATTTGTTATAATATAGTAGTGAATACGAATTCGTAAAAGATTCAGTAGAAAATTCAGTTAAATGAGGAGTTGCAAAATGGAATAACTTGCGATTGATAATGACTTGTAATTTTTTTAATTCTCAATTAATTAAGAGTTGCGAATTAAAAATTTAACGAATTTAACCCGTCTTTTTAGGAAGGGAATTTCTAATTTTCTTTAAAAATTAAAAATTTGTTTAAAAGTTTCCTCCGCTATTTAAATCTCCAGCACATCGATCCAAGTTTATACTCGCGTCATCAAACGTGTCGTACGTTTCACTTAATCAGAAACGTCAGATTTCGATAACGAAGCTTCCCGAATAATTGTATACCATTTACGGGGAACGCTGGCACACGTAGCCAACCCCCGATTTCCCCCGGTCAACGGGGATGGGATATTCGTCTTCGGTGGCTCGGGTGGCGTGCATCGACTTAGCCCTTTCAAGGGCTAAATTATGCATAGCGCGCCGTAATTCCAACGTATGTACGTGTGCAAAAGCCTACACCTGCCCGGTACAACGTCTGACATTTATTAATTACGTCGAAGGAATTCTCGACTACCTCGAGGAACCATCGATCAGAATTTACTTTCGCAATTAATGGAAATCTGACAAATTTGAGGAAATCTCAAGTCTTCGAGAGTCTTCGGTGGTGTTGTTTGAAATATTTTGTATTTTATAATATTCTTAATATATACCAAGACTTGTGTATATTCTCCAAATTCACTCTGCGAGCTATTCAAAATAAGATACGACAGGTTTAAAAACAGCTACAAAAGTTTTGCGAAATATTTTGTAAGAAAATATTTTTCGCAAGGTTCTAATCAACGAGCGCGTTCTTTGATCGAGCGAAAGTTAACGAGCGAGTTACATACGTACTTATATATCAATTTTCTGGTTCGAGTAACTTGTAATTTCGATCCTTACCGGGTTTATCAAGCGCACGTTTCACGGTTCACGGAGACGAAAGATCATCGGGCCGATTTGCTGCGCGCGTATCGACCTCGATTAGATGCCCCCTTCGGATAAACGGGGGGGGGGGACGATTAATAATTAATTATTCCCGTTGGTTATCGCGCGATCGACGCGCGTCGTTATCGATGAAGTCGTCATTGGAAACTCGTTCCTCGGTTTTCCTTTTACCTTTCCGCGAGCCAGATGATCGTCGATCGATCCTTATCTGTTATTAATTATTAACCGAGGAGAAAACGGTGGAGGATGATTGCTATAAAACGGGAACGATCGTCTCTCAACCATTTATAACATACTTTGTTATCCCACGATTTTTCGTGGTCAAAATTTAATTTGGATATTTTAAGAATAATAATTTTTCTCTGATGAAAATGATAACTCTTCGAAGCTTCAAATATTGTACGTTGCATCAAGAAAAGAAACTTTATCCTACTTTTTCCATTTGTTTTTAATGCAGAATAGCTTCGATTTCCTCGAAACTGAAATTTTAAACGAAGAATATATTGATTCAGTTTCACGCGTAGAATTACCATTAATGTGGAGGTTTTCTTAATTTTATATTAACGCTATAACTATTAACGCCTTGACTGATAAGACTGAGTTGAATCAAAATTACCAATTGGTAGTTTGAACGGCTCGTCGTAAAAAATGTACAAATATACGATCAAAGCTAGTGTGCTTTATTGTATCGTGAGTTTAATTTCCCTAATACAAATTTTGCAACAAGTTCTATTAATCCCCAAGTATTTTATAGTAATTTTCGAATAATTTAACATTCAAGTGCTTTGTATTTGATAACCCAAGTATTTAATAATCCTAGCGTCAAAAATCAGAAAATTTTAGGTTAGGTAGGTTATGCGCGCGCAAGAAAGAAAGAAAGAAAGAAAGAATGAATGAAAAAAAAAGAGAAATTCGGTAAAGAGCAACACGAAAGCCAGCGGCTCGTCCTCGTAAAAGAAATATATCGAGGCCGGTGATCTAGCGCCGCCATGGAAGATAATTATTCACGTTTAGATAACGAACGGCCGGCGATGATATCGAGCGGAGGCGTCCATTAGCGGGGCTAAGCGTCGGGCCGAGCAAAGGTATATCTATTTATCATCAGATAACGTGTCGGGAATTATCTCGAAAACTCGCCTCGAACGGCTCGATATCGCTCGCGTGTCGCAGCAACACGCGTCCAACCCCGTTCCACTTCGTTCCAACTCCTTTTCGCTCGAAATTTCCTCTCGTTGCTTCGCGTTCCAGATCCGCCCAACTCGTAGCTCCTTCCGCAGAGATCTGAGACACCTTCGAAAACACTTTTTTGCAGTTTGATGACTAAAATTGTGAAATTATAATAACAATGTAATAAATATCCATGTATTTCGTACATGTGTCGTATATAGGTCGATTAACATATTTCGATCGTAATTATTTATATAGTGAAATTGACAGTCTGATGGCGGTTCAAGATTCTTTCGTACACGATAAAAAAATTGTAGCAGTCGGATTGTAATAATTCGTATTATTTAACGAATTTAATGAATTTCTTCGACACAAATCTAAATTGCAAATTAAATTTGAAATGCATTAATAATTGGAATTTACATACGTTAATAAGTTGTAATAAGAAATTATAATTATAACATAATTAAGAAATCACAATAATCATAATGTGATTAATATGCAGAAATTTATTATAACACGGTATTACATTGCATCTACTAAATTATTATTATTTAACGTAATTTAATGTTATAATAAATTATCACAGTTAACACAAGTAGAATCGCATAATTTCCAAATTAAATTTCCACTAAATAATTATATCGTCATTCTAATGAGGAATTATATGATAATACGATATTAACCGTCAAATTATTATTATTATTTAACATCTATTGTTACAGTAAATTATATTCAATTTTCTCAACAGAGCATCCAACTGTGCTTTCGAGCAGAAACTGTATGCAAAATGGCGCAGTTTTTTCAAATTAAATTCCCAATTAAAGTCCCTCTCACGGCGAGCCTCACTCGAAAACCTTGAACTCTCAAATAACGTGCTTCGTACACGTGCATGTAGGTACCTACTTTTACCTACTGTACCTCCGATCGTCCCTCAGATTACCCGACAGCAGAATGAAGTAACGAACCGTCCGGTTAGAGGCATGCGGTATCGCGACCTATTAAAATACCAGCTATTAGAAATTAAATATTCAGAGGAGAGGTTCACGCGAGGGCGCGCAGGCGGGCTTGCGGCGGCCACGAAAATCGGCGAAAGAGGCGAAGTACGCGCGAGGGCCCGTGCTTGTCCGGTAATATACGTTCTCTCACGGAAAGCCGCTGCCACTTCCGGCGTGGCTAACCGATTATATATTCGCCGCGCAGAAGGACGAAGTCGGAGAGAATCGGCCGTTTAAACACGAGCCAGTAAGCTTCCACGAGGCTTGTCCAGTGGCCGGGATCACGCTAACCCCTCGTTAAGTCATAACTTACCCCCACCCCCGGGTCACCTCTGCACCGGCCTACCCTCCAGCGTTCTTATTTATAAGGCATCTCTCTCTCTCTCTCTCTCTCCCCCCTTTTTTTCTTCCCCTGAGCTCGGATTTGGAATGATTAAATATCAATGGAAAACTCGGCGATTAGAAATGTGTACTTCCTTTTTTCCTCGTGAATTTTTTGGGGCGAGAGATTCCGGGGAGAGGGTGAGTGTAGATTTTTGGGCGTATTTAAATTTGGATCGATATACGTAGGTAGAAAAGTGGAAAATTGTTTCGATTAGTATTCTGCGAATAGTATTGCAAAAAATACTTGTAACACGTACGTGATTTGTTTTAATAAGTTATATTAATAATATTATATAATCGATGATATTATTAACAATATAGTCTCGATGGATGTTATGCAGTAAGCTGTACAAAAAAATCCAGTTGACACTGCTGAATATCGTACAATAATAATAATAATAATAATAATAGCGGACAATATCAACGAGTGACATTGAATTACATTTTCATAACGAACGAATAATTTCTCAAATTTCTAATTACGTGTGTGTTATAATATAATAATTAATAATTTATTAAACCTATTATTATTTATTATTGTTACTTTTATCGCGTGTTAAATCTGTTTGAAAGAGAGTATATCTTTCTTACAAAGTTCGATAACTTTCAGAATCCTTTGCGCGTCAGGAATCAGACTGATCCCAACGTCGTTCAGGTCGATATCCTACGATATTTTCGAATATTCCTAGAAATTCGCGTGGAATTTCCAGTTTCAGGCATGGCCGGCGGTTCTGCTCGCTTATTCCAGGAACCGGCCGCGCCGTGTTCCCCGCCGTTTCTTTTCTTCTTTTTCCTCCCCTCATCGCGAATCAACGCCGACGGCGAGCAAACGACTGTGACCGACCGCGTTCACGGGTTATTAAATTCCTACGAGTTTGAATATATACGCGCAAGATCCGCGAACCGCGGCCACGTCGCTCCGGGCCGTCTATGCAGAACCATTCGACGCGCGAAACACCATCGAACCGCCGGTCGTTATACTACTGCACCCCTTTGCGTTTCGAATAAAGTAGGAAAAAATAGCAGTTGAAGTAGTTGATGATCCATATATCTTGGATCAAATGTGAAGAGACTTTGCGAATTGCGCGGATTCGTATACACGTTCTCATCGATAGAATTCCATTGACGCGTGCTTGTATCCGTATTATTTTTCTGATAAGAATTTGCAGTATACGTTATTAGTATTTGCGTAGTAATTTACATATATAACGAATATAATCAATATATTGAATATTGTAACAAATTTATTATAAGATTTACGTATATATATTATTTAATATTATATTATACTATGATAAATTTAACGTTATTAATATCATTATTACAATATTACATATATATGTGCGTGTGTGTTTAATAATGTTGTATTATAATAAATTTGTATATATTGACCACGTTATACAATATTGAACTGTTGAATTGATTGATTGAAAATCGTATTATAATTATAATTTTTGGGCTACACTTATATTGTAATGTGATTATATTGTAATAGATAAAGATATGTATATATATATATATATATAAATTGAAGAAAATAGAATCACTCAAAATATCAGGTAATATTAGAGAAATTCCATCAAGTTTAACTCTTGGTACCACTGGATATTTAAATGTGTAATTTTGGAATTTTTTTATTTGATTGATTTGGTTCAATTTTATCTTACTAATCTCTCTGTCAGAAGAAATACAAGATACAAGTAAAATAAAATTAAATAATTTCAATTTTTGTAACATAGTACAAATTAAACACTTAGAATCCTACTTGAGGGTTAAATAACATGCCAGGATCTACAAAATTATTGAAAGAATTAAAGCACCAGATTGTCACAATTGTCAGAGGAAAATTACTCCAATTTAATTAATTACCAAATCATTAAATTTGAATTAGTTGAAGTCATTGAAAAAGAATTTGAAAAATATATAATTTGGCAATATTACGTGTAATTCAGAAACGCAAAATTGCACAGAAAATTGTCCACCAAAGTTCTAATCTTTTTCTAATCGTATCTCCAAGACCACGAATTTTTTTAAAAATCCGCATCGAATTTCACGATGATCGCAATTTAAAAAACGAAGCCCGAGCAAAAATTACACGTTGCAACAACTACTCTACTTTCGTATATATTTCATATATTTCTAAACGTTGTTCGAATCCTGTGTCCTTAAATTTTAGAATCCGCAATCAGATTATGTTAAAACGTGATTAGTCATACGAATTAATTTATAGCTAATTCGACGATACAACGAACGTGTCACTTACGTGTGTCTTTTCGTTCGAATTACGCGGAACAATGGCGGTTGATTCGGAGGGAAATTCCTCCCTTCCTGTCGGTCGCGCGCAATTTCTTGACAATTACAGACTGCAACAACAATCGGCCTTCCGTGGCCGCGGGCCACTGAATAATTCGACGCGTCCGCTTATCCTTTGCCGAGCCTCGTTGCAATTAACCGGACCAAGATCCATCTCGCGATAACGCGAAAGTCGCGCTAATTAATTAATTCCCGCCTCGGTGCAACGGTTACTCGACAATTTTCCCCGCCGGCCCTCCGGGGACGAATAACGTGGAAAGGAGAGTAACAGGCTGCGATAATTTCCTCGATCGATCCTCGTAAGTACGCGAGCGCGATATTTCTTTTCTTTTTTCCTTCTTTTCTATTCTATGCAGGAGGACACACGGAAATAGATTGAACTAATAATATTGAGATTATAAATTGTAACATCGAAGAACAACGTTGCGTCAATACTAGACGACTAAAGTATCGTGTAATATTTGTAGCAAAAGAATTGAAGTGCGAGATAAAGAACGCAAGCATTAAAAATCATTCGAGTATCTAAAAATATATAAAATTTCCACAGAAAATTATAGATTTTATAGAGTTCTACTGTTAAAGCAATATTTCCTTTTTCACAAATTGGAAATATAAAAAGAGACCAAACGTTACCAACTACCGGCTTGATAATGGCACTTGCACAAGCTAACAGACTCTGTGTATCAAAAATATAATTGGAAATATACGCGTAAAATAGAAATAATATTTAACACTGCAACTACCGACGATTCAATCAGAAAGAAGAAACAAACAGAGAGACTTTGCAAGCTTTTAAATACACGTTAAAAATTTACGAAAAAAATCATTTAAATAAAATATGCAGCAAAAATTACAACAAATTGATCATTTTGACCACTTTGATGGCTCCATTGTCGAAAGCAACTGTTGTACAACTCAAAGTGACCAACAGATCAACGAACGAACGCTGGGTCCATTCGGACCAAAAATACCAAAAATACGATTGAATCAACAATTATCTGCTCTTTCATCTTCACTGACAACAACGTCGTCCTCTCTTTGCTCCTCGGATCCGTGCCCGATTCGGGGCAGCCGAATCGAACGGTGGGGAGAGGGCGCCGGGGGTGGAAGAAAGAAAGAAGGGCGAAGGTGGCGGATCGGCCCGTGATTTTAACAAGAATTTCGCTCGAAGCTCGCAAAGAGACGAGCGAGACGAGCCGCGGGAAGGAGGACGGAAGCTGGGAAGATACCTCGGCTCGAGAACTCGAGGAGAACTCCCCCCTTCCCCCTCTCCCTCCCACGCGGCCCCATCTCGGGGGTGGCTAACCCATCATTATCGACAATTTATCAATAGCCAATAATATTATATTAAAGCGGCGGGCCCGGCGTTGCCGCATCGGCGTGGAGACCGAAACTCGCGCGACGCCGACTCCCCCTCTTCAACCCCCCGGGCCCCTTTGCACGAGCCCCGTATCGGCACGCCAATGTAGTCGTGTATTTATGTTGCCTGGAATCATAATGTTTATGCTGGTGCACCGCCGGCAGGGGCGAGGCTTTAATCAGATCACCGGGGAGAAACGACTCTGGTATCACGTGAGAATTCTGATCCGTTGGTTACCACCGCTCGGCGAAAGTAGAAGTGCAGTTCGAGCTTTTTTCTTTCTTCTTCTTATTTTCTTTTGCGAACGTGTCTTAATTTTCGTACGAAATTAATGCAAATATATTTACATTTTTTTTTTTTTTACATTTTTTAGCAGCAGGTGTCGGAGTGGAGTAGAGTTTCGAAAAAGATTAGAGTATGATCAAAAATAAAAATAAAAATTAGAGTATATAAATTATTGATTTCGATGCGTTTCGATCATCGACAAGATTTCGAACTGATTTAGAAGAGAAAAATTTCGATCTAGTGAAGATATTTCGTCTTTAAAAGCACGGGATGTCGCCCGCGTTGCGCGAGAGGCTGCGCGCGCAGCCGGCTCGCGAATTAAATTACGCGTATTTAATTGGGTACTAACGTTAAAACATATGGAACTAGTGAATTTTAATTTTCATTGAGTATATAAAAACATTGAGTAAACGTAAAGTAACAAAAGTAGGAGAGCTTTATAATACAATAAATTACTCAAGCATTTATTTACTACATAAAATTACCGACAAAAATTATAAATTGGTCATTTTGATCAATTTATGATTTGGTAGTTTAGAAGACTCTCAGTTTGTTCTCAATAAGAAGAATGCTATATTGAACTATTTAACTTTTTTAGTGCATGTATAATTTTGTATTACTTTATACCTCGAATTACATCGTCGAAAGTATGAAGTACAATCCATATACTGCTGAAAAATGTTGCACAAGTTAATATTATATGTGAATGATACAAATATTGTCTAATTTCCCCCTATACGTTACAATAATTTTATCTCTAATTTTAAATTTTATTTGAGACGCGACAATTCGGAATAACGAATCGTTTCCATCATACTACCAGACAATAATTTACGATACAAATGTACCTTCGTCCTCGATTACTACTGTACATTAGTACACTTTCGCTCGAGCAAGTTGTTCTCAAAATCAAAATTTTCAATCGCTCGCGGAATCCTCGATCGGAAATTTCTCTGCCAGGGGTTGTAGTGCCGCATCGAAGTTACGCCAAGGGGGAAATTGGACGACGACAGCGGGGCAAAATGATATCTAATAGAAGGAAGGCGAAAGAAGCGGATGGTAGATAAGACGACGTGGCGCAAAAATGAGTCGGTTAACTCTCGTAGGCACGCTCCGACAGTATACCGGCCATTACGATATTTACAGGGGATGGTTAAAGAGCCCGGTAAAAATCGGCGAGAGGCTTCACTTTGCATATCGCGCGCCCGAAATCCTCGCCGAGGTTACGAAGCCTCTGTTTACGCAGACGGAGGATTCTTTTAATCTCGATAATTCCTCTCCCTTACAACCTCCGATGTTAGAGTTCCACCGATATTAACTGAATAACCGATTCCCATAGATTTCGTAAGTAAATTTCGCTGCTCGTTGTATGTAACTGAACGTTGTATTATTCAAACAATTTAATGTTACATTAACGGCAGAGTATAATAATTGAATATTATATAAATAATTCAATTTATACTCTCTGCGCTGGAATGACGTGCCACGCACGTTGAGAATTTTTTATTCCAAAATTGCAATATTTTCTCAGTTTCAAGTATATATCTAAGTATAATTCAGGCAAAAGAAATAATAAATTTATTACTTTTCAATACTTTTTTATCCAATGATATCATACCGACGAGTTCAAAAAGAAAGCGACGAATTGTTGTGTGTACGGTTTGGTCACTCGTTATGGTCCGCAATCAGTTGCCAGCGCAAGTGGTTAATAGTCGACCAATATGATTATATTAAAAATATAACATAAATTTAATAATGGTTATATTAAAAATCGAATATTAAATAATAATTGAATATTATTTTGAATAATGATTGAATATTACATCACTATTTAAATATTTGGGTAATGTTTATATATTAATAATATTGCTTATATTAATATAAACAATTGAACATATTATATTATACTAATAATAAGATTGTTTAAAAAATGTTTATTAGAGGTCAATTTAATCCTCTGTATTCTGTTAATATATTAATATATTAATTATATAAATTACTGTTAAATATCATTACATAGTGTTATAATATTACAAATTTTACATCGTAATAACGCACGCCTGAGAAATCTCGATGAAAATGAAACTTGGAAATTTCGAACGGAGCCAGCGTTCACAGTGGTTGTACGCGAGAGAGGAAAAATTTGAAGAGAACCAGTTGTTAGGTGTATTTCTATTTTCTCTGCGTAGATCGTAGGTTGTCCGTGAATTGGTGAAAAATTGAAAAGATAGAATCTGTGGGGGAGATGAACGGCCGCGGTTGTCCACGGGTGCCTTAATTTACAAGAGCGATCGCGATCGCGCCGATAGCCGCTCTTGTCTTGGGATATAATTTAGCGGTAGTCCGCTTCACCACAGACGATCTCTCTCCAATCAACCACTTAGCCCGACGATGTATTTACGAGGTGTTTCGTAATTTTCTCTGATTCCACGCGACTTCCCCTCTGGATCTCGGTCAGCACGCGCCTTCCGGATCGGTCGGCCGTACTTCCGTACGAGAAATCATCCCCCGAATCCATTCTGTCACGAGAAAGTTACGAGAACGTGACGAATGACAGAAATCTTTGAATTTTTCACGCGATCGATTTACTTCCCTTTGAAATTTCGTAACTTGACAACGATTAATTCATTATTTTGTTATTTTATATAGGCATGTGTTATTATGACAATATTTATATAGGCAAGCGATACATTATAACAATATAACATTTATTTATATGTATTTCTTTGTAATATATTTTCTATCAAAAAATTAAATTTCTGTAAAGAGAAGGACAAACAAATTTTATTATTCATTTTGATATTACAATATATTGTAATAAATAATTATATAACATTATTGTTCTATTATTTTTTTATTATTGTTCGTTATTTTGATACATTTTTTGCATCTTTAAATTTTTCCCAAGTTCACAAAAATCGATCGTCTGGATATTACCTAATTTCCCTAAATTACTTTCATAATGTTCGCTCTTCGGTAGCCCCAAGTCCTAGCGTTTTAATCGGTAAACCGCGATTTGTCTTCTTGTCTTACGATACCATCTAACCTACGATAGATCTTCGTTCGATGATCGCTATACACGATAACCATCATTTACGAGATCCGACACCTAGATTCCTATCTCGTAAATGAAGTAGGACAAAGATCGAGGCTGATCGATCAATTTTTTAATAAATTATACGAGCGAAATATTCTTCGAAAAGTTTTAGTTTATTTGATAGCAACTATACTGGCCATCTTTATGTAATAAAAATCGACGTAACGCGATAATAATTAATGTATTTTAATATTCACCTAGCGCCATGATCGTATTTAACAATTAAACGTTAACTCATTATGGAATTTTCAATATTTTATATTTGTTTTCAGTTAAATTGAATTACTAATTCAACGAAATTTAATTAATTTTAATTTTATTAAATATTAAAGTATTACTATACACGGTGTCTTGTTATTATATTTATTACAAATACTGCATTTATGGGAAATTTGGAACTGGAAAAAATGGAACGCATATAATACATGTGAAATATGGACTTGTTATAACATAAAACACCTGGATACTATTTTCTCAATTTGACTATTTTTACGAAATTATAAATTTAAAAATCCGTAAACGTAAACGTAAAAGTCTGCAATTTAATCAGAATATTATGGTTATTTTAATTACTTGAAATTTCATAAAATTGTAAAATCTGAATGAACACAGAATGGACGGAAGAATGTCAAAAATATAAAATTTGATAATATAAATTCATTGAAAAAAATTAGAGTTACAAAGAGAGTTATGTACCTACATTTACAAAATTACATACAAATTTAGATAATTCAACAGTCAAAAAAGAATATAATAATAATAATAATAATAATAAAATAACAAGTAATATAAAGTATAAAATTAATTACAAAATTGATATATCATTTATTATAATATTGATTGATTAATTATATCAAGTTATAACGCATGTATGATAATAAAATAAATGTTGCAAAATTAATTACAGTTAATAATAAAATGCAAAAGTAACGTTTGCATTCTCAAACAATCTCAGACAACAATCTTCTTCGTTTCCACTTCTTCTCTAGACCTGCGTATAATTTAACAACGCGAAAATAACCATTCCATGCATCGTGTTTGTACTGATCAAAAAATTTGTCCGCCAAAAATTAACTCTCAGCTGTGCCATTTGTTACAAATTTCGATCATAGACACCACCGGAACAATTCTCCAATTCCTATGGCTGTTGCTTGCAGAGGCCGACAAAAAACACAGGTCCCCGATCGCCGATATATCCGGATACATGGTCGGGCACCAGAGAAGGTAGACCGCGTGTCTGAAAGGATGCTAACTAGATGCTCGACTCCGAAAAGGGCTGGTCGGATCTTGCTTGGCTCGTTCCTTCCTTCCCCACCTTCTCTATCTCCTTCTTCTTCTTCTCCTCCTCCTCCTCCTCCTTCTTCTTTTTTCTTCTTCTTCTTCTTCTTCTTCTTCTTCTTCTTCTTCTGCTTCGGCCGGTTCCTCGTCCCCCTGCTGCTCTTCCTGTTCCTCTTTCACGGCGGATGGCCGGGCCCCTGCACCAGAGATTAAAAACTTAATGGGGGGGCGTGCTGTGGGGGCGTGCTACGTGCTACGTGGTGCCGGGATTTATGTCTGCACCACCGAGATATCGTTCCGCTCGAACGCCAATAGGCACTGTCTCGTTCCAAATCTTTAACCCCTTGCCACCCCCCTCCCCCTAGACAGCTTCCCTCGTGTAACTTTTCTGTAACTTTTCTGCCAGTCGAGTTTTCCGTTTTCTCGCGCCTCGGAGTTGGCCCATTTGGCATTTTGGAATTTTGAGGGATTTCTCTCAAAGTCTCGGGTCTTTCTTCGAGTCGTTTTTCTTCTGTTTGTAAGTTTGGGGAAGTTAGTCGTGGTTGATTTTGAATTTCCGACAGTACAAACGAAATATTGAAGTTTCGCACGTCGAGACTGTTTGATCTGGTTTTCTTTAATTCGAGGAAGTTTGATCTTGAACTTTCAACAACAGAATAGTTAAATATACGATTACAGTAAAATTGATTTCCTAAATACCGTTAAGAAACTGAGTTTATTTGGAGGAAATTCGGAACATTGCGAAATTTTAAGCACTGAAGCTGTTTAGTCTGGTTTTCTTCTGGTTTGAGGTAAGTCGAACACGATTAATTTTGAATTTGCAATAATAGAATGTTCGTTCTTGAAAAATTCAGAATTTGTTAACAAAGTATAATATTCTACGAATGATGTTTACTCATTAATATTAATAACAATATATTGTCACTCACTTTTTCAAAATTTAAAAGAATATTGTGTTTATTGATATTTAATGTTAACGAATGCGTATATTATTTTACAATATATATGTATATTTAGTACTTTAAATATACATCTTCTTCATTATAATTAGTATGAAGTTAGTAATAATAATTGGTATTCGTACAAAATATTATTAATATTAAATATCAATAAATATAAACTTCCTAGTAATCATACTTTTCTAATATTTCATTATAATCAATCGCTGTTAATAGTGATAGAATAGTAAATATCTTCATTAAGAAATTTTATCAATGATTTTGAACATCTATTGTGACAACTACGTCATCACTTTACAATTAGTAATTGACATTGTTTGTGACATAAATCAATAACAAAATTCACAAAACATACAAAAAATCCAAGCTTGTTCAAACAGAGAATTTGTTAGAGTTATGCTATACAAATACAATTATACGTAACAATAGTACAACAAAACGAGCAACAATTAAACCATCGAAATATAAGATAGAACAATTGAAGTTGTAAACGAGACGAACGAGGTCGAACGAAAGTTCATCCAACCGAACGCTGGTACATCGAACAGCGAAAGTTTCAACAGAATGAAAAACCGTGACGAGCCGATCGGATCGATCGGTTTATCCCGGGGATCGCGAGCAGCCCCACACGGTCTTCCGGGATTTTTCAGCGTCACGATTCGCCTCGTGATGCACGAAATCGATCCCTCTCTTGTCCTCGCAGCAACGAGATGGATACCTTGTTTTCAGCTTCCTTTCTTTCTTTCTTTTTTTTTTTTATTATATATATAAAAACCTAGACTCTACTTCAACGTTCCAACCCATCCCATTCAATTTTCTCCGTTCCATTTTTTCCCTCTCGTTTTAATTGCCGATAATTTATATATACAGGGAAATATTAGATTCGTGCGAAACCGTATTAAACCCGGGCCCCGGCTTTTGGGTGAAGAGAGCAAGGAGGGTTGGGAGGAGGGGGAGAAGAAAAGAAGGGGGAGGAAGAAACCGTCTCTCGAAGGCCTGTAATTATTGGCAAACATGAGCACCGCGGCCCACGAGATTAATTTTTACGCGAGATTGATGCCGCGGGATCGAAGGGTATCGACTGACGCGGTCGTGGGGTGGGTTCGCTCCTCTAACGAGATTCCATCCCTCCGTTCTTCGAAATCCTATCTTATCAGGCTAACCGCTTGCCCTCGTATCCTTTTTTAAGAGAGTACGAAAGTCTGCGGACGATTTTGCAGAATTTTGCTTTTGTTTTTTAAACTTGCACGCACTGTAAATGTTAACGAAGCTTGTTACGTCGTTTGAAATTTATAATTCAGTCGTTTCCAAT
Source organism: Melipona beecheii (assembly GCA_032399605.1). Classification (NCBI taxonomy): domain Eukaryota; kingdom Metazoa; phylum Arthropoda; class Insecta; order Hymenoptera; family Apidae; genus Melipona; species Melipona beecheii. Next base: position 2,611,438 of record JAUCMO010000502.1, read on the forward strand.
TTGCGATTTAAACATGTATTAGCATTCATTGCTTGTAAATCGCATGCTTATTAACATCGACCAAAATTAAAATTTAAAGAACTGAATAAATATACGTGTCGAGTTGAATTGAATTAAAATTGCAATAAATTCGTATCGAGTATACGAAAATTACAGATACCAACAGATATAGAAATATCGTAGAACATCGCATCGCTTCAAAATCCACAAAACAATAATAATTGCAGGCTAACACTCCACTGACACAGAATCGACTCGAGTTTCGTCAGTGATGCCAGGCCCTCGGTTGCCGAATTAAACGTAAATTCGTGGATAATCGGCGCCCGATAGTGTTTGTTTCCGCGATCTCTCCCTCTTCTCACTTCTGCCGTCGCTTCGACTCGGTCGGGCCTCTCCGACGTGTGCAATACGCTTCGGGATCGGCTTTAATCGATCGGCGGAATGCAAAGGCGGGCTCTCCAAGCGCGCGCTTTACCGGGCTTAATTACGAAAGAGCCGTGAGAATTTCGGCCAACGCTCGAAGATCGAGCCTCATCCTCTGGCCGAAAACTGGCAACGAGATCGCGTATCGACGTAATGAACTTTGCGAAAACCCCTCTGCTTTTGATTCGAACCAAAGTCGTCTGTCTAGTAGTAGGGTATAGGATGATGTAACATTTACAAACACAATCAACAATACAATAAAAAAGATTGAAAATGAAAACAAGTTGTGACTTTTTCAAACCCTCCGGTTTTTCAGTGACCACTACCCTCTAGTAATTCAAAGTCAATGAATTTCTTTTAGTTCACTGGCAACGACTAAATTTATACCTATGTATCTCATATTCCAATTGATATGACATTTGATGCTTCAGTCAGATATATGATACTTCAATTCAGTACATACATCTGATGTTTCAATTACATTATGCTATATATACAGTGTATTTAAATTCATGATGCATGTATGCAACTAATACATGATATACAGACTAAATATTTAGTATATTTAGTTTTTTAATTGAACACATAATGCAATATATATGCATCTAACACTTCAATTGAACATGTGACGTGCACTATATTTAAATACATGACATAACAGGTACATCTATCGTTGTTTTTCAGTTAAATACATCATACAATATACATGCATCTAATATTTAAGTTAAACGAATGGATAGATACATTTAATACGCGTATAGTAGGTATGTTTGGTTTTTCAATTGAATACATGATGCAACATATACAGCCAATACACTTTGATTAAACATATGATGTGTACGCACCTAATATTTAATTTAAACGTATGATGTATAGATACATTTAGTACTTCAACTAAATACATGATATAATATATATAGTTTTTCAAATATATGATGCAATATATACATCTGATACTTCAGTTAAATACGTGATGTAGATAGTATATATAATACTTCAATTGAACACGTCATATATTTAGCATACTTTCATATCTATACTTTAAATGTATAGGTAAAGTAGTAGTAAATTTAATATTTCAAGTAAGTACGTGATATGATAGATGTAACACACGACGTCGTATTATACATACGTCCGATACTTCAATTAAACGCATGATACACGAATACGTCTAACGGTTCAATTAAAAGTGAAAGAAACGCCGCTTTGACGGTGAGACGTCGTGGAAAATCGAGCAGCCAGTTCCCAAGCACCTCTGTAGCTGCTCGTCCATGAATTACACGGTTGACCATTAAGACAAAACCCGACCTCTGCCATAACTCTCCATAGATTTATAGTAGTCGCGCAACGAAGGAAAAGGAGCCGGCGTTATAATCCTTCTGGCGTCCCTCCCTGGCGTTGGTTTACCCTTGGTTTCGTCCCTCGGGGACAAGGACGCCAGCACGCGGGACGGGCATCAGCGAGAGAAAGACAGATTTCCCACTCACGGTTTCACGCTCACGAACGCGATACATTAGCATCGAGAGACAGAAACCGCAGAAAATGCAGCTTTGTGTGGTGTCCACACACCATCAGCCGCTGTATAAAACGGCAACGGGCAATAAATATCGGCTTATTTACGGACACAGAGGGCCTGGTCCACGCAGCGGGGATAAATTCAGCAAAATGCCCATTTAATTAACACCTTATTTATTGAGACGTCCGGCTCCGGCCTCTGTCTTTCCTTTTCTCCTTTTTTCCCTCCCTCCTACTCCTCTCACTCTCCTCCGGGCCACAAAGGATCACAGGTATTGTGGGAACAGAGGAGTGAGAGGGAGAGAGAGAACGAGAGAGTTCCTCGAGCGACTATTTGCTCTTTGTTGTGTGTGAAATTCCCCTCCCTTTTTTAATCGCCCGGTGGCGACCACCACCACGTGCCACGTGAAAAAGAGCATAGAGCGTGCTTGTGCAGAGAGCAACTCTCCTGGAGAGAGTTTAGAAATGAGAATGATTGTAAGGGATAAAGGAAACGAGTGGAATTGGTAGGATTGAAAGGGGGTGGCCGAGTGGTTGGTGAAGGGAGCATTCGTCGAAAGTACAGTGGAAGCTAGTGATTTGAGACTGTTTGAACGTGCGAGTCGGAGCTTTGCTTTCAAATTGTAGATATTGTCGAGTGTACCGATCTACGACTGAGATTGCGAAGCTTATTTGTTATGTTATTATTACATTATTAATTTAGTTAATTTGTTACTATTGTATCATATTAGTACAAGTAAATATATTTAAATTTGTAAATATATTTAAAAATTCAGAATTACATTTAAAATCAATGAAAATTGATTGGTTATTAAATAATAACGTATATATGAATCAAATATTTATAAGAAATTACTACTTCTGGAATTCAAAGAAATAGATCTTAAGCTTGATCTTTGAATAAAAAAAGTAAGTATCATGCAATGTAACGAATGTAATGTTTATTGTACAAAATATTCGTTACATGAACAAAATACTTATTTGTTAGGAGAAATTGTTACTAGGGAATTTGTAACATGTATGTACTACCTGGTAGAACTCTATTTATTTGAGCTAAATTTCCGTCTGATTAAGCAAATTCTTGCTAATTCAATCCAGTTGTTTACAAACAGCGTAATATAATAAAATGCAGAACAAAAAATCACTAATAATGAAGAGAGTCAGTAAATTCCTATCACACGAATTCCAATCCACTAAAACCCCTCTTGTACAAATATAATAAACTATTTTTCAAACATCTCAATATTGAAACATTAGAAATAGAATAAAAATAGAATATATGCATTGGTAACATACGAATTTCCAATTAGTAACAAATAACAAACACTTTGTTCTCATAATATAATATCCGAGTGTTAAAATATCCTCAAAAATAGAGATTGAGAGTATCCCAAAAGATAGATATATTATGTTATATCAAATATTATATCAAATATATGATATAATTACAAATGTAGGCAAATAATATAAATAAAACAGATATATTATTAAATATACAATAATTATGTCATAATTATTATACTATATAAATATATGTTTATTATATTTAACCATTGACACGATTGGTATATAATACACAGGTTTAGGTCTGTTATATCTGATACAACACTCGAACGTTGAAATATCCCAAAAATTTGTTTTACATTATATCGTATCACATCGTTAATTCGAAACAGTTTGAAACAATATCTGAGATTCGGGCGGAGGGAAACTCCACGTTGAAGAAAAATGAACTTCTCCCCGTAAGTCGACGGGATGACGGGCAAAACGCTCACGGCGGATTTTAGCTCCTTTAACGGCTCCACTTGGGCCGTAGTTGAGCCAGGCGTCGGGAATTAGAACCTCGTTAAATAATCGTCGCGGAGGAAACACGAAAGAGCGAGCGCAAAGCGGCCGGTTCGATCCGTAACCCGGTTCGTCCTGTCGGTCGTTCTTTTTACAAGCGCGTTCAGGTGCCACTTTTCTCGAAGATTCAGCTGCTGCCGATGTCTTCTTCTCTCTCCTTGGGTCTGGGGATCCAAACGGCCAACTACCGGCGATGGTAAAGTACATTGGGACGAGACTTGGTTACACCTGCTTTACAAAACCCGGACGCGAGAATCTTCGTGTATGCGCACGTATGCACGTGTGTATCTGTATTTTGTTTCTGATTTCTCTTTCTCTGTCTTTGATTTGATCGTTGTCGTCGAGACAACAGATTGTCGAGGAAGAAATGTAGTGCAACGCAGAGGTAGATTGTACACAAGTATTTATCTGAAACACAGTTTTTGTTTGTTTTTGTAAAGTTTTTATAAAGTTTGAATCTTTTTCATTTAATTGTAACACGCGTGATGTTAACATCAATTAAAAACATCAATTGATACAGTTATGTGTTCAGGTGTAATGTACAATTGTGATATCAATTAATATCACGGATCAGTATAATTAATATATCGATATTGTGTGTTTGAATGTGGTATACAATATATAACATTAATTGATACAATCGATACAATTAATATTATTTGTTTGAACGTAATTTACAACCAATTATGCGTTTAAACGCAATGTGCAATTATAATACGTAATGTCAATGAGAAATATCAATTAATTACGAGCAGTTAATGTTATTAGCATAATTGATATCGCGTGTCTAAATATAATTAATATGACAGACGTGTATGTGTGTAACATGATATACAGTTATAATATATAATACAAATTGAAAACGTCAGTTAATATATTGCAATTGCAATATATAATATCGATTAATATCACTTGATATAGTTAGTACAATTAATATAATCGATAACATGAATGAAACGATGATTACATTTCAGTTGCATTTTAACAAAATCTCAACGACGGACTGATAGAAAGATTCGCCAGCGAAGGTTTTCGGCCACAGAGCGCGTGACTTTACCCTGTCGGTAAAGACAGGTCGTTGACGACGAGCCGCGAAGGACAGGCTTCGACAAGCGGAAGTCGGTTGTAAACCCGTGCAAAACGATTTCGTTGGCGAGGGAGACGTCGTTCACGCACGCGGCAACACCGACAATGATCCGGTGTAAAACACGAGCTTGTGGATTCACTCGTGCGCCAATGAGAGGTTTGCCGCTCTGGAGGAAGTGTTTCTAACGTCGACACTGCTCGTTACTGTGTTTCACGTCCTACAACGCATTTGATTGATTTGTATCGATGCAAGCGAGGGAATTTTTCTTCTTTTTTTTTTTTTAGGTGAGCTTTGAGCAAGTTTCAAACTACCGTCAAATTTTCGAGGGTGCTTGTCGCAAAGCTTATTTTTTTAATTTCTACGTGGTAATATTTTCGAAAAGGAAAGCACCTTCGCTCGACGCGATATATTTTAAAAGCAGAAGCTTCGAGCTTTAAAAGAACCCAAAGTCAAAGTTCGTCACCGCGCGATTCCTTTTTGTCGCAAAATTATGACAGAAACAAATTTTGATTCGAAATTTTGAGTACCATTTGCTCTTTTTTTTTTCCCCCCCTCTTTCGAGATTATCATTTCAACTCTGCCGTTAAGAAAACCATGTTTTCTTTGATGAAAAAGAAAAAAGGCAGCTGTCTCTTCTGAAAATAACGAAATTTTTCATCGTCGAGGAGATGTTGAGCCTGGTCAGGACAAGTGATACCGAAGGAAAGTCCCTTCGTTCTTGCTGCTCCATCGGCGAGCGTTGTTCTTCCGTGCGCGAGGGCCATCCAGCTAATGGGACGCGCGGCTGCTCTATAATTACAAAGATTGGCCAGTATATGCGCCGGCTAAAACGGAGGCTCGTGGTCGGTTGCATGTGGCTGTGAGAGGAACGGAAGAAAGATGGAGAGAGAGAAGTACGGTCAGATTATAGATCGATACAGGGCTGCTTTTATTTGCCCGATCGAAGGCGAGCTGTGGTATTGCGAGCGCGTTTCGTTGAAAATAAGAAAAGAGGAGAAAAAAAATTGGGCCACAGCTGCGCGGAAATTTGGAGGAGGAGGAGGAGGCCTCCTCGCTTTCATTAGTCCGCTGGTGAGTAGTCTGTCGGCGCTTCGAGAACCACTCCGCGTTTCTGTTTCCAATCATCCTCGGCGAGAGTTCATTTTGTTGGAATTTTGCAACCTGAGAGCGTCGAACGAGAATTTGGCGTCGAAGAAAAACTTGGCAAAAGAACAATAGGAGAATAATATGCGAGGATTTATGTCAACGCGTCCGAAGAGTGAGAGTTTTGCAATTTCACAGAGTTTGAGAGTTTCAGTGGGATTGTGGAATTCGAGATTGAAACGATTCAAAAATTTGGGATTTATGCGATTATGTTACGAAGATTTATATAGCAAGTCCTTCCTAGAGATTGAGAGTTTCAGTAGATTCAAAGTTGCTTGTTTTCGAGAACCTGAGGAGTTCAAAAATTCATATCACGTTACATCCGAGGGAGGACAGAGTTTCGTAATTCCTGAAATTGAGGATTTCGCTGGAATCTCGACGTTTCATTACTTCTATAATCAATTTGTATGATTCGAAGATCGATTTTAAACGAATTTAAACGAGATCTTTCTCTTGGCACGCCAATATGGGTGGGGTTATTAATTAGCCCTCGTTTTTATTTTACAGAGATGATCGTTTTATAAGAACTGATACGAGCTACGCGTCACTTTACCGAAAGACTTTTTCTATTCTCTTTTTTCTGGGGCCGAGAAAGGCCTGTAAATCTCCTCGCCCCACCCCCCCCCCCTCTCCCCTACCCTAGAGCGGTCACGTGGCTCGAAATTTAAACAAAGGCTCGCGTGATATGTCCATATATGGACACGAATCTAGGCACGCTTAGCCTTTGTTATTGTTTTCGAACTACGCCCGTTTCCTTGTTTATGTTTCGAACTGCAGAAACTGCTAAGCTGGCACTCTGTTTGAGACGTAACGATGGTTCGCGAAGGTTCTTTTTAAACCGTGACCTAGGTAGCGGGTCGGTTTAAAAAACGTGAAACGCTCGCAAACACCCATTTTCGAAGGACGAAAGACTTTCCTAGTTTTACAAATTGAAAGTTAAATCTCGAATTCCTTGGAATATTTGCATCGAGTCGTTCGCTCTTGAGTTCAATTCAATTTTTGAATACGATCAAGTCTTCACATTTAATTTCCTTAAATCAACCTTCCTTGATCTTCAATTCTCCAATAAATCGATCAAAATTCCTTGATCCTTAATTCTCGAGTTCTTCGACTCTCCAATTAATCAAAAGCACCGATTCAATTAATCATCGTCGCTACGTTTCACGATTGTATTCCGACTCTGTGTGTTTGTCAGTGGCTCTGTCAAAGGAAAGGATCGCCTGTCTCTTTCTCTCCGTCGAGTCAATCAAGCATGTAATTCGTACAATTGATATCACCTGCCCTCGTGCGTCCTCGAGGACACTTTTCCCGAAGACAGAGAGAGAGAGAGAGAGAGAGAGAGTGGTGCTCGCGAGAGCCTGTATTTTTCTTTACACGTGTCAACGGTGCCCCGTGGCAGCTTTGCGCGCGGAACCTACGGCGAGGCTCAGGTGAGTCGAGGATTCACCTGCCCCGGCCAGGCAGCTGCGCAGGTGTAATCCACTCGGTTTTGTGAACCGGCCGCGGTCCTTGGCGAGCACCGTTTTCGTTCCGAGAGTCCCCTTCGTCCTCCGTTTCGTTCCGCAACCGAAAAATCATCCTCCTCCAGAGATCCTTCTCGCGAGTCCAGCGACATTTCTTTTTCTTTTTCTTTTTCTTTTTCTTTTTTTATTCGTTCGCAGCGAACTCTCTTATTTAGTTTAAAAGAGTTTAAAAGTTTGAGTTTAGTGACGCAGGTTTTTACAAGTAAAACGATGCTCGTAACACTCTGTTCAAGAATTTGATGAAAAGTTGAAACTTGGTGAATCCCCTCATTTTCTTCATGTTCTTCAAGTAAAATGTTCAATGTTTGTTCCTAGAATTAACATTAATTACGTTTTCTTTTTGTGCGTTTGTGTGTATGCGTGTGATAATCTTCAAAATAAGTCTCTCACTGGAGAGGTGTGCCAAAATATGTTACTAACCTTAAGAATCATCTTTTTAATCGTTAAAATTGCAAAATGAGGAAAATTCGAAAGTTTCTCCTTTTGCAAATAAAACTTTGTACTTCCTCCTCGTTCTCGTGGTAGAAGCTGTGGTTTCAATTTGAAAACGAAAAAAAAGCAAATTGTAAACTTACCAAATTTCAATCGGAATTTTAAATTTAATTTCCACTGATGAATAAAAACGTATAACGTTTCAGTACTTGAAATATTTAACGTCACTCAATTTCAATACTGAAAAGAAAATCTCAAGGCAGGGGTTTAAATGCCGCCATAGTGGCGATCGCGAAGCGTTTGTGTCGAGTATACTCGTCGTGTAGAAAAAAAATTCGCTTTTTTGTATATTTGCAATTTTAGCACGTTTTAGAATATTTTCGAGGCAACGAAGCAAATAAAACCAATGAGAATAAAAATTAAAAATTTTTCAAAGAAACACCAAAAGAAATTTATCATTTTGTTGCAATTCAACTCAATCTTGCAGCAAGTGTGTTGCACTCGTCATCGCTTGGAAATAACAGTTGAGCGCACCGATGCACGTTCTCGAAATAAAACAAAACAAAACGCTCAATATCTTCGCGAAACCTTGCCGTTTCTCGTTCGGGCGATAAGGAAACAAGAGTGAAAGATGACAAGATGACAAAGGGAAGGTGTGGAGGAGTCGGACAATCCCGCCTTGATTCGAGCGTGGCTTGTCAGCGACAAGCGGCAGCGGTTTGTGGGGGCCTGTAATTCATTGGTTCCGCTGCAGGTGTTTTTCTCTCCGTTCGACGCGAGTCCGGCTGTGAAGCAACTATTAAATCGCGATTTTATGCCCGATCACCGAGTCACGTGTCTCGGAATCTCTCGCCGCATAACCTAACCTAACTTACGAATTAACCTAGCTTCCAGCTACTCCAGGCACTCTTGAAATCGAGGGAAATTACGAGTTTTGAGTTAGGTTAGGTTCCAAGTTTTTGAAAGAGTCGCTCGGAATACACTCCCGGACAAAATGACAGCGTACTCGAGACAGAGTACGTACGTAACATTTCGCGAAGAGTTCATTAATCTAATTCATGTTATCTTTATTGCGAATCGTATAAATATAGGGTGGTCACTGAAAGACCGACTGATATGAAACAAAAGTAACTTTTACAAACACGTTCTTTTAACTTTTTATTATTTCATATAATTAATGGATTTTTCTCTATAATCTACGAAAGAAGAAAACAAAGAAGATTGAAAATGAACGAGTTAATTTATAAATATTTATTATTCCTTGTTAACATTAACTAATTGCAATGGAATGTCAGAATTCGTGACAGTACGTAATATATTACACAGGGAGCTCAGTGCGAGTTACTTTTGATTAAAAACAATTCGTGCTATGAAAACACTTTTCTTTTGACAAAGTCTTCAGTCAGCGGAACACAATTTAGTTTAGTCATTGTCATACGGTCACCGCGACATAATTATTAGAACACAATGAAACTATTAAAAATATTATTGAAACAACACTGCTGTTTAAATCGTTAGAAATAATGATTGCGTCGATTGATAATTTCAACGACAAAAAGATATCTGCGTGACGCGAGCAAGTTTTTAATGAGAAATCACTTATAAAGTGAGAAATTGACTTCTGAACCTTCCGTATGTCAATAAATAAAGGATTCTTAACTTCGCGATGCAAATGGATCAAAACTCATACGTTCCGTTCGTATTGTTGCAACGAATACGTTCCAATGCCCGTTCACCCAGTTTTCTTCTTTTACTTGAACGACGACGTTTAAAACGCGTCGCGTGCTCGATCGTACCACGCGTCGTCCAGCAGGTGCGTCTCCTACCTGTGGATCGACCTTAATATTCCCCTCTCGCTGGTCTCGCGAATTCCTCCGGAACCGAAGGTGCCCTCGCCAAAGTTCCTCGAAGAAACATTTCTGCGTGAAAGTTAATTGACGAATTAATTGACGTGTATATCGACACCGGGACTATCAAAGTGGACAAAATAATCAATTAATAAGTATTGGTTCTTCGTTGAAATTTCCTGGACGTAATACACGTAAACGCATAAATGTGTTTACTCAAGTAGCTTTAGCATCCAGTCCAAGAGCCAGTATTTGTATATCGCGGGTCTGCGATTTTTATTAATTTTTTTAATACGTTTGAATGTTTCGGCAAATTTTGGCTTCTAACGTTCTGAGTTTCTTTAATAAAACGCGAATAAAAAGAAACGAGATGTTAGATCTTAAATTTAATTTAATTTAATTTGAATTTGAAAGTCGGATATATTTTAGTAGGCTCAGCCTGTATATGGAAAAATTGCAAGGTTAATTCAAAGAGAGTTGATTCACTTGCACTGGATGAGAACGATCACGTCCAATCCGGTGCTAATACCTGCATGATTTTCGCAAAAAGTTATTTTTTATTTTTAATTACCCTCGACGATTAAAGATCGCTACGAAGAGTATTGAATGAATATCAAAGAGTCTGAATCAAGATAACCGTGTATCAAGATTAATTTCCCATCGAAAGATTAACTTGTAATTACCTTCTATTAAGTATTGCACGTCGTCTGAAAGATTACTTGTCATATTCGATATATTATTTCCCAGAATTAAAGATAAAACGAGACGATCGTAATCGAAATTAATCGAGTGTATTTTTCAAATTGTCTCTCGGAGTTGGAATATCTTACATCAGCTGGGAAAAATATCGAAAAATCCAAATCAACGAATTAAATCCTCCAAAAGATTTGGAACCCCGATTGTCAAATATTATTAAAAAAAAAAAAAGAGCTACGAGAGATTGACGCAAGAATTCCAAACACGTGAAAGCGAAACGTAATTTTCGTCCACGATTATCACGTATTTAAATAAACCGCGCGTCATCGTGCGTGTCGTGGCAGTTTCTCTCTCGTCGAACGATTAATTTGAATGTATCATAGCGGGCGATCACGCGAGCACGATAAATCGATTAACCGTGAAAGGCGGGCCTCGGGCCCATTTTCGGCGTTCGTTAATTGAGGTTTAACGATCGCCGGTTTAATCGGGAGAGCGTATCGGGCCAGGAAAGGTAACGCGAGCGTGAACGAAATGAAACGAGACGAGACGAGACGAGAGTCGTCGCACGGTGAAAAGCAGGTGCGAAACTTTCGACCGATTAGGAAATGAAATGCAAAGTCGCGGCAACAGGACAGAGAGCGGCAGGTGAACGTCCCTGGTCTGGCATCGCCGGAAAAGTCTCCGTCTATCGTTTCGTTCCTCCGCGTCATATCGCATCGCGATGGATTAACGACCGAGTAAATCTTCCCCGCGACGGCTCGCCACACCTGGACAACTTTTGTTGCAATTGTTGATCACCTTGTTCCCGGTCGTTTCTTATTCGTTCTTCCGATTCACTGCGACATCTAGACGTCTATCGTCGATGAATGATAGAGCGGTATAATGGGTGTTGATGAATTCTTTTGACTTAATTCTGATTTATCGCATGTTACAGTGTCAATGTTAATTACGACGTGTGTACTGTTGTAATATACAGTATCAATTAATACATAATGTACGTTTATATGATGTAATTATAGTAATGTGCATGTTACATTTTATAAATATTTTATGTGCATTTTGTTCTATTTTATTGTTATTTCATTTTATTTTATTTATTTTGTAAATGTTTGCATTTCCTGCCCGCTTATACATGTTGCACTCTGTATAATATTAATGGAATAACAAGTTTATTCACACATGCAGTTTTGAAAATGCACATTACAAGTGTTATTACTTTCATACGTTTACAATCGAGAAACAACTTAATTTACTCATGCCACTTCTCCGTATAATATATTTTTCACCGCAAAATTAAATTACCTGCGTCTTTACATTCTTAAAATAATTTTTATAACGTTCTCATGTAAATGTATTATTGTCATCAATGTAAAATTACAGTTGATTCACCATGTTACTGTTATCACGGTAATTTATTCTATTTATTCTACCTCTTTGTAAACGTATTTCTTACCAAAGAAATTCAAATTACCTGTATTTTTATTTTTCCCTGAAAAAACTTACTACTTGAACGAACAAACTCGTCGCCCAGACCAATATTGTAAAATACTGTATAATCTACGTATATAATATAATGTTGCATAATTGATATTATACAATATTATTACATATTACATAATATTGTCTACATAATATATATAATCAAATTCTATCATCCATGCTGTATTACATCAACGTTATAACATAATCATTTGCTGCCTGCTTGTACAAAGCACCCAACACGTCGTCGACACGTCGTCAGCGCATTGCGTCGCGCGCATTTTCACGAGGAGTGGCACAAAAATCGGCGGTCCGACGATAATTGCCAGAGTCACAAGCGGCAACGAATAACGATCATGCTCCCCTCGGCGATAAAACGTACACACTGCGCGTACACGGTATGTATTTCTGATCGGTGACAAACAAACAGTCGTTTGGTCGACGAGTTACGTGCGGTATGTATTGACCGATCGTCGTAAGGTGGTCGTCGGCGACGACCGAGCATCCTCCCTCCCTCTCCCTCCCCCTCTCTCTCTCTCTCTCTCTCTCTCGGTCGCATTAACCGTACCTGTTACTTGGCTCGGCCACATCGGTAATTAGTTCAGCTGCAGCGTGCGGAGACGCGTGCCCAGTGGTCGCTGGTGCAGCTGCGCACCTGTCGCCCGGGACCGGATCCGCACGCCTTCATAAATACGAGCCACCGCGGCCAGCGCGTAAGCCGCGCACCACCGGCGACAGAGAGCGCCGATAAAAAGCCGCTATTAAGCTCGATCCCAGACGTCCCGGCCCGCCTGTAACCATACACACGCCGCGTTGCACTTTAAATTTGATTTAGGACTGCCACGATCGCTTCTCTCTTCTTCTTCGTCTTCTTTTTTTTTTTTTTTTTTTTTTTTTCTCTTTTGGTCGTTTCTCTTTGTACGGTGTGTGGGACGAGTGTGGGATAAGAGGATCACTCTTCCTTGCTGTAAAGAGAACGAGAATGAAAAGTACGAAAAGATATTGTTTTTAACTTTGTATAATAAATAATGTATGGCAATGAATCGTACAGTAATAATATAAAATTATATACACGATAACTGTATGAAGCCGAATGTTTTTTTAGTTTCTCAATCCGTAGATGGTATAAATTTCATTATAGAATAAACTAGTTACAGTGACGAATAATTTAAGGAGATTTACAGTAGGAGGCGAATATAAACAAAAGAAGAGTAAAGAGAAGATTTTTTTTCGTTTCTGTATAATAAAAGTTCAAATTTAACCCTGCTGCGATCCTTAAATAAATTCGTACTCGAGTGAATATAAAACATGACCTAAGATAAAGTACTTTATTTTTCGAATAAAACTCGATTTTGATAATTCGCCGATTTTCCAATGATCGAAAAAATTTTAATTTCGACCTTGCGTCTGGCGCGATCAATTTTTTTGAAACGACGACTGGAGGGGACTCGTTCGAATCGCGTGTTGCATCGCGACACACGAGTCCCAGAAGCTCAAGCTCCCAAATACTCACGTTTACGTACTCGTGTGAAGCGAACGGTTGGTTTACGGAATCCCTCGTAACCAGGGATTCCAGACTCGCGAAAAACTCGCTCTCCGTTTTTAGATTCTCACGGACATTGGGTTGAATTCGCAGGTGTTCCGCTGATGGCGAAACACGCCGGGCATCGGCGAAGCGCGGAGACCTATCCGCGGGTAGAGTCGGGACGCGTAGTAGGTGCACCGCGATAAATCTCGGCCACGATACCTATCTCGGCGACTATGCAAGCCAGCCAGACGGGGTTTCCTCGTCGTCCCCCGATCGTTCACTCGCGACTCTCCGGGACTCCTGGAATTTTCGCCAACTCTGCACTTCCGCGTGCCATTCCCCTCTCCACCCGCCCCTCCCCGCGGTTTCGACGACTCGTTTTCGAGCGAAACTTTCCCATTTCCCCATTGGTTCCAGCCACGCGGTTCCACCCGCGATTGTTGGCACCAGTGATTGGATCGAATACGTTCGCGGGGATACCATGGCGATTCGTTGGCGATGATTTCGAATTGATTTCGATACGCTCGGTATGCGTGGAGGTATCGATACAAAGTGTACACAAAGTATTATCGACCAGCGTTTTTCTCGATAACGCTGAGCCACTGAACAAAGCGAAAGAGGAGAAAGTGGCACGAATTTTTGACCGTTGCGAGAAAAGGATCTTCAGATTTTTAAATGGAGCGAGCATAGTTTAAAAATCGATACGGAACATTGACGACGCCCGTGAGAAACGTCGAAACATCGTTTCCTCTTTTATCTCGAAAACTTACCACTTACCACGTCACCTGAAAGAAAGAAACTTTCAAGAAATATAAAATAAAAAATCAAGTCTCGATCCAATATCAATCTAAATACTTTATAATTAGTCGAGATTTGGAGTTTGGATCTTTTCGTCTCGAGTGGAACGTTCGAGCGTTTACGACTCTCGCGACAGGTAAAACGGTTAGGGGTTTAGTCACGAAACGTGGTGGAGGATCGGAAATTGAGGTCCGCGCGTCCGGCACGCGACAAGCTGCGAGCGGGACGAAGCGCAAGCTGCAGCCTCCCGGATCGAGGCGCGCTCGCATGAATCACGCGGAACGCGACCAAGCTATCATTACGCTCGGTAATCACGGTCATTTGTTCGAACTGTTCTAAATTGAGAGTCGATATCGGGGCCCTTCTCGCCTCGCTCGCCCACCGCGCCTTTCTTCCATTCCGTGCTCTCTCCTTTCGGTTAATCGGTGCTTGGTTAACGAGTTTGCAACGAGGAACGAGGTAAAGAAGGGTTTGCCTGTGGTTCGCTTGGCGAGTTATTCGGTACGCAAACTCGTGAAACGAGTTGCAAAGTATTTGAACGAAGCATTAGTCGGACCAAGTTGTGCGCAGAAATTTGTGAACCCTCGAAATGATAAAGAATTGATTAGATACAGTACGGATCTTTGTTTTGGAAAATTTTATATTACACATTTATTGGTAGCTTTTTGTACAACTCGACTACATTCTAGTAAGATAACGCAGATAACTTGGTTATCTAGTGTTAAAGACTCAACTCTTACTAAATCACTTGATTTGAATTTCCCGCCCATATACAATACTCAAAGTCATTGCGCGTGCGTCTCTCCCCCCCCCCACACGTAGATCGCGAATTTTCGTACATTTGTACATTTCTATAAATATAATTACCGAAATCGTTTAATCGGAGTTTGCAACGGAGTTGAATAAAACAGAAAGGAAATTTCTACTAACTAGACTAAAGATTTTTATGCATACGTGAGAAATTTTCAAGTACACGAGTAAAATACGTAAAGCATTCAGAGTGGAATGTGAATTTATTATAATATTTATTGCAAGTTTTAATTACGATACGTATTTAGTAGATAAAAAAAATATTCTAAACCTTGTATCATTTTCAAAACGATTCGAATCGCTCGCCGTACATGTGTACAGATTCAAGATACATAATTTGAACACTGCGCATTGCGCATGCGTCTCGCGTCTAATCCTTGCAAGGAATCTGCGAGTTTTCATGCATTTGTACATTTGTATGAATATAATTAACGTGTTTGTTTAATCGGAGCTTAGTTAACGTGTTAATAACGACGAAGTGAAGAAGAAATTTCTTGCAATTCTTTATGCATCCATGAGAAATTTTCAGATACGCGAATGCATACAATGTATAAAATATGCAAAAATATGGATATAAAGCATTCAAAGTAGTAATTATAATATTCAGCAGGTAAAGCAAATTTCATATTTCTTCAACGTAATTCGTAATTATAAAAGTGCACGCTGTAAAGATTAGATGTTAACATCGAGGCGCATGCGCAGTGCGTCGTAACAACAGAATCTAAACCACTTCGAAATTCAAAGTTTGAATCGCCTCGAGTCAAAGTTTGGTCAAAAAGATTATGCAATTTTTATTCCTTTGAAAAAGTATAACTTTGTTTCTCAATAGCTATTGTTTATATCGTTTAAATATAAAATTGCATAAAAATCCACACTCTACTTATAAATGCAGACGTCGAGACGCAGTGACGAGTTGCTCGAATCGATATGGCGGAAAATTCGAATCACTTTGAAAGCGATACGAAATGGTAAACTCTTAAAAGTCTCAAGAATATTTAAATCTAGATATTTTGACGTACCAAGTACATTCCATAAATTTCTCTTCCTCCGAATAATATAAAAACTCGCGTGAATATTTGCTCGCACTTACAGCGAGAGCCGACTGTCATTTTCAACAAACAAGCATAAATTTTGTCAAAGTATTGGACGAATCTGAAGAAATCTCGAGCCAACACGAGGACACGAACGATCGTCACTGCAGTTTCGTTACGAGACGTTCCGGCGAACGAGGAACAGAAAGGTCGTTGCACGGTTAGGCTAGAGAGTTTTTTTGGCACGGCAAGAAGCTGCTGGAAGAAATACGCGCAACACGGGCGAGCCGGGGTTAACGATTATTGCGCGGTAAATAACCACGATCCACCTGTGTGTGCTCGGCCGTGGCTTGTAAAACCGACAGAGCCGCTCCATTGTTTTACATGGACGATCGTAAAGCATAACGAGGCCGCGAATTTCTGTCTGCTGCCGCGCGATCCGAATTCTGATGCTTGTAAATTTTGCTCAACGAATGAAGAAGAAACGAGAGGAAAAAACGGGAAAAAACGTACGCTAAGTACGTAAGTGAGAAACTTAAGAAAGATTTCGTATATTTGTGAATACATAGTATACATATTTGTACGTGTAAAAAGTGGTATTTTAATGAAACAATCTTACATGTTTTAGATATAAATATATATATATATATGTAAAAAGAATACAACGGCTCACTTTAACTTACACTAAAAATACAATTGTTTCCAAAATATGTCATATAAAAATCCGAGTGAGTAATTCCCATGTTGCTCATTCGCCTGCTCTTCGACTCGCAAGTGAATTACCTACGATGTAGTTTCGCGATAGATGTTTCCGTGGCACTCGTGGAGAAAGAGCTCAAAGCAATATTATTTAACCGTTAAAGTCAGTCCTCGTTAGGCCGTGGCCGATAGAGGCGTGGGTCGTGTCGTCGTATATTAGTTGGGAAACGCCTCCTGTGGGATCGAGAGGGGTTGCTGGCACACGGAGATTAATAGCCAACGGGTCAAGTACGCCGAGAGAGGAGACGGCTCTCTACTCTCTTACCGAACCGAGGCTCGGATACATTTTGCTTGGGATAAAGATAAGAACTGTTTAGAATAGTCTTTTACTTTCGTTTTAGAAACGTCACTTGAAAAATGGAAAATGTAACTTTGCAAATAAATCATTAACCAAACGATGATAATTACTGTTTTATTAATACATAATGTCAATTGTACATACGTAAATATAAAAATACATGTATAGAAAATTAAAATAATTATTATTTCCTATATTGTTGCAATATTATAAACAATGTTAACTTGACGGTATATGAATCTCTGTTTCAGTTGTCAACACAGATATACACATTCAATTCATTATTCAAATACAAACTTTTGTTTAATTCGACAAACGAACAACGAAACAATCATTTCAAGATTAACGTCGATAACAACAAGATGATAAGGCAACGAGACGATGCATTGCTCCTTCTCTTTAGGATTCATCGCTAAATTGTCATCCGTTGTTAAAACAGTAACGCAAAATTAACTTGAGAAATGGGAGTGGCAAAATTCGACAGCCAACAGGTTCTACACGCGTCGCGAGCACGCCGGCTCGACGAAGCTGTACGATGTTTGTTTTCGGATAAAACGAAGACGATACCGGTTAAACAGTCCGATCAGATTTTCCGCGCGATAAGATCGAGCCGAGCGCCGTTGCCGGAGTAATTGCACGATACTTTATATATATTACGTTAAGTAATTGCCGCGTCTGTATGCGCGTTTATGTAAGGCCGCGGAGCGAACAATGAGCCCCCCACCCCCCTCCCCCTCCTCTCGATTACCATCGTCTCGGAATCGCGTTATCTCCTTCGTGGATCCTCGTAATTAACGCCGCCTCCAGTTTCTGCGAAAAGTCCAGGTGAAGCAGTTTCGCGCGAATACGTTTCTACGAGTGGGTTCTACGCGCGCGCGCGTGTGTGTGTGTGCAACGATACACACGTGGATATTTATCCCTTGGAAATTTTTTGAGTTCGAGTTTCAATCGGTCTCTCGTCGCTGTTGTGTTAATTGTCTGTGCAACATCGTGTAACTTGAAACGTTACATGTATATACGTTTCGTGTAATTATTGCCCCGCTGTTGTATATATTTTTAATTACACACGTGAATTACGAAGTTGGAGAGCGTGAGCTGTACATTCTGTATGGTTATTGTTCCATTGTTTTATTTTTGTTAATACATCGGTATAATAAAAGTTCTAAATCAGTTACATCGAAGAATATAACGTGCACGTATATT
This sequence comes from Melipona beecheii, assembly GCA_032399605.1. Lineage (NCBI taxonomy): Eukaryota > Metazoa > Arthropoda > Insecta > Hymenoptera > Apidae > Melipona > Melipona beecheii. Next base: position 2,629,855 of record JAUCMO010000502.1, read on the forward strand.
TTGTACAGTTGTTATTCCAGTGTCTTATTTTTATCAATACGTCGTTACAAAAGTATGGAATGAAATATATTTTTGTAATAATATATTAATAAAAATAAAATAGTGACACAATAATGTACAAAAATACTTCACGAATTACATTGGTGAATTGCTTTAAATTAACTTCAATTAATAAAAACATTTTAATTATCACGAGTGTTCGTTCACTGTATATTTTAATATTGATGGTAATAATAATGAGTTTGTACAAAACCTGTAATTAGTCATCTATGGCAATTATTGGCTCCCGAATTTTAAATTGGAGTAATTACTCGTAAATCATTATTCTCGATGTTCTTTTAACATTCTTAATTCATTTACAATTGCTGGTTTCCAAATTTTTAATCGAGCAAAACGGTTGTAATTTATTATTTTCAATACTCGATATTATTCTTATTAATGATAATTACAACGAATCCTTTTATATTGGAAAAATTAGGGTACAAGGAACAGAAGAGAGTTTGTAATACACGCGTCTGTAAAATTTGTAAAATTTTGTAAAACTTTGATCACGTTGGTAGCTCTAGTGTTAACATAGTATAATAAATACAAAATTTGTATAAGTCTGCAATTATATTAGTTAGCAAATTTCAAACTGGAATGTGAATAGTCGTAATTTCTCTTTCCAGTCTTTTTCTCTCGCAAGCAAACACAGAATTAACAAAGAGGATAAATCGTCACGCGTCCAGGAAAAAATTATCCGCGAGGATAATTTAATTCGATTCGCGATTTACGATCCATGTCGCGTCGCGGAAACCGAGGCGCCACCGCGGGACTCGGCAAAATGGCGGTCGATCCAGCGATTTACGATCAATCTCTTACGCAATCGCGCGTTCGAGTGCGCCTTCGAGTCACGACGTTACCATGAAATTATCGCGCCTACTTTTTCCGATTAATTAAACCTCGCCAGGGAAAAAAAGAACCGTATTTTCTCATTGTTCCACTCTCGACTGCCGATCGTTATCGTCCGGCCTTTTGTATTATTATTTAGCAATTGCGCGAACGATGATAATTGGGATACTTGTTCGTTCGGTTTCACGGAAAACAAGGAACCGTGGTACCATTTAACCCCCTGAATTACTCTTTTTTTGCTTCTTTCGCAGTTTTTTATTGCAATTAATACTGTAACGTATTATGATAATGTTCTTATAACATACTGTACATTAAGATGTACAATAACAATATTGTATATTGTAATATACAGATATTGTGACATATAATAACAATAAAAATTTTAATGAAATATTGCAACAATTATAGATAATAAAAAGTAGGTATAAAGTATACTATATAATATTATAAATGTACCATTATATTAATATTACAGATATTACACTATTGAATTGCGACTTTTTTTGCTTTTTTTGGCATTCTTTGTTGCAGTTAATATTGTATTGTAATAATGTTCCTGTAATGTAATAATAAATAATATGTATGTCATAATATATAATAGCAAAATTTAACTGAAATACTACAGTGCATTACAACTATTAACAATTATAGATAATGAAAACAGATATACCGTTATATTGTATTTTATTGTACTATTATTATAGTATTATAAATATTATACTTAATAGTATAGATATCTTTACAGTATCTTTGTGTCCAATTAATATTTACTAATATAATTATTACAATTGTATACATTGCTATGTACTAGATGTAGATACTGTATGTACTATCTATGATGTATTGTATTATATATAAATATAATAGACTATCTTGTATAGTGTACTAATACAACGTACAATATATTGTATAGCAGAAACATTATTATAGTTCATACGTACTTACATATTTATAAACATATCTATTATATATACATGCACATATAATACATGATACGATAGCATTGTATACCATGTGTTACATTACTGTTACATGTAGTAATATACCATTATAGCGTGTAATACACTATACAGTAACTTGAATTTCATTTCAATTCCAGTAGCAAAAGTAACGACGTCCGAAGGCTCGAGAAACAGAAAAGAAGGAACGCACGCTCCGATTCGGGGAAAATCCTAACACGATTCCGGAGACACACACGGCAGCCAGCCACTAAATCCTACCCCATACCAGCATACCAGCCGGCAGTCCAGTTCCTGGACGCGTCGTCCTGGACAAATGCCCGGATACCAACAGTGGAAGCAATGCGTCTTAACGACGCGACGCGACGCCACTCTGCGAGGCGTCACCACCGCGCCTCGTTCTCTTCGTGCAGTTCCTGTCCCGGGCCATTTCACGCCTTCGGCACGAACGTCCCAGGACCACGCTTCTTGCAGATACCGGGGAAAACAGGGCTATCGATCCAACTTTCCTACCATCGATCACTCGACTGAGTAAACTCGCTTCTTTCCTCCCCTCTGGAATTTCGTTCAGATTCGTAGAATAATACTAGGTACTAGACTGTCTTAGCAGTAAAACGAAGTAAGTATTTATCTCTATCTGATACTCATCAAAATGATTATTAATTGAAATCCTTTGAAAATTGAGTTTAAAGAAAGAAAAACCGCTTTTTTTTCATTTATTGTTCTACTTTCTTATCGCGATATAGAATATTAATATGTATATTAATACTATTTAAAAGAATTTTTATTTTCTGCAAGAATAATATCTGCATCGTGAGAATCTCAAGAGGGATTGATTATTGAAATATTAAAATTTAATAAAATAAAAGTGAAATAATCGAAATGATTCAATAGTAACAACAAAATAATTTAATAAAATATTTAAATTTAAAATTCTAATTCAAATCGCGCGCCACTGTAATTTCTGTTTTTCAATTCGTACCACATGAATATAAGATTAGAGAAACGTTTTATTTGTAATTTAGTATTTATAATTTCTCTCTCTCTAATTCTTTTCAATTCTTTATTAAACTGTTCTCTCAGTTAAAAGTTATGACAAGTGTAAATTTTTCATCGAGCATACAAATATAATAGTTTTTTGCATCCACTATGTATTAAAATTTAACAACATTCTTTATTCTTTGTGCGTAAAGTATCGTTCAATTTTTTATAAGTATAGTATACCAGGGGGTGTATGTGGGAACCTCGATTCCAGTAAATGACCCAGGAAATTTGATTTGATTCCAGAAAACAAAAAAACGTTTAAAGTTTTGGGGTTACTTGTGGATGATGATTTTTTTCGTGGCTCGCCTCGGATCAGCCGGAGGAGAATGGGCCAGGGTTGGAGAGATCGAAGCGGCTCTCTTCTCGCGGGACCCCCGGCGCGAAACAACAAGCAGTCAGAAAAATGGATGGGCTGCTAACCGTGCCACACATGGAGCCCCTACTCGGTTATTTCGCCTTTTACTTCACCGTCCCGCGGCGCGCAACGCGCTTTAATCGGCCTCGTTCGTAATTACGTTTTCACCTTGGCTCTCCCTATCAACTGCCACGATTCGAAAGTTTCTTTAACCCCTCGTTTCTGGGTTGAAAGTATCGAGTTGACACGAACGACGTTTTTCTGTCGTTCGGTTACTTTTCACCTATTGCAAGTCATTCTCTGATCATCTTAAATCCTCTTGGCAAAGCAATTTTTGTCTTATTTTAATTTGTATTTTTATAAAGTGTCTCTACACAAAAGCACGGATAATTTTACAAAAAGTCACTCTAAAGACTCAATTTGCATACAACTAAATATAGTTGTACATAGAAATTTTCTTTGTCTGTAATTTGAATACACTCCATGCGCAGTGAAGAGCATAATTAAACCAATAACGATGGAAGACGATGTTTTGTGACCATGATTCGAATAACGAAATTTTAGGATTCCTTAAATTTAACCCCACTGTTTGGAATTCAATGAAATTTCGACGCGTGAAACTCGGACTTTCTAAACACGATCCCTGTATACAATAGAAAAAATCCCAACCATGAAACCCAAATGTTCCAGACTGTCAGAAGCAAGGTGTCTGTATAAAAGCGCTGTGATGTCACGGTTAAAGGTCCATTCATACTACCGACGACTAGCCTAGCCTAGCGGAACGAACCACGTATCGATAGTGTTTTATCGTTGCTTCGTTCGCTGGTACGTGTAATTTTGATCGTAACGAACACCGATCGAGCGTTCATCACGTGTCGACTGAGATGAAAGAGAATCGCAAAAAAAGTAGCAATTTGAACCACTCGTAAAACATAATGAGAGTCCCTTCTGCACGACCAACAACCATCAGTCACTGGATCGCGATGCAAAATCTTTTGTTTAATTCTCGAGGAAGAGTTCGTCGACAACGAATCAAGCCTCTGCGCGAAAAATTAAGTAAAATGAATTTACTCGTCGAAACACGAACCTTTGTATTTTGCAACTTTCTTCCTAACGACTCGTAAATGCCTTCTTTCAGATCAGTTTCGCTGCTTGTACCTGGTGTGGTTATCCAGACTCGGAAACAAGTGAAACTCTGTCCGACGAATATGATGGATGGGACGCGATCTCCCACTATCTCAAGTTCCACCGAGTCGTCGTTTGCGTTATCCCGAAGAAAGAAAACTTTCCTCCTGTCTACCAATGCGTTCAATGTTTTGTTTCTTGCCGTCATTTTTCTTGAACCCTCTCTTCAACTTCCCGGAAAAACCCCTGGGGGATTGCGATCGACAAAAATCGGCACAAGCATCAACGAGCGATTAGAAATAAAGATAAAACGCTATCGACAAACGTGTTTTTTTCTTTCTTGGCGTCACTCTTGGTATTTTGGTACTTCACTTAAGATTCGTTTATCTATGAACGTGAATGGATCTTGAGTGAAGTAAAATACCTAGAGTGACACCGAGAGAGAACAAGTCCCGATCAAGTGCGACGAGCGAACGAACGCTCGAAAGGAGGGAAAGAAACGCGACGACTCTCGTGTTTCTCCGTCTAAGCGCCAGTCACGCGGTCCTCATCAATCTTGTTCGATTATTCCGTGATGGGCGAAAAAGAGCGGCGCGAAGGAGGTCCACAGACGAAAAGAAACGAAACGCGGGAAGGGAGGGAAACAAAGGGGGAGGCGGGTCGTTATAAATGGCGAGGCGATTTGATTTCTATTAGGCGACGCATTGTTCGCTCCCGCCGGGGGATCCTTCGATCGTTAATGAATTTGTGCTCGCGGATACGGAACGTGGAAAACGAGAGGAACGAGTGAAAGAGAGAGAGAGAGAGAGAGAGAGAGAGAGAGAGAGAGAGAGAGAGAGAGATTGTTCCCGATTTCGCGAGCCGGAGAAAGTGGTCGTTCGAGTGGCTCGTGTGTTCCTTGGAGGAGGAATCCGAGGGCGTCGATCGATGGGAGGTGGATCATCGCAAACATTCGTCGGAATGTCAGTCTTGAGGATAATTTACGTTGTGGCTTTATGGGAGGATAACTAGAGGGTAGAACGTAGATAACACCTACATTCAGATTTTTTTTTCTTTTTTCTTTTTTTTCCGAGTTCGTGAAGAGTTTATACGCTGGAGAACGAAAAGTAGTAGTGTCGTTATTATTATTTTGTTACTTTTATTCTTCGTTTTTGGTTCTTGGGTTTAGTATGTAATATTTCTTATTCAATTTTAGTCAGTTTAGTTGTATAATTATAAATTCAATAAATTATAGAAATTATGTTATAGTATATTAAGCATATCAAGTACATAGGTATAGTGTAGAAAGTATATTATTTATAGAAATAATTTCTATAAATTGTATAATTTAAGAAGAATACATTATAATGCAATAATAACATAATATAACATGTAATTTAAATATTAAAAAAGTACAAAGTTGCACATGATACGTATAATATGAATAACATATAAATATACAAAGTACAATGCTTTTTATAATATAACATTTAACGTGTAAAACAATTTTCTATCGAGATTCGCATAATTATATTTGCAAAGAAACTAGCAGTTACAACATTTATTATTACATTATTATTGTTATATCACAACACTAAAAATTTTCAATTCTTTACGTTAAACTCTAAACTTTACATCGAAGAAATAACGATGGAAAAATATTTGAAAAAATCCTGCGACCACGACATTAAAAAATAACGAAATCTTTCTAGATTTGTCTGAAAAAAATTGCAGATGAAATGTCATTTGACAAAAAATTCAACTTATATCAATTCAACGTATGTCGATTCCTCGAGAATGAAAAAATTAGTAAAAAATGATAGTAATTTTAGTTAAAACAGACACGCAAAATTATTTATTACATTTAAAAAATCTCGATTATCATTCAAACAATTTGGTTCTTCTTCTTTGAAATCTCCTGGCAACTGTGTTTAATTTTTCACCTCCTGAATTCTTTTCTTAATGTTGTTAATATCGAATTATGTTTTTGAAAACTATCGAAAAAAATTGCCGCGTACGATGGATCTGCTGACAATAATGTATCAAGTCGATCATCCGACAGCATTGAAATATCGAACGCGATTGGTTAGTTAACCGGCGGCGCGGCGCAGAGAATCCAAGAGTACGATCTATCGATCGATCGAGGACCGTCTTCTGACCGAGGAGACGCGACAATAGGTAGATTAGCGGCTCGAATGGATTCCTGGTCGGCGGTATTCACGTAACAGGATCAAATCGAAGACGAAGTAGGGGGGAGGAGGGTGAAATTATAGGTGGCGGTGATCCGTAGAGCAAACAGGAGAGCTCATGCGGGAAATCGGTTTGCCCGGTCTTTCTTCCCGGTCCGAGAGCGGTTTCCATTGTTCGTTTTCCCCCATCCCTCCCCCCTCCCCCCGTGGGACATTCGGAATCTCGTTTGCAAATAAGATTTTACGCAAACTTCCCTCTCTTTCCGTCGTGCTTCGTGATTCAACTTTCTCGAGCTCGCTGGATCATACGTGTTCCAGACGAATATTGTGCGAAATGTTCCTTTTTGAAGAACAAGTGTATCAAATTCTGAACAATTGTTTCGTTGATTCGGGTGATTGATCTCGTTCTAGATCCTGAATAATTTTCTCCTTCGAATATTATAGGCAACTTCCGTCCGTGAATATTATTTTACAAGTATATTTTATTACTTTATATATTTTACATTATATCGTATGATTACATTGTATATTTATTAAAAATTACGTGTGTATATAATCATATATTATACAGTAATCTTTGAAATTAGTTGTAGTAATTAATAAATATTTTTAATGGATCATAATATGCAATATATATATATATACACTATAATTTTGTACATGCATGAATAATATTATGATTAATTAGAGGTGATTACTATTTCTATTCTATACTATACTTTTAATGAATTATAATATACACTAAAAATAAATGTTCATTAATTACTGCAGTTGATTTAAAACATCAGTTCTCGCGTTTCAGATCTTATAACATTGTAATCTTGTAATTATTATAATAATTATTATATTATGTTGAATAACTCCAACCATTATCATTGAGAAAGAGCAGTGAATAAAGAGCGTCTGAAAAAATACATGTGTACATGCCCATCTTCAAAACTAACGTCACTTTGTGAAAGTAATGGAAAAGAAGAAAAAGAAGAACGCAACGGTCGAAAGCCAAAAGGATTGACGATCACGATGAAATTACCAATTAGTCGTGCTGTTTATGTTCCCGTTAAAAGAAACTGACTCGCACGCGAGTCACCATACTTCGATGTTACTCTCCAATATATATTACATTATACGTATACATGTGTGTATGTATAACGTACACATGCTTACTTATAGACAAGAGGCAGAGAATCCAAGACGGGACAATGACCGTGAAGAAAAGCTATTACAATCGTCGAACGATTAGCCCGATCATTTTTTGGCTGCTCCATCCCGAGGAGGAATCACGGGGTGAGGGCATTCACTGGCTTTATGAGGCAACAATGACTGGTCATCCACGGGCATTCGGGGATATACCTTCTATATCTTCTTCTCTCTTTCTTCTGTTTTTTCTTTTTTTTTTCATTTCTTTTCTTTCTCTGTCTCTCTCACTCACACACACACACACACGGACACGTTGTCGATGATTAACACGCGCCTACCTTATTCGATCTCTGCGGCGAATACGAAGCTGCCACGATCGAACGATTTGGTAACGGGAGGGCGCCGATAATTGCCGTTATTAAAGCCTCTGGATCGTTTCTTTCTTTCTCGTTTTATCCCCGACGCCGTTTCTTAACTAGTCGATCGTGATTTGTGCGATTTCTTATTCGCGTATGTACAAAGTATCGAAACTGTTGCAAAAATCGCGAAACGGAACGGTGAACCCTTTGATCGGCTTAGCAAAGAGATTGTGAAAAAGAAGAGAAGTGAGGGGGATGAGAGTAAAATGCAAAACACACAAAAAGTGCTAAATTAGATTTACTGTGATAGATTTGTTAAAACAGAGATTAGCAATTTCTACGAAATTTCAGAGATTTGCACAAAATCTCTGTGAAAAATTCAAATGTATAAAACTTCTGTGAAATTTAAATCTGTAAGATTTCCATGGAATTCAAAATTGTAAGATTTTTGACCTTTCTGACAGCCCTGTTTGACTCCGTGCTGTTTAAAAAATGAATTCAGCATCAATTGTCGACGATCTTTCATCGACGACGACGAAACAAATAAGGAATAAAAATTAAATAACACAAATGTACATATAAGAAAAATTAAATAACACAAGTGAGCATAAGTAAAAAATAAAAGCAGTGTCGAAACGCGCGTCGATCATCATCTCCTTATTTTCATACTTGTTCACCGTCCTTCGTGCGCCAGCTAATGAACTTTCCTCGAGGTCTATTCGAAGATCGGTTGGGAGGCGTCCGGCCGTCAATCGGAACGTCCACGCGCGAAATTTCCTTATCGACCGCGATCTTATCGCGTCGGAGGAATTGGATTAACAGGATCAGCAGCCCGTTGATGCGATTAATCCGCTGGACGTGGCCGATCGAACGTTCTTCTTCTCCCTCCTTCGATCGAAAGCCCAACACCGTCCCAACAGCCATATCGCGAGAGACTCGAAGGAGAGAAAGAGAGAAAAATAAAGGAACGTGGAGGGTGATACATGGTATAGGAGTTGGTATACAGGGTGTCTAGTCCAGTATCACTACCTTCATGTACATTATTTCATTTTATTTTATTTCGTTTCATTTCATTTTGAGACTGGCAAAAGTTTAGTGCAATACAGTTTATTGTTAGTTTTAAACGAGTAGAGGTGGAAAAGAAGTTTTATTATCATCTGTAAGAGAAAAATTTACCACGAAAGATGAATGAGTATATTTATTCTATATTTACAGTATATACCATATGATATAACAATTAATCAGAATATATATAATGATAGCCAAAATAATATATAATTATACAACACCAAACATAAACTGTTCAATTGCATCGAATTACGCTGCATGTCATTATTACAATATTGTTATAAAAATATATAATAATTAAAATAATATACTATCATAAAATAACTATAAAATACTATTACGTGCAATGTCAATTATAATAAAATACATCAAATACGATTATCGTAATAACGTGTTATACATATCATCGCAATATATAAATAATAACTATTGTACTGTGTAAAGTAACTGTAAAATATCATTATATAATAATTAAATCAAACATAAATTATTCAGTTACAGATAACATCTCCAAAAATTCACGAATTTAGCCAATTAAAAAGGAGAGAAAGACGTTGCACTTGTCCTCGTCACCGAGTGTGACCATCTCACCCCCAAACTTCCCCAAGAAAATAAAGCCAGTGATGTTTAGCCGAGACACCCTGTAGAATAAAGAAGAAGAAACAAAAGAAATAAAAGAAAAAGAAAGGGAAAAGAAGGATCGCAGTGGGTTCGAAGGGAGGTGCCCGGGTTGAGGAGCGTCGATCGAGAGCCTCGATCTTTGCTCGTTCGAAAATCGAGCACGGGGGCGTTCTACGAGGCGTCGAATGCCTCTCGTCTCTGCTGCTCGTCGTTCGCGAGGGCACCGTGGTGGTTGGTTCATGATCAACCTGCAATTAAATCGGCCAACTGAATTTCGACGGTGGAACGTTTCGTAGATAATTGAACGATAAAGTTGCGCGCTCTTCTATGCTATCGGCCAGCCCTATCCCGGATCGACCTCCCCTTTTGCGCGCTGGTGACCCCATTCCTCGTTAAAATTAATCGCCATTGAGCGATCGTCCGGAGCGAACTGCTTGGAATAGGGCTTTAAAGCAAAAAAAAAAAAAAAAAGGAAGAAATTGACGAGAAAAATTGATTTTTTGTCATTATTTATTTATTTATTTATTTATTGAGAGGGAGAGAGAGAGGCTTGTAATGGACTTGGACGCTTTATTTGGTGTGAATGATACAAAGCAATAATTTATTGTTCATAATATTGAAATGTTATATTATTTCATTATATTCAATTTATATTTAATTATATTATAATGTATGTTATGTGTATATGATTAATTATATTAGCTATACAATTTGGGATATATTACTTCAATATATTCAATATATTATAATTATTAGTTTAAAAGTAGTATTAAAGAAATTTTGTCATTTTCTTCAGCGTGAGATGTAAACAAATCATTTTCAAGTAATTGCTTGTTTGGATCAGTTTCAATAGTTTATTGAAATAAAATAACAAATAATCTGAAAATATCCATGATGTTAGTGAGGGATGTTAACAAGGATCAAGAAATGGTTTGATAAAAATTCATTCAATTAAAACAATATAAATATACGTATATTATACGTGTTATACCTACGGAGATAATACAAGTATGATATACAAATACAAGTATAAATTAGTTTCTATATCGTATATAAGTATAAATACCCACATACAAATAATATATGATATAGAAACATAAAGATAATATAAATATGATAAAGTATAAATGTCTAGAAGATACAATATACAAATATAATATATAAGTAAGTAATGAATAACTATATATAAATACAATTAAATAAGTATGTAAACATAATTGCATAAATATGCACATGATATAGAAACAAATATAATGACAAGACACGAATCAAAGAAAAAAGGAAACATATTCAACATATTCGATGACTATTAATGCACTTCACTGCGTCAGTTGATAAAATTGAACAAAGAATAATCAGAATCATCTTGGTTGATGATGATTCTGAACAAGGAAAGAAAAGGTCCTCGAGTAAAGAAACTGTAAATTTGAAAATCATGGAAACGTGCACAAAATGGACTAAAAAAAAAAAAAAAAAAAGAGAAAAAAAAAGACAAGTTGGTAGATCCCCGAGGAAGGGAGAGTCCGAGGGGGCGGTTGAGCGTTTGCCAGCGGAGGTGAAAGAGGGGCAGAGGAGGAGGTGGATCAGCATCGTTATTAATGGGCACGATTACTTGGCGAAACTCGCGCCTTTGTACGCCAGGCTCGAAGCATCCCCGCCGCCAACCCCCGCCAACCACCCAGCCACCCGTAATACCATCGCGAGCATTCTTCTTTTACACCTGTACGAGCCCTTTTAACTTATGCATGGGATCCTCCCACAGAAACAATGCACCCCGCTCCTCTTCTTCCTTTCTTCCTTCCTTCTTCTTATCTGTCTGACTTGAGCAGCCTCTCCCCCACCCTCTCCCCCCTCCCTCCGTTCCTAACCTCGTTTCGTTCCGCTCTTCCATCCATCGTCGCCTGTTAATCCATCTTAATGTAGATACCGTTTCTCGGCTATCTCTTTCGAGCCTGATGTAATTTAACGCGGTACAATACGAAGAGGATAAGTGAAACGGCGAGTACGGATCACTTTGGTCCGGAATGAGAGATGTAATATTTGGAATGTTAAAGCGAATGTTGATTTAATGTAGATGTGACGTATGATAAACGTATAATGTGAATGTACAATTTGTATAAACGTATAATATAGCAATATGATACAAGTATAAATAGATGTAACTATATAATATAAATATACTGTACCGTAGTACGTAATATGATATAGGTATAGGTAGAGTATATTATATTATACTATAATAGCATAAATATAATATATAGTGGTATAATATAGTATTGTATATTATGTTATATTATAATGTACTGTAATAAATTATACGATATAAAAATAATATAAACATATGATATAAATTCAATATTCATAGAGACATATAAATTTATAAATGAACGTACGGGACCAATGTGGCTTGATACTTTTTTTTTACTTGGAATTTAATATTGTTTCGATTTCTGACGAAAAAAATATATGGTCCAATTAAGAAATATTAAGGATGATCTGGAAAATTTCGAAAAATCCTTCAACACGCACAAAAAATTGACACGTCATAAGACCACGTAACTTTTGTATTAAACAATTTTTCACCAGACGCATAATTTACAAGCTGTTTCAGGTGTGCGAGTTACGCGAATCATCCTGTACATATAATGAAACAATTAAATAGAAATATATAAGATAAATTTAATATTTATATTATGTATTTAAAGTTTATATTACATAACTTTAAAAAGTCAAAAGTCAAAAAGAAGGTTTACAGCCAACAATATAATAATTAAATTCTATAATTTATCGATAGATGATATATAATTAAACTCGATTTGATTAAACTCAATAACGTAAATTCAAAATAACAAGTTATCTCGTTACCATTTTTTTCTAGAAAAGCAAGCCAAAATTCTTTGGAAGCTACTCAAATCGACGTCCACCCGAACCTATAAACTCGAGTCGTAGTCCCCCGATCCGGGAACAAAAACCTAACCTAAAAATCTAAAAATTCCTTCGCCGATAAAGTGGCAAAGTTTCGGGGGCCACAGTGGCTGGATTAAACGTATCGGGGCGAGGGAATCCATCGGAAATCGAGTGTTTCCACGTCGGTTGGCAAAAGTGACGCATCGGCGCGATCCTAGTGGCGAGGAATCGACGACGCGGAGGACCACGCGCGGGGGGAAGAATCGGTGAATCGATGCTGAAACGAAGGTCGCGCGTAATCCCCTGTCGCGTGGGTCAAGCGGCCCGGGTCAGTCTCACGTCGAGTGTGAAACTGCGGGATTTCGAGCTGCTCGGCAGAAGAGACTGCTTGGGGAAATCAATCGGCGGGATTTCGATTCTGGACACCATAAGGATCGACCACCCGATTCCTGATCCGGCAGCGATTATTTATTTTTCACCCGTGTGAATGTATCTGAAAATCTATCTTTTCGCGGCCTATTTTTTGAGATTTTTATATTTATTATTTATTTACACTGGTTTGTGTTATACATTAATCTGTGGGATTTCGATTCTGGATCTATGAATTGACCTGTTTTTGAGATTTATATTCGTTATTTGTTTGTATTAGTTTACATTATATATTAATATATTGGTATAATAATGTTTATATTATACATATCAATGTATTAATAGTTATAGTTTATGTATTGTATATTAATCGGCGAAATTTCGATTCTGGACACCTTACGGATCGACGACCCGATTTTTCCCCGTGAATTATAGATAAATAATTATGAAAATCTGCGACCTATTTTTGAGATTTGTATCAATTATTTATTTTGAAAGTTTATCTCAAAATTCATCTTCTTGTGTAATAATAAATTAATTTCGAGAAGCAAGTAATTCTGTATTAAATTACAATTTTCGTTGTACGGAAGAAATATTATTGATTAACGTTAATATTAACATCGGAGAAACTCGGCAAAAATCGTAGTATCTTAATTAAATCTTAATCGTTAAATGATATAAATTACACATTTATCGTGAATTTACGTAATATCGGAATTGGTTTCTATTTAAATTTTAATTACAAAATATATTATTGATTAAAAACCCTTCGTTTAAATCACGCGTCTATCGTGAAATTACGTGATATTGATAAAAATATTAATGTTTCATTTAAATTTTAATTATTAAATATTCTGTGTGGTGTGTTTAAATTACACGTTTCTCGTGAATCGATATGATATTGGACTTGATAAAAAGACAGAGTCGGTCAGTTTGGCTTCCAAGGGGCCGAAATTATTACGCAATTGAAATCTTTAATTGAGAACGGAGAATGTAATAAAAGGAATCTTCGGGAGGCTTTCTTCGCGATTCGTCGATCTAGATTCGTCTCGATTATTACCGCGGCACGCAACGATGTTTAACGCGTCACGCACTCCAAAGACGTGAATTAACTCGAATTTCCACGAAGCCTCGATTCTATCCATTTGATGCTGCACAGTTCTGATTTTTGTGGAGCACGATCAATTCGTCGCGTGCCACATTCTTTCTGCAACGGCCGAGATTCGCGATTTCTGTACGTTTGACAAAAGTCAGGAAACAAAAATTCATCGTAAAATGTTGAAGATTTTAAAATTCAAAAGTTCTGAGGTTCGTTCTTTTCTCGGAATATTTATGAATTTTATGCAAACGATATAATATTATTGTGTCAGATTATTTATTATAAATAAATTTACAAATATAATATATGTACAATATATGTACAAGTGTACAATAATATACAATATAGATATAAATATAATTTAAACAATATAAATTTAATACAATAAGAAGCTAATATAAATGAATCAATGAGTTAAATTCAACAAGCTTGGACATATCTTATTTGAAACAAAATAGAGTATGACATAATACACAATAAAGAGCTCGTATGAACCAACAGGTATTCAAGCTTGGATACATTTTATTCGTAGTATAGTACAAATATCAAAATAGAAAGTGCAAATTTATAGAAATATATAAGATACAATACAAGTTTTATGTAAGCGTGTAATATCAATTTAATATTTAATATAATGAATATAAATTACATATGATGATTGAAAATTACCAACATATACCATTGAGATAACTATAGATAAATATAGACTGAACCTAATTATGTATGCACAAATGAACCAATGAGTCAAATTCAAGCTTGGACACATTTCATTTGAAATAAAATAACATGCGTACACAAATATGTACAAATATCAAAATATAAAATGCAAATTTTTGGATATGTATAAAGTACAATATAAGTGTACAGTAACAATTTAATATTTGATATAATAAATATAAATAGAAATATAATACAATGTATGATGTAGAATGTAATAAACATAATATATGGTATGATGTACAATATAATAAATATGATATATGAAAACCTGTATAAATATAAACCAAATTATGATGTACAATAACAATATCAAATACATATAATGCAATTGTAATAATAACTCACCCAATAATAACACGCTATTGTTAATTATTTCTTAATAACGATAGATAATCGAGCAATGTGCAAATAATTATTATCAATATATCCGCCGTTGCTGTCAATAATTTAATAACTTTTCCAATTAATTCCAATGTTCAACAGGTGCGCAACCACAAAAGGAGCGATTAAACGACGGAAATCGGTTCCGATTCCGATGGCGGCAGCTGCGGCGTACCGCGTCAAAGGGCCAAAGCAAAGAGCGAAGGCAAAGGCAAAAAAAAGCGAGTAGCAGTCGATTGACTCGAGGGCCCCGACTCGCGGAGCCAAAAGAAGATTCTTCCTCGGGAACGGGATTACGCGAAATCCCGGTCAGTTTTCCACGAGATCGACGCGCCCCTCCCTCACGAGAAGGAAATGGGTAGCGCACCGATTATCCGCGGCTGTTCCTTTTCGATTCCTTCCCTCGGATCTTCCTTCTCCGACGTCAAACGGCCATTTGCCGGCCAGCTGGCGAGACTTAGTGGAAACCTATATACGATATACGAATTTAATTCGCCGTGAAACGAGCGCAGGAATTCTTCCACCCTTGCGAGTGCGAGTCCTCCGCCACCGAGTCTCTCGCGAATCGAATTCGATTCCTCCGCGAAAATGTTTCGAAAAAGGAACAGAGGAACTGGTATTAATTGACTGTCATTTATTTTGTTTGATACACACTGGCTGGTCATTGGAAGAATGATATAAAACGAAAATAACTTTTACAAACACGTTTTATTAATTTTCTATCATTTTATTTGGGAATGTAATCAATGGATTTTGAATATAATTAAATATAATTAATGAAAATGAACTGAATTTATGACTTCAGTTTTTCACTGGCCACCCTGTATTATTTCAACAATAACAATATTATACAATTATTCTGTGTATTGCGTATTTAATTTATTTTATATTAATTTGATTAGTACAAGATTGATGCAGATGCTGATTTGATACTTTTATATTCATTCGATTTAATTTATATTACATATGATATATGTATTTCACACTGATTCATCACTCTTATTATAATGATTATATATATACTTTGGTAAGTTATCATTTGATCAAATGATTTTCAAAGAAACGCGTAAACCGACGGAAAACAAAATGCGTGTTAAAAATTGGATTTAATCTCACACATATCCATAAGCGTATCTTTCACAGCGTACATCCTTTTTCCTTTTTAACACCGGATTTCCATTCGTAATTTGTACTTCACGTATTCCATCTTTCAGATTCCCGCTCACCATCACTCCCCCCCCCATTTACGTCAGCGATGCACAACTTTTCGCATAATAAAGATAGGCCACATGCAAAATTTCACTCCCCCAAACGAAAAAAATAAAAAGAAAGAAAAAACTGCACGACTTATACCCCAGTACGATTTGTCTCACTGAAAGGCCCAGAAGCAAAACAAATTATAGTACTAGACAACGCCACTCCTACTCGAAGTCTACCCCACGCCCCCTCACGAATCACGTGGCCCAAATCAACCAATCGCTAATTTTCGTTGCATTAGCGTTGCACCTAAAGAGGCCCGATTTTCTTGGTTACCTGCGTTAAAATCACTTTCAGCGATCAAATGGCAAAGAGAAGAATATAAAACAGTTTTCACAGACTTTTAATCGAGTTGATTTTATTTAATTTCGCGAACGAAAGAAATTTTGCGATCAAGGGATCAAGTGGGTTTTGTAAAAATTTTAAAACGGATCACACGCGGGAATTGTGCATCGCTGCTTCACCGCGGTGCAGTATCGTATTTCTCTGAATTTCCCTCGCCGCTATACCACTCTACATTTCCACTTCTCACCTTTGTAATCTAATTTCATGCAAAAATGTGTGTATATGTGTGCAACAAGGATTTAGATAACGACGTATACGTTCTTATGAATTTCTGGTGCGGCTGGAAACTTCTTGGCAACTTTGCGGGAATAATGTGGAAAAACCGCAGTGAAACGGAGTCCCGTGGAAACACGTAAGAAGTGATACGCAAAGGTAGATTATTGTAGGAGTGTTGTAAACAGATTAAAACAGTAAAGTGTAAAATTACACGATTACTGTCAAATCATTGTTACGTAACTGTTGTATAATATTTATGTGATTATTGTAATTATTAGTATAATAATTGTTATTACAGTAAAAATCACCTGTAAATTAAAGATTAATTAATTGTAAAATTAACTAGACATGATTGAATAAACCACGGAATTTTTCCAATTTAAAAAACTAGAAATTTTAAATTGTAAAAGATTGCACGTAATACATAAAAATACATAAAACACTCATAAAAATACAATATCTAATTCTATATATATTAAATAATGTATTACTACATATGAAATAAATTTCTTGGTTCCATTTTTTAATTATATTTGGGAAAATATGCAAATTTATATAAAAATCCGTATTTTAACAATCCACTACATTATAAACGTGTACGTTGTATAAATTAAATGAAATAATCTTATAAAAAGCTGTTAAGTTATTCTGGTTTGTTAAAACCATTTGTAAATAAATTTTGTACAATAATTTTACAATAAATAAACTATCACTCAGAAATTTACGAATCAATTGCAAAATTGTATTAATTATTGTAAATACATTTATTGCGTTGAACAAAACAATTTTAATTTGCAAATTACCAAAGTGTTCGGTCATTTAATTAATAGCTTTCTGATATTCCCAATCCTTAGATCCTTTATTCTCATTGGTTTAAACAATTGCAACAAAGTTGCAAAAAAATGATTTGAAAAATTCCAAGGAAATTGAGAATTTGTATTAGGAAAACACGGTAAGAGATATTCGAGAAAAATCTTGAAATTCTTGGAAATGACGTCATTTCTTATGAAAATCCGAAAGCAAGAAATTTATAGGTCAAACGAAAAATCGAGACTTTGTATCAGGAGAATATGTCAATCGAGGAGGTGGCACAATTTTGACGATTGTTGGAAATGTCGTCAAATTACAGGAATTTCTGGGAACTAAAATCATGGGCACCTCGAAAAATTTTCGGCGAAAATCGGGACTTTGTATTACACTATTTCGATACTGTCTAGAATTTGACATCACCTCGTGTAATTTTTGAAAAGTATTTTTTTTTGGATGCACGGTATTGTCAATTCTTCTCAACTAAATTTTAGATTTGAGTAGGAAAAGAAATATTTAACAAAACTGTAAGATTCTTTAATCGTTATTTTGATTTATTGTAAACTGTTCTTGCAAATATAAATAATTTTACAATAAATAATCATATTTAGTGCATTCTATAGTCAGATACTGTAATACTGTAGTATCCTGGTTGTTGTTGCTGTAATCAAGATTGATTGTCTGTAATCAATACAAGATGCAAATATTGTTTACAATAAAATTTTTTTTCATAGTAAAATTAAACTTCAAGATTGCTGTTCAATTTTTAAATTAAGATTAAAGCATTTTAAACAAATTTCAATATCAGAATTAATCAAAATGTACTTTTTAAATCAATTTTTAAGCAATGTATCGCATAAACTGTTATCTCTGGATGAAACTGATAGTTTATAAATGCAGAATGTTGTCTAATGATTTAAAACTGTTTGTTATAAAAATTGTAACAAACGAGACTTCGACAAACCTTAAATTGTTACTTTGCTAATGAATAATCGTTGCAGAACGATTTAATTACTACAACAAGAAATTATTACAGAAAAATTAATCTGCGTTCTCTATTATTATAGCAAGTCATATGTATAGTCAATTAAAACTAAATGTTCTCTCAAATAAAATATCAGAGACACAAAATTTTGTTTTTATTTTCCAGTATCCTCGATTAAGCGATTCAGGACTCAAACAATCTGCACAAACTTACCTTGGACTTACGTTCAATTTTTGAGCCGCCATCGACGATATATCCTCCCCCTGCAGTGCCTAATGGCAGACTGACTGTGAACAGATTAATCCCCTAGGCTAGGGACCCTGGTACTTTTGTTTCTCCCTCAGAATTCCCACCTTCGCGTGTTACACTTGTTTAATTATTCGTGCACAAATTGCAAAGTTCTATCTGTTTTGCAAACGCAAATCTACAATTTTCTCACACGATTATTACAAGCTCCAATCTGTTCACTATTTTTATATATTTTTATTATAATTTCTCCATGCGATTATAACTTTTATAACTTTCCAAACTCCAGTCTATTCGCTGCTTTTATATATTCTTTCATTTTATAATTCTTTCATTTTTCCGCGCGACTATTACAAATATCCGTTATTTTTATATATATTTCTGTATATTTATTTATTTCTAATTTTTCATAATATATATTACGAAAATATATGTTTCAAAATTGTAATATATCATAATGTATATTATAATTTTCCTACTATCTTTGTGTATTTTATTAGAGATAAAGTTTCCACGCGACTTTTTTACTACAAAAGTTTCCACTTCAAAGAATTGCGAATTAATTGATTTACTTTTCGTATCGTAAACTATCTTTCAGTCAATTAAAAGTTTCTAAATGTTCCTCCAATGTGAAACCGAGCCTCCGTCCAAATTTTCTCCGGTATAATCGAAAAGAAAAAGAAAAAAAGAATCAATCTACAGTGGTTGTTGCATCGTGCACAAGGGAATTGCACAGTTCAGAAACCGTCGTTCCTTAACCGTGGTCTCAGCCGGATATTGATAGCCATCGGTCGGCGCGACAGAATTTATTCCCTTTCTCGAATGCCGCCGATTTATCGCCACCGACCCTTGATTTACATGTAACGCAAACACTTCTTGTTGGCTCGACAACGCTTAATTATCTCGCACCTGTTAATTAACTTATTACCAACCAACCAATAATTTATCATCGATATCTTGAAATTTCGTAAAATTATAGAATCCAGACGGAAACCATAATTTCATGACGATCTCAATGAAAACCTCGATAAATAATAAATAAAATTTAACACTGTAACAACCGGTAACGTCGCCGGTTATTTAGATAATAATTTAGGTTAGGAACGCGCAATCTGTAATAAAAAACAGAATTTGACAGTGTAGCAACTATAGCGTCACGTGATTTCCAACTTCTTAGCAATTGTCTTCGTTCTGTTTTTTCCTCTATTTTTCGTTCAATCGAAGCTACCAGAAATTAATTATTGCACGAAACATCGAGAGATTGAATTTTCATTTATTGAATCTCTTCTTACTCGTGAAATCGATCTTATTCGACTGTATAAAATCGATAAAAATAATAATTATATATAATTAATGTGATTATATTAGTTAGTAATAATATTACTATTAATAATAATGATAATACGTCTTTGTAACATTCCTCCTTCGATAATCGCGAGAAATTAAATGACGACCTAACCTAACCTTAACAATGGGTGAGAAATGGATTTAAAAAGAAAAAAATGCGTTAACATGACGTAACTCGAAGAAATTCAACAAGAATTCAAACAAGATCCTCGTGTCCTGTTCCACGATCGAGAATTATCCTCTTGAACGTCTTGAAGAAGACGCGCTGCAACTCTTCGATAACACATCTTCATCCGCAAAACAGCACGTGGATGCTCTCTTCTTCTCGAAAGAGAGATCGAGTCGAAGAGAAAGAGAGAAAAACAACAACGCGGTTTAAGAAGCTGAGAAATAGCACGATTATTATGCGTGAATTATCGTTAATTTATTTTAAGTTAAAACCTTTTTTTACAACGATATCTTACAATGTCGCTTTATACACGTTCTCCGCGGAATTAGTATCGCTGCGATTCGTTCGTCGTCGATCAAACGTTTGTCGAATCCACTGTCGGCGGCCTCGAGACATCCCTCCTCTGCTCGATTCTTTCGTCCTTCTAATTGCATCCAGCCTTCTGAATTGAAACCTATATGTTTGCGTGCTCTCCTTCCTTCCGTTTCCTCCACACTCGTATCTGTGTACGTATCTCTTCGTGTGTATGTTATGTGATGTGTGTGCGCGCGTGTGTGTATGTGTGTTTCTGTGTCTGTGTTTCTTTATACAGTCTACACGCTACTCCCTAATAATACTATTTTATTAGAATAACCTGCCCCCTCGTCTCGCTCCGACCCGTTCGCGACAATCAGCCACGAACACCCCCCTCTCTTTCTCCTTCCTCCTTCCGTCAGTCTTTTCCTTCCTCTCGCGCCATGCCCTCCAACCAAGGCGATCTCGCTTGAAACTTTTATACATTTAACCTAATTAGACCCGGTGCAGAGGCGAGGATTCGTTTAAACGAACACAGCTTTGAATGAAGCAGTGCTACAACAGTTCTGGTTGATAAAGCAGTGTTACGCCTCGTCACGCATAGATTCCTAGACGTAAAAGCGAATGTTTCTCAAACGTGAAAAGCACGCAAAACGCTCTTCCTCTGAATGGTAAGCAAAACTGGACGCGCAAACTCGGCGCATGCGCGGGCGGAACCGCGCGGCGCGCGCATGCGCCAAGTTTGCGCGTCTAATTTCGTTTGCGATCTACGTGACCCTCGGGTGCACGTACATGTGCGCATGCGCGATTTTTCTCTTTTCTTTGCCCTCGTAGTATTAAATTAAAAGTATTAAATTAAATACCGCTCTTCTGCACCGAGCCTCAGTCAAGCAAATCAATCAAAGCAAAAAGTCAATGATAAAATTCGAGACTATTCTATAAATAAGAAAATCCCTGCGCAAATCGTTCCAGAGACGATCGACAGTCTTTTTTTAGAGAGGGGAGGGAGGAGGGGGGGGGAATCGAGACAAAACAATTCCTGCGAATCGAGGCATTTGAAATTGCGTGTACAAGCGGGGTGGGGAGGAGAGGTGGCGAGATCGCAAAGAAGAACAAAGAAGGGCCAGGCAAACTAGAAAAGGACGAAGAGAAGAAAGGGGGACGATGGCAATTGGCGGCGAATCTGGCCCGGCGCTCTCGTGCCGAGTGTGTGTGCCTGCACGATTAATTAATTAATTAATTAATTAGAAGGAGAGATTAGTGAATAATCGGCGATACCGGCCGATCGGCGACCACGATAATAGTAATAAGAATAATAATGATAATCGTCATTCACGGCTATTAACCTTTCTCTGCTCGCGATAAATCGTTTTAATTACGATCGCGCGTTCCGGCTATCTAGATGCAAATCTTACGATGCGCAATTAACCGCTAATTTATGCACAATCACTTTTACTCCTCTCTTTCCACCTCTTGCCGCCGCCTCCTTCTCCTCCTCCTCCTCCTCCCATCCCCTCTCTTTTGACTCATTTCGCTTTTCACGCGCTCACTCACGCACACCATCCTCCACAGAGCACACCTCAACTATTATTTATAATATTTATAATATTTATATTTATATTTATATATATATATTTATCTTCATATATATATATATATAGATTTTTCGTTTATGTTTATATATATATATATATGTATTTATAATTTTTGTATATATACTATTATTACAATGATATAACCGTGTACACAATCTCGGAGATACAAAATTTACAGTCGCGCGCGATTTTCGTTTTTTTTTTCTTCTTTACCCTATTTTATTATTATTTTTTTTTTTTTTGTTTTTGTATTTTCGCTTTCGCATTTCTGTCTACAGTGGTCCGTCACTCGTGTCCGAGTCCCTGTCTTCTCTCTCTCCTCTCGCCGGATAGAGAATTTTTTTTCTTTATTCTTTCTTTTTTTTTGGTTCCATTCCCTCTTTTCCTAGAATGGAGACGGGACGATCGACTCACGATCTGGATCACCGAAAAACTCCATATAATTTATCGACCTCGCTATGTGTGCTTTATACACCTACACGTTGCTGCTCGCTATCGCTAAATCGGTACGACACACGAAGCGCGACGTGGCTCGAAACGCGATTGGACATCGATTTGCTCGTCGAAAAAGAATCAGACAACGCGCCGAAGAATAATGTTTCGTATGTTTTTTTACGATTCCTGTTCGTCCGCAAGGACAGACCAGCTTTTTGAAGTTGAAAGGAAAGCAGAACGCGATTAAACGAAGAGAAATAAAAAAGATACACGTGAATTAACTTTCAGAATCGACTATCATGTCAATAATCTCTTTTTATTATTAAATAATAACACGTTAAAAGATCGTAAAATAACACTAAAAAATAATAACAAGAAAATTCGTTACAATGACTCGCCATTAGTTAACCCTCAAACAAAATATCATCGGGTTCTGGTAATTTTAATTTTAATTAGAAGACTAAAATTTAGAGTAATTACTAAAATTTGGAGTATTTGAATTCCACGTTTCAATTAAATTAAGTTAAAAATCTTAAATCGTTACCGGATCTCCAATTAGAGATTAATACCAGTAAACAACAAACCCATAAATACGAGAAAGTCATATTTTCGATGGGATATTATCGAAAGATAATAAAAACTACGCGCGAAACGTTCGAAACGGGGGTATATATCTACATGTATCGACGTCCAAATGGCCGCGCCAAGCCAAATCGCGGGATTCTCGTTTAATAAAAAGACTTTTTAAAATTGCACGATTTCTCTCTCACGGATACACGCTTAGGAGTCTAATTATTCACAACTGTTCGACGGCCTCCGAACACCGACTCCGATTCCCCGAGGGTTTCATACCCTTGCGAAAAAAGAAAAAAAGAAAAAAAAGAACGATTGAACACAATCTCGAACGCGTCTCACCCGTGTCGAATAAATAATAAATTTCTTTTTCTCTCGCTGGTTCATTCACCCTGTAAGAATCGTCTAGTCTTCGAAGCCTTGTCGGAGGGACGATCACGACAGAAGGGAGGAGAGTGACTGCCACACATCCTCACCCCCGCCCGTATATCACGCGTCACACGCACGCAAGCGCGCCACACGCATGTAATTAGAAACTCTTCGTTACACACAAGAGCGTCGTCTATGTACAGAGCACGTTTCTTTTTTTTTTTTTTTTATTTAATTAGACTCGATGCAAGTTTATAGCTGACTTTTGTTTGTACTTGGGGCCATGGGCTCGACGGCCCTTACCTTGTGCGAAAAAACTTTACAATATTTACAGGGACGCGAGACCGCGGAATAGAAGAAGGGATGGATATCGAGACGATGACGATGACGATGAAAAGGAGAGGGAAGAAAATGAAGGAGGAGAGGAAAGAGGTGATTCGCGACTCGTGATTCTTTCAAATCAGATAGACCGCACACGTTCTTTTTCGTGTCTGTGTGCCTCTCCGAAACACGTCTCTCGGTACGTCGTCGCGAAGAGAGAAAAAGAGAGGAGAGGAGCTTAACGTAAAGCTCGCGGTTACGTTAGAACGAGATGGTGGGCTGCGTCCTGAGCTGCTGATCACTCGCGATTCATGTGTACTCCGATCGCCAACCGGTCTGAAACCAGACAAATAGAACATCCATGCGGCTTTTTCTATTGGACCACTCGTTTCTAACGAATGTTTCGTTTCTCGCGTCGCGCGTGCCGAACTCGACGTCCCGCGTGCACTCTGAAGGCCGTTACGCACTGGTACGTACCGACCACTTTGTTCGAAAGAGTGACAAAAGCGAGGAAATTATTTTCTTCGATACTTTACTTAAAAAAAAAAAAGTAAAAAATGCCACCACGAAATAAAAAGAGTTGAACTTTACTTTAGTAAAGTGATTACCACAATTCACCGTTTGGTTTAATCTATCTCCTGCTAAATCTCTGAAAAATGATAATAACTTTCACAGTTTCGATTCGAGTTAATCATCTGCTTTCGTTCAAAGACCAATCGACAGTGCGTAACAACCCTAATTCTGGGAACACACGGGCTACAATGATGGTTCCTAGAGGGACGAAAACACAAAGAAGATAGGACTCACCATCGCGTTCGTCGTCGCAGCCAGCTGGAGACCTTGAAGACTCGTCATGTGATGCGAATGTGAGTGTGAATGCGAGTGAGGGTGGATCGGTGGTGGCGCTGGCGGTGCGAAACCCTGGTGAAGACCACCGGCGACTCCCACTCCCGTGTGATACATGTAGTGCTGCATCGCTGGATGCATCGTGTGATGATGCTGCGACGTGCCTGCAAATCACGATTCGTTTTCGTTTCGTTACACCACATAATCATTCGTCAAAAGGCAACGATGAAGGAAGGAAAAATTCGTCAATTCGTCGCTACCGTTTCTTCATACGTCATATCTTCTCGTTTCATTGCAATTATAATTATATTAAACTAATGGCAATAAATTTTTTATTTAAAAACAAATAAATATTCGTAGGTTGCTTCATAGCTTGTCTTCTATTATCAAGTTGATAAGTATGATGATGAGCAAGAGAACAAAGTGGAGGATAATCCTTAATCAGGTTGGATCAGGTTTAATTTAGTTAAGATAAAAATCATACTGCTACATTACTATGTGTCACCAAATTTTTCAATGTATATCACGTTGTATGTCAAAAATTTGTCACTTTATGGTAAATAATAGTTAAAAGCACAATGACAAGAGATTGAAAACAATTTTATTAAAACACACATTTCCTACTGAAAATAGAACTGAGAATAGAATACACACGTTCCAATTTAAAAAATTTTTAGATATCCTTCGATTTCATGCTCGTCTCCAGTTTCTAAACGAACAACGACTAAAAATTTAAGTCTAAAAATGACGTACAGAAGAAAACAAAGACACCAAAACAGCTTGACAACAAGTTTTTCAGCAAATTCTCTCTTTGTTCCCGTGGAAAGAAAATTACAACTTGGTCTTTAACTTGGTCGGGAGAAGATACTTACTCATGGGCGAGCCGAACCCGGAATGGAAGGGCTTGTTGTCGAGATCGAGGTGACCACTGGCTTTGATCATATCGCCCATGACGCCGCCGAGAGCCAAGCAACTGCCGGCCTTCTTCTTCTTGCTCTTCGACGACAGCTTCCTGTTCCTCGTCTGAATGCCCTCCTTCTTCATCGTCAGCGGCCGGTTCACCTGCAAGAGTCGTAGCCAACAATTCCTTCAGTCGATTGATTTTAATCTAACGAAATGAAACGACATGAAACGACATCTCTCTAATGTGAAAAGTTTATCCTCGCAGATAACCCCAATAAATAAGGACCAAACTTTATACTTTATACGTTCCAGGTAATTTAATTTCTTCAAGTTTCATGAAATCGTGGACTCTAGATATGGAAGAATATACTAGTCTCTCTCTCACGAGACAACTGATAGTCGTTACATATCAAATTCATCGTTAGTCGTATCGAATATATAGTAGTTTTATAACGAAATGTATTTCAATTCAATGTTACTCATTCTCACGATTCCATAATACGAGCTGGAAAAGCTCGAGTATTTACACGTTCCGTGTGTGTAAAATATACAACTCTCATATTAGTACCTGATATTATTTTTAGCGTCATGATGATGATCTTGTATTTTGTTACTTATATCTGGCATAGTACAGTCAAAAAATATCCAACTGTGAACATTAACGATAAATTTTTGTCTGGTAGTGTACATAACCTATAACTAATGTTCAATTTGTCCATTATCGGTTAAAAGAAACTCTACTATACCTACATCTGTCACTGTACAGTATAGTGAAAATATATGCAAGTGTCAAACGTTAATAATAAACTTTTGTCCGAGTGTACATAACTTATAAGTAATAACGTTCAGTTATAATTGTTCGTTATCGGTTAAAAGGTACTATAGTAAAACTCTACTGTAAGAATGGAGAACGCACGATCCTTGGAATTTTCTTCCACAACCTCGGCGTTCAAAACACGCAATTCGATAACAGAAATTGATCGAGAAGAATTGCAAATGAAGCATTACGTTAACGTCGGTCCTTAACAGGTTAATCACTCTTTAACGCAAGCTCTTAAACGAAGAAATTCGCGGGTTCGCGTACCGGTGATTACACGCCAATTCCCGTGCAAGCGTTGCTCCCACGGCCAAGCAATTTTCGTCTAGACGAAGGCGCGACTCTTTCCGACCGAAAAGAAGAGAGAGAGAGAGAGAGAGAGACACGAGCAGGCTGGAATCGGGCGTAATTCGACAAATTCGAGCAATCGCGTAATTCCGAAAAGTGTCGTTGACCGTCTGGACTGGCTCTCGCTTGGGTGTCGAAGAGAGAGAGAGAGAGAGAGAGAGAGAGAAAGAGAGAAAGAGAGAAAGACGCGAGAGAAAGAGGAGGACAAGGGAGGATGATGCCACCTCCGGAGGCTCGTTCGCGCATCCCGCAATACCAGGAACCTTTTCCTTAAGTTGGCAGTTGCGTCACGTCGCGGCAACTACAAAGCGCGCCTCCACCACCCCTCTCCCCTGCTCCTCCTCATCCCCCCTCCTCAGGCCGTGCATTTCCTCCACCGTCGCTGCCGCGCCACGACACGATGCGGCACACAACACCACACCACACTTGCATACCTAGTTATTTCGTACTTAAGCATTGCACGCGCACCGCCGAGCATCCGCGCGCGCACACGCACGCATAATTGGTCCTGCCACAAATGGCAAAAATGTGCCGGTCGCTGTCGCACTGACTTTTCCCTACCAGTTTTATCGGCGACCGATGGCGTTTCGACACGCCGATGAGAACGATACACACAGGGAGGGTTTTATCTAGTGGAGTGTCGTCGTTCGAGCCACGAATCTGTGGTAGAAATTTGAATAGTTTCAAACGTGACTTGAAGCTTAAAACTCGTCACCAGTGAGTCTAGATATATATAGGTGTTTCGAGAGACTTTTGAAAGTTTACTTTAAAAGTCGCGTTCGAAGTTTTAAAATTTCGCGGTTGAAAATTGAGTTTCTCGTTTTTTTTTCTTTTTCGAAATAAATCGTAGCGAGATCGCTACGATTGAGAATCATTTTGTAACTGCAACACGCGATAAATCGTCCAAAAAAGTTTGTACGATTCGAACGCGTATATCTGCATGATATTTTCCTGGACACGACGATAAATCGTCAGTTTCAAAAAGTTCTTTTGCGATTCGAACTGCTCGCCAAAAAAAAAAAAAAAAAAAAAAAATTGCACCACTTAGAAAACCTGGAAATCACGTATTTTTTTAGATTAATTCAGGTTAAAAAAAGAAGTTTGTTCCAACTATTAATCCTTTGACTTTTTACAAAACTCGAATTCAAAATTTATGATCCAAACGAAAATCGTGCGATTGCAACTTTTTTGACAAGCAACGCATCATCCGATTGGTGGATCACGAACGGATTTCTAGCGGAAAGACAACGAACAGGTTTGTTCTCCGACGGAAGACGAACGATCGAAGAACGGAGAAACGGGGGATCGAAGGTCGAGGGAGGCTCGAAAACTGCAGTATTTTACTGGATCGACGGATGAAGCTTAATGAGCGAGCAGAAGTAGCAACAACCGGCAGAGGGTGGAGGGCAGACACGAAAGAAAGCTCGAACCGATTTGAATACAATACGAACGGCTTTAATAGGAACCGAGCGACGAAACGGATCGCGAGGTGCAAACAAAAGAGAGAGAAAGAGAGAGAGAAGCCATCCGCGGAGATTCGAATGCAGATTGATGTGGTCACACACGATGCAACCGCACACCAATCGCATACGAAATCGCGCCGCGAATCTGCGCTGGGTGGGGTCAATGAATGAAACGATCGAGGACGAGACCTACGATCGAATTTCCCCTTTGTCGATTCCTTATTTTGTCCTCCGACACGAAGTTAAGAGACAGATGGCGGAAACGATGCTCCGCGATTTCACAAACCTAACATAACCTACAACGAACTTGACATAACTTAGGACTCTCTGAAAATTCATCGAAAATTTCAGATTAGGTAAAGTGGATTCGTTTTTTGAGTAAATTTCTTTAAACGAACAAACATTTTATCTCTTTGAACCTTCAAAGGTTTTTTTATTGCTTTCATCTGAATCTGTCAGAAAATTGTATATTTCTATATATTTTAAATTACGGAATGATTATTCCCAAAAAAGAAAGGTTGTCTATTAAAAGAATTAATATTCTGGTAACCTCGAATAATGTAAATAAGAACGAGCTGTAAATAATTTCTATTGTCCGTTGAAATAATGAACAATTATTTTATAAGATTCTTGTAATGTTAATTGCTGTTGTTAAATGATATTTATCCACGTCACAACTAACACGTATGACGTTTCTACAATATTATTTAAAATGTAACACTGAACAGCCAACGAATTTTATACATAACCTAATATTTTAGCGAAATTTCAATTTTCTGGTTGGAGAACTATACCTAACTTAAACCTTTTCTAATGCAAAAAACGAAATACGTATCTTAACATTCAATGTTGTTCCTAATATGCTTTGGACGAGAAATTTTGCAATGCAGTATAACAATATAAATTAATACAATGATATAAAAGTTACAGGTTGATCTTATTGACATGTCTTCTAAAATCCAAATATTCAGTTACACACGACTACTACTCGACCTCTTACAAAGACAATTTGCTTACTTTCAGAATTACAATCAAAATTTAAATCAAAATAAAATTATGAAAAATAAATTTCTCGTTCAATATGCTCTCTATCGTGAGCCGCAATTAAGCACACAAGAAGATAAGCTCACGTGAATGCGAAAAGGATTTAAAAACGGGAACGGACAAACGAATCGGCGCGGAGGCGTATGCGATTTCTAGCTCGGCTAAAACGTCCGCAGAAAGCGGCACGTCGGAATGTCTCGTAGCCGGCTCGTCGGGGGCATATCAATTGGCGGCCCTTTACCAACGACTCCCCCCTCCGCCGTAGCGCGATTTTACAACTTCCTCGCGGGACAAAGCCGCGGCGCGATGCGACGTTCGTCGAACGGGCCGCGGCGCTCCCGTCTACCCCGTGATTTATCCGCGAGCCGCGCGTCGAATGAAAAGGAACCTCACGAGAGAACGTTTCTCGCGTCGCAGACGCGTGGAAAACGACCAAAATTGCCAAGTTGTTATCGGTCGATCGAGACGACCGTGTCCAGGCCACACACACGCGCCCTATCTTAAACCTGACATCGAGATCCGTATCGAGGGAAAGACAACGGGGCCCTCTGTTTACGGATTCTCCGACTCCGCTATTTCCGTCGCTTTTCCATTTCAAATTTCAAACGGCCTCTCTGCGCGTCTCGCCGTCGAGCTCCTCTTTCCTTCAAGGACACCTGATACTCGATCTTGAGATAAGATGATAGTAGTCTCGAGATACATCGGGCAAAAGCTACGTAAAAGAGTGAAAAAAGTCATCAGAGAGTTTAAACAATTGTACTTGGAAGTTTTATTGGTTTATTGAAAACGAAGTTGAGTTTAGATTTTCAAGATTTTAATTTAAAATGGCGTCCCCACCTCCATTACCGTATCCACTCTTTTTGTCACCTTTGCCCCTTTAATTTCTGGAATTTTGAAGACATTTCGTCATTGTCATAGCGTCGAATTCAACTTAAAAATTGCTGTTTCATCGATGGATTACTGAATTTACTGTTTGTGCAGTTTGGAAATTTTAAGGTTAGGTTAGATACGTACATAATATGTGAGTAAAAATGTGCAAAGTAAAATGCTTATAATATTTATCGGATGAAACAATTTACTATTTAGAATTAGCGTTTATAGATATAGAAAATTACATGCATCCTTTTTCACAGATTGCTCGAAAATTCCGCAAATTCGTTGGTAACTTTCGCAGTAAAAATTTGTAGTGTTTTAATAAAACAATCTCATTGGACAGTCTGCAGTCACATCTAACCCAGCTGTGATTCTCGAATTTTTGAATTTCAATTCTATACTCAGTTCAATAAATAAAAAAGGATCCGTAATATCTGAAGAAGATATTTAACATAAAACTTGATCCAAGAATCATGGGTTTTAGATACCGAATAGAATTTTTTTCGGTTTCAAATCACGAATTAAAAATAACACGTGTATTATCAAATTCTAAGGAAGACACAAGTTTCTTTCCTTCCAAGTATTTAATTTTTTCGAGCGAATGGTTGAATACTTATATTTTTACAAGCATTTATACGCGCCCTCCTCAATCTTACCAATTAGATTTTGTACTGTAATCTAATTTATTGTTTGTTAGGGCTCTCTCTGGGCCTCAAGTGTGATTTGGCCCACTATGTGATTCACAAAGAGAGTGATTGAATGATGAAAAATCTTAGTGATTTTAAATATACTAGTTGCAATTTTCTTAAAAATGTAAAGCTAACGTAGAAATGTAGATATTAACACAGTTTGCTTGATTTTTTTGGAAAATGAAACATATGAGTGGATTAAAAATAACCGAAAGAACACAGCAGGGTTAAGTGATACAAGCATGTATATGAAACGACGCTTAAATACCCACAATCTGCGGGAAAATCAAACGTTCCTATCGAATATACTCCACCAACGGGGAGTAACGGATCACACGTCTAATTCCCCCGGTCGTAGGGACTCCTTGTCGCGTTATGGAACGCAGTTTCCTCGAGAAGGAGGGACGAAGCTCGTCCTCGTTCGAGGAATTTCTCCGACGACCCCGGACGACCCCTCCGGCCAGGATTTCGAGCGGCGATTACCATATTTCGAGCAGCCGGTAGCTCGGCGCCGAGAGCACGAATAATCCGTGTATTTTCGACTAGTCGTGGTTTCTCGCGCGCCACCGCGACCGCGCACTATCGGTCCGCTCTATCTTAACGACGCCAGAGATCTGTCGTTCCGCGTCCCTCTCTCCTTCCTCTATAGCGCTCGCGCCGGAGAGCAACGGTGTCTATCTCGAATCTCGGGACAAGCCCGGCCAACAGCCGTATAACCCTCTCCTCTGGTGGCAGGTACAAGAGAAACTGCCGGGAGACGTTGCTCTCGAAATGATTGATCTCCCTCGCCCCGAGCCTCCTTACGCATACATACTTGGTAGCCATCGACGATTCTTCTTTCTTTTTGTTTCTTCATGTTTCGTTTCTCTCTCTCTCTCGTTTCCTGAGACACGTCGCTCGTTTTCGTGCTCTATCGAATTTTCTGTATCGTCGACGAGAGAGTCGGAGGGGAACCTTGGACGAGTGCACGGACCCCGGGGGCTAATCCCGGGGCCGTCCGATTGTTGTTCGACGTCGTGGCCGGGCCGAGATTCGGCGCTCGACGAGAGACTGTAGCGTGTCGGCTTAACGTCACTCGGGAAGACAGTCTCGTCTATTCCCTCCGCTTACTCTCGGGGCCTCTCCTCGAGAGCCACAACGTACGAACCAACGGACGAAGGAACGCGCGGTTTCCGTCCCGTTTACGCCGCTCCACGGTCACGGAGGGAAGAAGAATCCACCGGGGGGGGGAGACAGAGTCGCCGAATTTATTCCCCCCCTTTGGTGGAGCGTGCACGGCGTCCCATGTCGCTAGGCGGGGCGGAAGGGAGCCCTACGCTTAATTAATGATTACCAGGAAACGTGTCTGGGCCTGGCCTTTATGCTCGGCATTAACCAGCGCGAGGATGTTGCTGCTGCTGCTGCTACTGCTGCTGCCTTGGCTACTGCTGGCCAAGCTGCCTCCTCTTCCTTCCCCCCTCCTCCACCCCCTCGTGTACACCGCTGATCAAGTCGGATAAGCGATTTCGTTTCGCAGTTCGAGCGTGCTTGTCGATCGATTTTCAATCGTAGTTACGCGAAGATCAGCCGAGTACAAGTCGAGGTTTCTTGGTACTTCAAAAATTCGCACATCCCCGCTCGAGTTTCAGTTTATTTTATTTATTAGCAATATATTTCCAAAGTATCCGTCAGACGTTAATACACGGTGAAATAATGCACAGAAAAATATTCATCAGTTGATGAGAAATAGTCGACGCAATTACAATTCTTATAATTTCGTGAGAAAAAATCGTACAAGGGATCTTTGTAAAGTGAAGGCTTCAATCTTCAAGATTATGGTGGATTTAGTTGCGAAAAAAAATTGTTCAGTGTGAATTTCCGAGACAAATAGTCTTTACTTGATTTAAAATGTACGAATTATGTAGCATCCGCTATTATACATTAACACTTCACAGATTCCTTCGAGTTTAAATTTTGCAAGGAATTTTATAAAGTACATTACATTTAAATTTCTCTATTTTCTTTTTTTTTTTTTTTTTTTTGGTGCAGTTAAAGCAGTTCAAATATTGATTATCAAAACTAAAAAGTGTCTTAAAACTTTTGATAGTATGTATTGTACAGTTAGGATTACCGTGTGTTGCATGTTGTAAGATATACGTTTTAATAAACAGCCGTGAGGCACGTTAGACACGCTTGCGAAACACTGTTGTAATTAGTTGTCCTGGCCTAAAGCTAAAAAGACGCATCCGCATCACACGCATTGATACTAGAACCTATGTTTTTAGACGCGTACATAGAATCTGTACAATGTACATTAACCAATTAAAAATATTATTAATTCACGTGTAGTTCTCCACAAAAATTTCCATGTATTCGTATAGTGCACACGAGGGCTAATTTTGACATCAATCTACGTGGACAGAATGAAAATCAAGTATCAAGGATCATTGTTGAAATTCTTCTAATATAAATTCATGAGCAATATCGGTTATTACTAATCATCAAAAATACCGATTAATAGTGATTACTATAAACAAGCGTTAAAAACATTTTCTATTTCCTCTACTATATATAAATGTCAAATAGTTCTTTAAAATATGACAAATTTGTCCACAAGTTGTCTAATTTGACCACTGTGCGTCAGAAGCATTTATATACCGATACAATCGAGAAATCTCGCGGCGCGTACGACGAGACGCGCGAGTCTGACGCTTATAGGAAATTCCACGTTAAGGAGAATTCAGTGACTCGCTGTGCGTTCGCCTGTGAACCGCGGAAAGATCAAGATGCGCCGATAAGCCGAGAGCGAGGAGGAAAAAAGCCGCGTAAATTCAAACGGACCATTTGCTTGCGGCAGAAGGGAGGCGAGGGCAGACAGTGGGAGCCGTTGTGTCATCGCGGGCCAATTAGCGCGAGCCGCAAACGAATGCTTATCGAGATTGCTGCGAGAGACGCGCCTCTTATTTTTGGGTTCCCCTTCTACCGTTCCGCGAGAACTATTGAAAGGCAAAGAAAAATGAAGAAACGATCGCGACAGTAGTCCACAATTACAATTTAGATCGTTATCTAACGCATTAATTTAACAATAAGTAAATATTTTTTTCGTAATTTTGTCATTGTGTTAATAGTAAAAATATAGCAATGGTAGTAAGAAGTTAATTTATTGTAATTAGATCTAATAATTTAAGACACCTTCCGGGGTACTTCCGTAAAATGTTTTAAAAATGTTTCTGTCACCAATTCTGAACAGGTGCAATAAATCTTGATTTGGGACCACTGCGTGCTGTAAGCAGGATCGAGGTCGACGCCCACCTACAGGTTAAATGCGTGGTGTGTCCCGTCGGATATTTCCGCGGGGCGTTCGTTCGTCCGCGTGAAATACGCCGTGTTCCTGAGAAAAACTTCGCGCAGGATGTCCGTTTTTCCCTCTTCCCTTTGTCTTGCACGCTGCTTCCTGTGTCACACGCCGTTGAGCACGCTCCAGCTACGCCGCCACCGGCGTCGGCGCTGCCTCGAGGGGGATCCTGGCGACACTCTTCGCACGTCCGGCGACCCGCCGAGCACCCTAATTGTTGCCACAACAGAGGGTCGCGTCGCGTAGGCGGAAGGGCTGAGACTCGAGTGGCCACCCGCCGCTCTCGAAAACATCCAAAGTACCCCGGAGATTCACGATCTCCGGGGAAGATTTACGCGCGTTCCTCTTCCTTGCTCGCGATTTCCCCATTTCGACGGAATTCAAGCCCAAACTAGCTAAATACTACGTCCATACTTCACTGAATACCATACTTTGTGCTCTGCTTTGAATACTTGCATCTTTGTATCTTTCAAACATGCGTAAAAATGTATTGTGATTTTCTAAGGGGGGCACAATTCGAGAGTGAGTTATTAACAGTGAATTTTTTTGCATTTCTTTAAGTGAAAATTTGACTTTCCAATTTTTTTCTCTCATGAATGTCACGTTCTTTGTTCAGAAGCTAGTTTAGACTTTGAAATTAATGGCCTCTTAGGCTTCCTCCACTTGAAATCAAAAATTCACTTTTTGAATAATAAGAATTATTTAATATGAATTTAATAAGAATATAATAAGAATTACATGTCACAACGAGGGCATCAGGATTTTAGAAATGTTTAGGTGGAGCATGGCTAAAAAAAAGATTGAAAACCGCTGGTCGAAATTAATAAGATCTATTAATAACTGCAAATGTATTGTATTGTTTTGTAAATGTAATATATAAATAAAAAATTGTAATCTGAAACAGATCGTGATTTTTCTGTAGCAACAATAGACTTCGAAGTTATCGGTCAGCCATATTGAAAACTCTGTAACATAACCTCTTTCACTTCTTCATATGTTACATAATATTTATAACGAATAATAAAATAATGAAATAGTATAAAACAATAAAATAACGAATACATGCATTTCTTATTTCGTTTATAAATAAATAATCCACGAATAAACCTATTCATTTGTCCGTCAAAGATCGAGATCGAAAACTGTTCCCATATGGGCCGCTTAACCCTTTGCTCTGGCAACTGGTTTGCGGACCATAACGAGCGACCAAATCGTTTATAATAATTCGTCACTTTCTTTTCCTTCTAAACTCGTCGGTGGAGAGATCACTGGATAGAAATTATTAAGAAATAATAAACTAAAATCGTTTGTTTCGCCTGGGTTACGTTTAAACATACTTAAAACTGAGAAAATGTTGCAATTTGGGACAAAAAATTGTCGACGTGCGTGGCACGTCATTCCAGCGCAAGAGATTGAGGGAGAATCGATTTAGCTCAAATCACACAAACATATTCCGATCGCTATAAATGACCAAACGATCGCGAATTTATTCAAAAAGAAGATCAAAGCAAGTTTATTCTAAACGGAACGCGAGTCTCGGTGGAAAGAGTCGCGAAGAATGCGATGAAAAGGAGGAACGAGGAATCAGGTTCCACGGTTCGACGACAGAGCGCACTCTGAAGTGGCTCGCCGCGACAATAGCGATCCGATATTACGTTACACGGGGGAGAGAGGAGAGACAGAGAGAAAGAGAGAGAATGGTTCACGATCGGTGGCTTCGACGGTGGCCAAAGAACCGACCTTTTGCCTCCGCTGTTTATCGAAGGGCCGATTTCGTTCACCGGATCTGGTGTACGCCCCTTGTTCAATACCCAAGAGCCGCCCCTTTTGTCGATGTCTCCCTTCGAGAAAACATTGTATCGAGTGACACGGATCTTCCGCTTTCGATCGTTCGTCCCGATTCCGAACGGAAGAGCTGCTTCTCCCCGGGCAAATAGTAAAGTATAGCTCTGTGTAATGCTCCTGGGCGAAATCGTTTGTTCCCAAAAAGGATCCAATCTTTTTCACAAAAGAGATATATCGTCGTACGGAAACGCTCTCTCTCCCTCTTTTTCTTGAGAGTTCGAAATTGTCGATTTTTGTTCTCGGTCGAATTGAACGTCGATACAGAGGGAATGTATGATCGATTACTTACGTTGTGTAGCTTGTAGTAGAGGCCGCACGCGTTGCAAACTGGCTCTCCTGCCTGGTTCCTCCGCCAGAGCGTGGTGGTCGCGGTCTTGCAGTTGGCGCAGCTGGTGCCCGCCCGCCTCGCCGCGCTCTGCAGCGACAGTTTTGGAAAAAGAAAACACACAGATATCACACCTGTAACGCATTAACCGCCGGGGACGAGTCGACGACCGAACGAATCCACGATTCGGATCCGTTTCGCGGATCGCCGACGACTCGGGGAACTTTTGTCGCTGTTTCGAACGTCGAAAGGATCGAGCACGCAAATAAAAAATGCCGATAACTGGATGTTTGTCAAATTTTATATATTTCAAGAAAGAGAAGGATTTGAAACATTTCATGCTAATTACAATGTAGATTTTCATACGATTGTGATTTATTAAATTAATATCTCAAACTCTCAATTTTCATTCATCTGGACTGTTGTTCAATTATACACTTGGAATTATAGCAATTGTATATAACCCTCGTAATTAATCCATTGTAACTTTATTTCAAGTTCTTAAACTGAATTAAGATCCTTAAAATATCCACCCTTCTGTCTCTCTTTTTAAAATTTTAAAATATTTAGAATTTGACAGATGTATGTATGTACTTTTGCGATTGGCTGTTAACCTTCTACAATCAAAGTTTCGCTTATTTTTATGAGAGAAAAAATTACTATTACAACTATTTAGACTAATCTAAAATCCGATTGATGAAATACAATATTGTGAATCTTTGTGCAAATTCGCTTGACCTAACCTAAAATTTGCTTCACCTATATATTGAACGAATATTTTATACATTTTCACATTTGGCATCTTCAAATTTCACAAATGAATAAAAATAAAGAAAGTAAAATTATCAAAATACGTAACTTTCAACGATCAACGATTTTCCTAACCTAACCCAAAGACCAATATAAAACTGGTAAACCCCCCCCCTCCTCCTGGATTTGAAGGAGAAGGCGAAGAACTCTCGCGTCGGGAAGGTTTCTCTTTCTAGCTTTTCGCCCCCTCCCGCGTGCAATTCGTGGAAGGAGAATCGAACAGCTTCCAGAATCAAGAAGCCACGAACCGAGTCGGGATCGCGTGAAATCGGCCGCCCTTAATCCCCCGCCGGTCCCATGGATTGGAAACGCGAGCCCGTGTTCTTACCTGTGAGCCCCGGATCACAGCCTCGTAAAAGGATCGGAGAGAGAGAGAGAGACCCCGTCTCCTCTCCGCTACACCTGTTTCCCCATCGGCGAACGAGAACCATGGGACTCGTCCCGACTGTTACCGATCGCTTCGTGACAGCGCCGCTTCATGCAATTTTGTAGCACCGGTGTATAAACAAAGAGACGAGCTCGATAGTTTCTCAACACAATACACTGTCCTTGTTTACGCTCGCGGAGGAACTGAGCTGCGCGTATATCTTTACCTCTTGCGCTAGCAACTGGTTCGCGGCCATAACGAGTGACCAAACCGTATATTCTTTTTGAATTCAAATATTTGGCCCAAAATTGCAATATTTTCTCAGCTTTAAATATTTTTTGGAATACAACCCAGGCAAAACAAATAATAAATTTATTACTTCTTAGTAATTTCTATCCAGTGATGTACCGATGAATTCAAAAAGAAGACGAATTATTGCATACGGTTTGGTCACTCGTTATGGTCCGTGAACCAGTTGCTAGCACAAGAGGTTAAAGTAGTCGACGTATCTTAAAATTTTCGATTACATTCTATGTACGATTATAAAATGTCAAATATCTTTTTATCACATTTAAGACAAATACATATAAAATATCATGTTAAATACTCATTATGCATCTCTTCTGCATAGATAATTGCATCATTATACGCTTAAAATAGCTGTTCATATTAAACGCTAAGCAACCCTAGTAACTTCTACGTAAGCATGTTTTAACGATATAATTGTAAAACTCTTTTGTTAATGTGTCGACAGAATTTCATACAGCACGCGTAATATATATCTCGTACATTTTCTCGTACCTCTACCTATGCTCCTGTACCTTGTATATCTCTCGTCACATGCTTTTCACGGAGGAGTTGCGTCAAGTTTCCGTTTGGAAAGTATCCTCCTCGATTTTCCATTCATCGGCCACTTAACCTCCAAACGAAAAGCAGACCGGGTCGAAGTATTGTCTAGGCAAGGGAGGGCCCTCCTCTAATGGAAAACCGATTGAAAGCTGTTTGAGCGAAAAAACACGCCGTTGAAATTGCGCCCCCTTTGTACCCCCGTCACAATGCGTCTCTCGAGCGCGCGTGTCCACGAATATAAAATGTCCTCGCAACTGTTTTCCCTCTTTTTCTTCCGTGTCTCTGCCTCGAGAGTCCTCGAGAGAAAAATGAGAGAGAGAGGAGGGGTGTGTCCTTTCCTTCTGCCCTTTGTCGTTCGCACAATGTAACCGTTTTCGCCTGTCTTCCCTCGACGGAAAAATCCGTGTACACGCGGCGATTCCGGCGTAATTCTCGTAATCGTACGGGACACGCTCGATCGTATCGTATTTCGTTCATTTTGTTCATTACGTGTAACATTCGCATGTGACTATTGGTGAACAGATAGAAACAATAATTCATCCAGAAGTGAGAAGAATTTAAATTTGAAAAGCTTTGAGTGCAATGTTATAAAAAGCAGATTCCACGTGTATATGTATATATGTATATAACAGAGATATAATTAATATGACACCGTGACTAATAAATGGAAACTTGAGAAAAATTGTTCAAAATCACTGAAAGAGAAAGTGATTCCTGGATCTAATTGTAAGAAGGGATGTGTAAATGACAATAAAGTCGCAAAATTTTACAAGAGTTAATAAAATTTCTCACTAGAACGAAAAAAGAAACCTAACCTAAACCAGATGTTTACGAGATTAACTCTGACACGCATGTTTTTCATTATTGAACAAATTCAAAGTGTTTGAATTTTCTACGTAAACGTTCCTTCGTCTCTCCCTTTATGAAAGTCTCTAAAAATATCCAAGATAGAATTCTTTCGATTCAATCACTCTTGAAATTCTCGATACATTACATTGAACTTTTCAGTGTCAGTAGTACTTGATAAGGATGAACTTTTACATGAAACAATCGTTCAAGGTGCCACACAGGCTTCCGCCGGAAAAACGAAGCAACCATCGACACGCGTGCAAGACTGTTTACACAGTCGGTGGCGGGGGGTGGGACACGGGGGCGAAGGGAAAAACGGTGTGGGGTGGGCTGGACGCGGTGTGTAATCATGGCTTATCTGGCGGATCTTATCGGGGCTGGCGCGTAGCAAAAGGGGTCTCTTCTGCAGGGTGCTCCGGGCCCCGGCGAAAACCCCTCCGCGTGCAATCAATACGCGGAGAGCCCAGCTCATCAATATAGAGGTCCCTATCTGCTCTAGATCTTTCACACCCTCGCCGCGTCCAGCCTTTCACCTTCGCGCCCGCCGGCCTCCGACACATGGTGGAAGGGGAGGGGTAGTCGCTTGAAAATCGTCCATGGCCTCTCTCCGGCCTCTAATGGTTATTAAACGAGCAAGAAAAACGAAGTAACTAAACACACGAGCTCTCTCTCTCTCTCTCTCTCTCGTCGTTTTCCTCAAATTAACCTGGGAGCACGTCCCTAGGAAAATTTGGAAACATGGAAAGTTGGAAGAAAAAGAGAGGCACATAGTAATTATTTAGCAAGCCGACGCGCGTTTTCGATCTCGATGATTTTTAACTTTAAGTCGTAGAAATTATTATCGTTACTTATTTATTCATTTCACTGAATGATGAAAAAGAAAACCCTTGGTATAATAGAGAGAGAACCGAGCTTCAATTTGTGACGATCACTCTTCTAAATGGCTGAAAAGAATCTGAAAGGAATACTCTTTTGTTAAAATACGCAGTTCATTGGAACGTTGTTGATC
The DNA here is from genome assembly GCA_032399605.1 of Melipona beecheii. Taxonomy (NCBI): domain Eukaryota; kingdom Metazoa; phylum Arthropoda; class Insecta; order Hymenoptera; family Apidae; genus Melipona; species Melipona beecheii. The sequence continues at coordinate 2,670,388 of JAUCMO010000502.1, forward strand.
GAACTTAGATTAGAATTGAATTTGAAATTAAGTTGAGTTACAAATGTTAAGTGAGTTAAGTTAAGTTAAGTTACAAATGGATTAATTACAAGAATCTTCGAAGCTCGAAAAATGCAAACTGTGAATGATGGTTGGTCAACCGACGGCAAGCAGTGCCACCGATTGGCCGTGTAATCGGCGTTTCACAGGGTGGCTGACAGAGGGTGGGTAGTGGGGGCGATACCCGAGCGATCTCTCGCGAGTCGACCGACAGAAGGGAGCGAAGGGGGGAACCGGTTACCCTCGAGGAGGCAACACAACCGCGTGGACACTGACGGATATGACATTTCTGAAGTTTGTGGCCATCCACGTTTCTCTTATAACTCTTCGTTTTGTCCGCAACAGCGCTCGGCTCCTTCGACGGTCCCTCCCCCCCCTCCTCTTATTTCGATTCGATTTTTCTGCCGGTCTTGTTCCCCTTATTATCTCGTTTTGCTCGTCTCCGGACCACGTCAGCTTGCGTCTCTCTTTCTCCGTGGGGCTCTCTTCCCGGGTCGCTGGATTCTCCAGCGCGTTTCGCTTGCATTTTATTTTGCTCTCTCTCTCTGTCCATCCGTCCGTCCGTCCAGAGGAAGGCTCTCTCTCTCTCTCTTTCTCTCTTTGAATCGTGCTTTTATTTCCCCGTCCACTTTCTTACCGCCCCTTTTTCCTTCTCCAGCCAGAAGGAACAGCGCGCAGAGGGGCTCCTCTTTCACGTTGTTGCAAAGCCTATCACCGAGTCATTTCTCTTAAATGACAAATTCGATGGTGGAATTTTATTCTTTGTTTGCGTATTATTCGTGTATTTTACGAAGAATCATCCAAATCTCAAAAAATATACCGTTTTGTACCTTGAAATATCTAAACAAAGATTATCAATTGATCGTTTCGACTATTTTGGTTAGGTAGTTCTAGTGCTAAAATAGGGAATTACTTTTGGGGATATTAACATTAAAATTATCGATAATTAAAGCATAAAATTTAATGTTATCATTAGCTTTTGTAACACCCTAAACTTTAATAATTTATAGTGACGCTCGCCTCCCACCTCCAAGAGTAAAACCACTAAATTAGAAATTTTCCTCCTTTTTTTCTCTCTCTGTGCAAAAAAAGATTTTGAATTCGAGAATTCTTCGATTCTTCGACGGAACACGAAGCGTCGCGCGATTCCACGGAACCAGTCTTCTCGCGGCCAATTCGATCAAGGCCGTCTCTCTCACGAGGGGAATATCCTACGCAGTTCCAACCGCCTAATCGCTCAACAATGCGTGCACGGGTGTCCCGGTTGAGCAGTCGCTCGTTTCTCCTCGCCGAAAGGATCCTTCTTCTTTTCTCATCCGAGACTGCTGCTTCTCCGGCGACTTTATTTTCGAAAGCTGTTTGTAAAGCCAGTGTTAACATGCATCGTAATCTTAAGAATTAGTCATCGACTCATCTTCTAGCAATGAACATTCAACATGAGTTCATCATGTTACTACTCGTTACTCATTCGTTAATCTTTATCCCATGCATCTGCGTGCAATTGCAGATTTTTTAGAACTTTCACAAGCATCCAGAGTATTACGGAATAAAATAGGCTCTTGTCGAATTTGTCATTAGACTGAGGATTTTTAACGCGTTTATAGATATCGTGACAGCGCACGAAAATATATAAAACACCAGAGATATTATTATAAATATATAATATTATTTCTTGTCGTTTAATTGTTTTCACAAAAACGAAAGAATATAAAAATCCACAATCTAGTTGTTATAGTAATTTGTTGTGGGAGACGGAGCGCCATGAGCCCCCTCGTGATCTAGATCGATTAATAAACATATCGATCATTTCAAAGTGTTATCTCTTGTCACAGAAACATCCTGTACAAAAACTGATCGAAAGCAATTGCAAATGAAGCATTGTACCGACCCAGCGTCAAGTCCAACATGCATGTAACATTGAAACGAGCCACTATCATACCATGTCATACCATCGGTGCCCAAGTATCGATATAAAAATCCTTTGCTGTACCAAAGGCGCGAGTACGACGCGAAATTACAAACGAAACGATCGACAAACTACATGGGTAACAAGTACCGAAAAAGAAAGAAACGCGCGCTCGATACATCGTTCGATACATCGCTCGATACGTTCGTTCTCAAAGACGAAAGGAAGAAAGCTCACGTTCGGACGATCCATCCGGGAGAGAATCTAATATACGAAGAGGCGGGTTTGGCGATGGAAAAGGACGAGGCGTGATCCGTAGGAAACCGGATCGTACGTGACTCGGGACGATTTTTCAAAGTTAATTGCCAGCGAGTTATCGATCGCTCGTGACAGACGGCGCGGGAGTAATTATTACCGTTGGCCTGTGCTCCAGTATCCGACCGGAATTTCTGCTGCCGAACAGAAAAGCCTCGCGACCGCTCGATGCGTCCTTCTTCCTTCGCTTTTTAACCACGGAATTTCTCGGAATCGCTTGCATAATCGAACGTTGTAACCGCGCGTCACTCTCTCCCGTCGATATAGCCCTCCCTTCATGCCCCCTCCTCCTACTATTCAATATTATACGTTCATTTTGAAAGTGGCCCAAATCCATTTTAACAGCTTGCGTTTCGATAAATTTAAAAATATTGGTAACTGATAGCATGGTAGTATGTTTTTGTGTTTCTAAAGCTGTATAATTTACCAAGCCAATTAGCACGATAAACATTGTTTAGAAAATAACACGTTTATAGATGGACTTGGGCCACTTTCAAAATTTTCTACGTATGATATCTTAGCGATTTTAAATTATATTAGTTACAATTTGTTTCAAAACTGGCTTTTCAATATTATATTAATAGCTTCTTGATATTAATAAAAAATATGTTTAATTTTTTAATAGGCCACTTTCGAAATAAACGGCTCGCTTCGATAAATCTGCGGAAAGTGGCGCGCATGTCCCCGATCGTAGTGCACGCGTTCCGCGAAAAACGGCCGATTCGGCGAAAGGCGGAATCGATCCGGATGAAAGACGCACGGTGCGCGGTACCGGTGGTCAGAGTACGCTCGTTAATCACTCTATCGGATTAATTAATAACGCGGTGGATGGTACACAACAGAGACGCATCTCGCGTGGTTACACGGCTGTATCTATCGCGAGCCGATTCTCGTTTCCTTTTCCTCTCAGTCGCGTCCCGTTATCGCGCTACCGATATACCATTAACCTGAAATCACGTGGCCGAATCTCCCACGAGCTGTTGGAATTATCGCGTTCCGGAAATTCTAGCTCCATGTGTTTCGAAGACGTGATTGAGACCAAAAGGTATCGCGTGCTTCGAGTACTTGCAGCATACATTGTGACTGTACTGAATTATTGCTCGAGAAAACCCAAACTTGAATCCGAGTACTCGAGTATCTGATTTTGAACTTTTCATTTAATAATCATTTACTCTCTTACTCTTAAGCGTTTTGTTTTATTTTTTGGGAATTTGCACTGGTGTGCTTCGTTATTTCTAGGCGATGGCAAGTTTTTTTTTTTTTTTTTTTTTGTTTCGTTGTCTTGAAATACTCTAAAATGTGCCAAAATTACAAATATATGTATAATTTTTTTATCTAAATTTTGCAATGGATCGCATAACTCGACATAAACGCTTTAATCGGCACTGGCAAATGAAAGATGTACATACAGAATGATGAACAATTACTAAAAGTATCTCTGAAAATTCCTTTCGTAACTTCAATATTAAAAATAGAATCGATAATGCTAGCAACTTAAAATCGATAATACTAGCAGTAATTTATTGTGGATACACCTGTATTACGAAAGTGCAGAGGAAGGGTTCCAGCCGAAACAGGGAGCGATAGTTTATCTAGATCTATTAATAAGCGTATCCTATTGTATCTAAGCGACCGTTAAATTATCAATTACATAAAAGTGTTTCCTATCGTCGAACAAAACTCCCCAACAATTAATTAATTGCTCGAGAAGAATGGCAAATAAAACGTTGGCCTTTTATAAGTTATGTCTACTTTATAAGTTATGTCTACTTATAGGTTAAGGGTCAATTTTATAAAGTCAATTTTATAGGTTATGTCTAACGTATCTTTTTGAAATTTTAATAGCTTTCCAATATCATTATATACCACGGTACAAAAGTTTACTCATCTCGGAATTTCTGAACAGAACAGAACAATTTACAAACGGAAGTTCGTTACAATAATCGAAACAATTAAGGATATTAGAAATTGTAAAACAGCCCGATGCAATTGTTCTACGAACGAAACGGGGCCAGATTAAGGACGCGGTCTCTTTCTCTTTCTCCCTTTCTCCTCCGATTTTATTTATTCCTCTACCACCACCGCGGCCGGGCCCGTGCATCGGCATACGAGCAATTTGTATCCCGATGAGAGAACAATGTTTGTATCGAGGTTGTATCGGCGCACTCCCTCTCCGCTTCTAGTCACGATTTAGTCAAGGATACCGCACGGAGATCGTTATCGGGGCTACGCTCGTAAAACGATCGTTTACTCGTCGTACTCGTACCGATCCGGCCGGAAAAGTCTCGATCTCGACCGGTCCCGGGGCCCTGGTAGGTAATCCTCTGCCGATTTACAGCGATTCTCTTTGAAAACAATGGGGAGGGGCATCGGATTCGACGCGCAGTTCCCTCGCGGCGAGCCGAGACCGCTCACCAACCCGGGACCCTGATTTTATTTTAATTGCGTTTCCGATCCTACGCGCTGATCGCATCGCCCGGCCGTGATATATATACGCGATAATTTATGCCTCGTGAGTTCAGCCAGGAAACTATGCGATACAATATAGCGAGGCCATTGTGTTTGCAAGCCACGTTTTCGAATTTTCCGAAATTTCGCACGATCGAAAGCGACAGGTAGACTAAACTGAACTAACTGAAACACGTCACGATTAATTGTGAGACACAAACGCAAGAGGGAGCTAACGAGATTTTGATTGGTCTCTAAATTTAAATATAAACATATACATAGGATGGCCACTGAAAAACTGAACGGTTTGAAAAAGTCATAACTTGTTCATTTTCAATTTTTTGGTGGTTTCAATTTTTTTGAAAATGGTGGTCATTTGAGGGATGTTTCCCACACATAATACTGAAAAAATCCATCAATTATATTTCCAAATAAAATAATTAAAAAAACATGTGTTTGTAAAAGTTATTTTTGTTTTATATCATTCAGTCTTTCAGTAACCACTCTGTACATAAAGTTTATGACGTAACAAAGAACAAGCAAGCTTTCGTTTGAAAAATACATATATATATAAATCCACTAATTGTAATTACGTAATTGCTGATTCTGATCACTCTGGTAATTCTATCGTTAACAATATAAAATTTGAACAATACATGTAACACCGTGTACAAAAAATGAAAAAGTACAAAATAAAAGTGACTAGATAAAAAAAGAACTTTGAGAAAATCAATAGAGTAACGAAGACCGGATCTGAATGGATCCAGCTTTCACCGGTCGAAGGTGAATACACTGTAATTCACAAAAATTAGGGGATGAAACGATACAAAAGAAAAGAAGCATTTGATTCTTTGATCTTTATTAAACAAGAACATTAGAAAAACAAACTACAAGTCAGAGACAGATGTTCTTGTTTAATCTCTTGCGCTTGAATGACGTGCCACGCACATCGAGAATTTTTTGTCCCAAAATTGCAATATGTTCTCAGTTTTAAGTATACTTAAGTATAACCCAGGCAAAACAAATGATAAATTTATTACTTCTCAATAATTTCTGTCCAGTGATATCGTACCGACGAGGACAAAAAGGAAGCGACAAATTATTGTATACGGTTTGGTCACTCGTTATGGTCCGCAATCAGTTTGTCAACGCAGGTGGTTAATAAAAAACAATCAAACGTTTCATATTCATTTTGAAATATCCCCTAATTTTTGTGAGCAGTATATTTCACAATTAACTCCTTCTTGGACTGAACACTTCTTCGACTATTGTCTTAGGTCGCGCAGATGCGAATAGCAAGCAGAGGAGGCAAAAGTAAGCAACTAAGTATGTATATATATATATATATATATGTATGTGGCCAAGCGTATTCGGCCAAAGCGTTCGATGCAGGACGAACGCGTGAGGCGTCGTACGCCTACCGGGGCCCACTATTCGCGCTGTATACTTATACGCAACCGTACCAGCCGCATAATACAACGCGTACCGTGCAGCGTGCGCTTGTGACTGTGACAAGCAGTGGTACCACATTCCTAACACTAGCGCGCGCTCGACCCGCTCTCGGTGCACCGTTCTCCTTCCCCTTTTGTCTCTCTTCCTCTCCCTCCCCCCATTCTCCTGGTTTCCGTTCCTCAAGAGTCCTGGCCTACGGCTAGAGAAGGATACAAACGATGCGAGGGTCCGTGCAAAACACATTGATTTGGATTTTTGGTCCGGAGCAAAACAAACGAAGCGAGGTCGCGCGAAGATCACAGTCGCTGTGCTCGGCCACGCGAACTCGTTCGCATTCGTTCGATTAATATTAACGACTCTCTATGCTCCTGTGTCCGACGTCGACTGGTTTTCCAGTTTAGAGTTTTCTTCGACTCGTCGCGATAACCCTTCACATGCACACCGTCTTACGCGCTTTTTCTAATGAGAATCCTTCCTTTCGGCGTGTTTCTTACATTCTCTCTCTCCCGATCGAAACGACAGATCCTCGCGGATAGCGACGGTATGAGAATAAACAAGATTCGTTTCAGTCGTTCTTAATCCTCACGCTGAGGATTATTAAACAGTTCGGCAAATAAAAGTTTCGTTCAGTTACGTTGTTGAGGTTAGGTTGTTCAATTAAAGTTAGTACTTTAAGAATAGTATTTCGATACAATTTTCTAACAAGAGCAAGGTCAGGGGTTGTTTTAAGGGCTCTTATTTCTAACCATTCGAAATGTCGAGATCCACAGTCAGTATAATATAATATTGCAACATTTCTACTTCAATAAGTCCCGGAGTGCAAGTCTTGTCTTGTTCGAACAAAAGTTCTGTAAAATCGTGTATTATACTATACTATAATAGTGTGGTATATATTATAGCATGTATGTAGACTATACAATACTATAATAGTACACTATACTATACTACACTATACTATGATAGTATACTATAATACTATGTTATAATTTTTTATCTACTATACCATCGTGTACTATACTATAATTTTGATTATAGCTTTACAACGTAGTAACGTGACGCAGAAAAAACGAAAAGGAAAGTGGATTCGTGTTTCTGTGAATCTTGTCACTAGTTCTCACGTATTGACGGTGCAACAGGAGGGAGTTGGTGGCGTGTGCTGCGAATATGCCGGCCAATCTATATGATAAACAGCCTAGTTACGCTGGACACGCGTTCGATAAGTCGGCTAAGACGAATGTCCACCGAATCGTGAATCGTTTTCTCTCGTCCCGGTGAATCGCTCTTCTCTCGACATCGCACGATCGAATGACGGATGAAATAATGTTCTTGCGAGTTCTACGTGACCCAAGATGCCGCGTTTCAATTTGAACGTTATTAAAATGAATTTGGTATAGTTGGTATTCAGTATGATTTTTAATCTTTTAATCAGCCTTGTTCCACGCTTTCTATAATTATAGACCTAACCTAATCTAACTCAATTGTGCTTCACGAGAGAGACGAAAATTTAACGAAAACTAATTTTCAAGTTTTGTCGACAGCATGTGTCGACAGCATACGATGAATTTGATCGATAAAGTAATCTCGAGGAAAACCGAATGCCTCGTCTAACGCGTCGTAATTTAATTCAACTTCAACAGCAGATTCACTTACACGTCTTGTCTTACACGCGTACCCGTCATCTATTAATTTTAGCTACAAAGTCTAACGGGTTAAGGGAAAATGCATGGTATTTAACGAAGCAACAGACACATCATAATAGGCTCTTTATGTCGCGCGATAGCTTCGACACTATCCTTGAGAAAACTGCTTGGGCCCTGCTCGGCTCGAAACGACGAGGGGAAGGGGGCACAACCTCGTTCGAAAACCGGTAAGGAAAACAAATTCGCCTAGAAAACATCCGGCAGTATGCGCAATTAATCCTCGAGCCAGCGGGAAATAACGAAAATAACAGTTTTTGATCGTGGAAAAAACAGAAGACGGCTAATTGATTTTTTGATTGCTTTTCCATCAAACAGATCTACTTATATCGTTAAACGTCCGATATAACGCGCCATTTTCTAGTTGGTTCACCGGTAATCCGGTGAAGCCAGAAACGAGACATTGAACACAGACCTTGGTCTGGACAGGAGGCAACCTTTCACTCATCTTCCATCCTTACTCGCAACGCAGAAAACCGCGAATCGACGTGGCAAACGATTTTCACCGCGTGGTCGATCCACAACGCGCGCGTGCACACACACACACACACACACACACTGTTCGCTGCCTTTCTAATCACACCGCGGCCAGCCTCAATTCGTCATCGCGAGCCCCGACCGCCTGTCGACGTTTACGCGAAACCGGCCGCGTTTCTCGTCGTTCAACGTACACGAGAAAGATACGTTCGCGGAATCGCGAGCCGAATTCCAGCGCAAACTGGCGCGCCATGTTCATTTTTTCTCTTTTTTGTTTTCAATTTTTACTTTTGTCCCGGAGAGAGTCGTTGCTGTCGCGACACGGTTGCTCGCGCTCTCGAAACGCGAGGGAAGGAAAGGTACGAGAGAGCCTTTCGAGAGAGTACCCACACGGGGGGACACGGTGAATTTATTTAAATTGCGAGCAATGTTCCAGCGTGTTCAGCAGCTTCTTCTGGCCGGGGCCCGGCGCGCGCAATCGAAATCGAGCAAAACGAGCAAAAAGCAAAAGCGTGTGCTGGGATCGCCTGGGTTTATATAAGGCGGGGAGAAGTGGAACGATGGGTCGCCTCGTGGGACAACGCCACCGAACCACCTCCGCCGAGACCTCTCCCTCTTTCTTCTTCTTCTTCTTCTTCCTCTTCCTTCCTTCCTTCGTTCCTCTCTGCCACGCGTATTTTTCTCTATTTCTACTCTTTTCGACACTATGCATCTACACCGTACAGTTTCTGTTGAAATAACGAAACGACACAACGCGACGCCATTACTGTCTCTCTCCATCCCCGCGATCTCCACCGGAGGAAATTACTTGCGCGAAGAATTATTATCGACAAGATAGTAAGCGAGAGTCACTTACAATCGACAAAACGAGCAGCGCGAGAGAAGAGCACGAGGAACGGTAGAGGTAGGCGATTTTTGCGAGCCCGGGGACTAACGTCGTTAAATAGATACCCAGAAGCCATCGAGCCGGTTTCCGGCTTACGCGTGCTGCGCACCGCTCGATATTACACCGGTCTGCAGGAGAGCGTATCCGTCTCGCCTCGTCTCTTCTCCTCTCTCGATTATTAATTGGATCGCAACGCGGAACTAACAATTATAACCTTCGATTTTTCATGCTGCCGCCCGTGTAGCGAGTGCCAGCGATTTATCGACGAACTCGACTGGAAGGAAGATGAACACTCTTTTCTCAAGGAGAGTGAACACGTTTCGAGAGAGAGGAGAGAGAGAGCTTTCGGGAAGAAAATTACAGCGCAAACTGCTGGTAACCTTCTATCTGTTAATTGCAATCGGTTCGGAAGCTCGCGGACAACTCTTTGCGAAAAATTTTTAGCGAATAAGAAAGGGAGGCGCGTGTGGAAGGCAGGCGAAATAAAGTGGCGTATTTACACGATGAGGCCGCCGCCGGTATGCAGCCACTTACACGTTCGGTTGTAAATTGCACTGTAAATCGTGGCCTGTTATTTGGCGGCGGAAGGAGGAGTGAGACGAGCGAGAAAACCAGAGTAGAGAGATCGGGACGGAGCGCCGGGATGATTTACGGGGCGATAGTTGAAAACAACTCTGGCGGATCAAAGGACGTTTAAATTACTGCGTCTTCCACTTGCGCTCCAAGTGCTACCATGCGCTAAACAATGAGTTAATAACGTGTGCCTGGGATAGCGCCTTCCTATATATCCACCACAGGACTTGCGATTAGGATCTCGCGCGTTTTGGGGAACTGGTATTCAACAACGAAACAGGCAGTGAGCAAAGTTCTTTCCTTGTGATTTTCTTTCCAAGCTCCTTGATAATATAGAGTTTCGTAGGCTCAAGTTTTTGATTTACTTAGATGAAAATCAAAGTTTAAAAAGTGAGCTTATAGCTTAAGTGGAATTTAATAAACGAAGGGAAGTATTTTTGTAATACACTGCAAGTAAAACAACTTAACTTGACCTAACCTTTTCTAGTTCGGAACTTCAGATACACCTATTGATAGAAACTAAGATAGAAGCTACAAATAAAAAAAATCTGAATTCTACTAGTCACTAGTAGTATAATAAAAACCTGTACTTAAACTTTATTTAAAATCACAGTATATTAAACTCAAAAGCATTGCGAATGTAAAACTAGAACAAAATCGCTTACACGCTCGAGGAACGAAAGAACAGCTGTAAAAAATAATTTTTAACTCAATGTCAACTCAGAACATTCAGAGCCAATCTCTCACATAAAATTGTGACGTTTATATTCCCTCGTTCAAATAAAAGTGTCAACATCCACTAACAAGACACGCCAAGAACCAACTTTTCTCCGCGATTCTCCCACAATCCTTGTAATTCCAAAGAGATTCCTCCGAGCGACTGCGATCGCGTCGCGATTGGAACCAACGAGAGTTTTAACGAAAAAATCGACGGCAAAGAGAGCCAAGAAAAGAGAAGAGAAGATAAGAGAAGCGACGCGAACGAGTCCGTTTCCTGGTGAAGTCGCGAGCGCGCAATTAAGGTCAGCTCTTTATGCACTCAACGAGGTGACACGAGATTCATTATAGTTCCGCCGAGATGTGGCGGTAGAGTTCACGCGAAGCTCGTTCAGCTGCCTAAACAAACATAAAGCTGGCCTGGCCCGTTCGTTAATTATTACGCCAGCAGGAAGCGACGCCGGCACGATCCACCGGCCGGCCACAATGCTGCTAGTTACACCACGATGCGTTCAAATGCATCCTAGCCGCACGTGTGCGTGTGTGTACGACGTCTGCTTATATATATGTATATAGGATGACACACTGGGCATTAAGGCCGCATAATTTCAAATTAATTTTCGTTCTAGTTGCACTAGCCGGAAATTAATTCGCGGGACAAAAACGCACGGGTCCGTTTGTTACGCGCGACGCTTTCTCGCCGCGAGGAAGAGGGAGAGACGTCCGCGTGGGCCGCGAGTTACGAGGCCCCGGGCCGTTTCTTTTGAGACCCCGGCGCGAAGACAAGAGAGAACCCGAGAACCGCGCATGTATGTAAACGGTCCGCATTATTTCCGCGAAAACTTTCCGTTTCACCTGGTATAAATAGGTGAATAACGAGGTGGAATATAGCTGCGCCACCGATTTATACACTCGAGCGGAACAAAAATCCCCGGTCGAGGGAAAGGGAGAAGGGTGGGTGGGGGGGGGGGGGTGAATTATGGCGGGCCACCCCTATCTACGCGCGTACAATGCATAAAGCACGCGCGCGTGTTCCGCGTGCGTGTGCGTCGTCCCGTGGCCGCGATTCAGCTCTCGAAACTGGATTTATGACTTTGGCTAACCTAACCCGGCTGCTGCCCTTGCTCTACAGTCCAACCGGGGACCGTCCCGGCCGCCGATTCTTCTCAACCTAACCTCTCTTTCTTTCTCTCGCTCTCACTCGATCGTCGTTTCTCCTAACCTCTCGCGACGGACGGAATGACGTGCCACGAACGTCGAAAGTATTTCGCCCGAAATTGCAATATTTTCTCAGTTTTAAGTATATCGACAACCCAGGCAAAACAAATAATAAATTTATTACTTCTTAGTCATTTTTATCCAGTGACGAGTTCAAAAAGAAGACGAATTATTATATACGGTTTGGTCACTCGTTATGGTCCGCGGACCAATACGTCTTACTAGCGCAAGAGGATAACAATTATTACTTCGTCGATATAAATAACCTAGTAAATTGATCGAATCGCGTGGAAAAAAATTCGTATGATTGGAGAATGGAGATAGAATTTCTTACGAGCGAGAGGACCAGATTCACCCCTTACCTTACGATTTTTTTAAAGAGTGAACAATACTTATTAAAACTGTAAAATTAATTTGGAGTATTCAAAGTACACGGAACATTAAATGTAATTTTTATTTATCAATATTCACTTTAATGAAATTAAATTTAAAATTTAATTTGAAATTTCGTAGGTTTGCAATTTACTTTTTCTTTTAAATTGAAATTTTAACTTGTACCACGAGTACGGCTGGATATTATAAGTCAAGGGGGTTAATCCTTTGCACTCGAGGCCGTTTCCGCGCAGACCAACTAGCAACTCGAGACGTTTCGCAGCGCTTACAGTGAATTTACTACCTCTAACGTAAAATGATTCACACACAAAACTTTTATATTTTAATATTCAATGTATCTTTACATCTTTACGAAGATAATTTCTTAAACATTAATCTTTGCAATTTTGCTTTGTATGATATTTTATGAAACAATTGCCGAGATATATACCCGGCTTTTCGAGACAAGTATCACAATAGTATGTCGTTTGATGTCTTTTGCCATCTTTATTTCTTTGAGAGCAACTTTGCAATCCTTCCTAACTCCTGTTAGAATGTTATGCAGCTTTCCATCTAAGCGAATGTTTTCGGAATTGGAGGTTGAAGTTGAAGATGGAGCACGTGTCTGACGAAAATCTCCAGTCAATTGTCGAACTAAGGTTTTCACATACCGCAAGTGACTAAGCGGCTGTTCTTCTCTCTGTTGTTTAGTCATTTTATAAAGTATATATGAATCTATTGAGCAAATTTCCAGACCCCAAAAAAACAGTTTACGCCACCATTTCAAGGATTTTTTAAGAAACAGTACGTTCCGGCTAATTGATCTGCACGATCGACATCGCCCATATGTTTTATATAATTGATTACAACATTAGGCTTCTTGAGAGTAACCTTGTAATATTCTTCTCACAGGAGTCATTCCTGCATTATTCCAATTCGTCAAGAACGTGACAATCCTCTTGTCTTTCCATGATAAAACTAAGGTATTTCTTTTGCAGAATGCTACTGTCAATTTCGTGCCGAATTTTGGATTTTTTATTTGATTTGGCAAATGCTTCCTATTCGTTAGGATTGTACCTGTCAAGTGGCATTTCAATTTGAATAACTCTTCAGCCAAGATAAAGCTGGTGTAATACCGATCGGTGAACATATGGTGTCTTTAACTACCAGGCACTTTCTCCAGGAGCATCGTATAAAGGTGCAGCGGTATTCTTGCTGATATCGGAAGGTCGGGCCTTATCAATTTCTCCGTGGTAAGACTTCCATAATAAGGCAGAATACCACAGATATAGCCAGTATTTGAGTCTACCATTGTGTAAACTCTAATACCCCATTTAGTTGGTTTTTTCGGGTTATACGTAATAAAAGAAACCCGACCTTTGAATTTGATAGTGGACTCATCCACACAAATTTCTTCTCCCGGTGTAAAATACTTCAAAAGTTTGGAATTGATATACTCAAGAAAGCAGCTTACTAGCTGCAAACGTGTTCTTGGCCCTGCATCTGTTGTTGGGATTGTTTTTAGATGAAGCATCCAAAAAATCTGGCTGAATCTGTCTCTGGTAAATTTGTTTGAATAAAAAGGAATGTAACTGACATCATTCCGTGACCAGTACTCTTGCAAATTCGCCAACGGCATTGTCCCTATATTTATTATGACTCCAATAAATACCCATAATATCAAGTGGCGAGTGAGACTCACCTCTCGAGTGCAAAGGGTTAATATTTCGGCGCATGCGCCACAGATGTTTCGACAATATTCTGGCACAAATACAACAGTTGAAAATTACTGATCTAATCTGATCTATAATCGTTTACAATTACTAGAATCTTTATGCAAATTCGCATTTTTGATAATGTAATTAAAAGAACAGAATTTTAGTTAACAAGTTGTTTCGCATACAGAATCTTATGGAAAGGCTCGTACTTAATATATTTTAGATACTTTTCTCCATACTGCATTCTGTATTCTGTGTAAAATTCTTTATAAACACATGAAAATTCGCAGTCTACTAACGTATAATTAACAAACTGAATATTAAATAATGAATATTTGTATTATATGTGTGTATATATATATTTAATTAAATTATATTTAAATATATTTAATTTAATTTTTGTATTATATATATATATATATACAGTATATTTTGTATATATAGTCTTTTTTGTATTTTGGGCCACCGTACGTAGCGATTCTCGCGTGACACGCGGAATCGCGGCTCGATTTCAACCTGCACACGGCTCCGAGATATAATGCGGCTTTCCGCAAGGATAGCCATCTACGATTCAAGGCGTAACAAGTAAACGGTCTCGACGCGACATAAATCTCCACCGGCTCGATCTTTCAATAGCAAACTTTGTTCGACACGGATTTCCACGTATTCTACCCAACCACCTTGGTGGCTCTCTTTTCCACCTTGATCTTTTCCCTCGCGAAGCAGGTGAAGCTTGCGCAATCGAATTCCAACGCGAGCGTGCGCTCGAAACCCGGAGCGAAGAACGCTCGGCACAAACGTGAGATTCGGCAGCTTCTCTTTCTTTTTCGCAACGCAACGCAAGCGCAACTTTGACGGATTTCCCACGTCAGATCGGCGTCGCGTTGTAAACGTGTCGCGAATACTCTTAACCTTTTCCACCGCCCACCACACGACACAACACACAGCGGTGTCCTTTTGAAATTCACTTGGCCAACGCTACGCGGACCCGGTGCTCAATTTGAATAGATACCGTTTCTTCTCTCTTGGGGTAGAGGATTAGAATATCGAGATCGAGGCGAATTGTCAAGTGACTGCATCGACATTACCAAGTGAAATTGTACCACGGATCACTGTCCCTGCCACCGGGCCGACGACTTCTAGTTGAATTGCAAAGAAAAAACGACAATTGAAAACATTGAGTTTGAAGGGTTAATGACTCTGTCGGGTTCAAGGAGCGAAGAAGTAGAACGACGAATTTTTTCGTGCGTTCTGTGTAAAATTTTTTCACAGTCGATAACACGGAACTAAAGCAGCTAATGTTTACTTTACTGACCGTATATTAAAGAGACGTGTTTGAAGCTTTTCTTTTTTTTAATGAAACCTTGAACGAAAATATTTTACATTTATATCTTTTAATTGCAGATACTTTCATCGAATCTTCCAAAATGAAAAAAGAAATCTCTCGGCAGTTCTGCGGCTAATGACGAACAAACGTTTAGCTAATGACGAGTAAAATGGTGGCGCTCTCTCTCTTTTTCTCTCTCGTTCGAGGCGAAACGATACGCGACGCGGGATAATTGCAATTCCGCCGATCGTAATCCGCAGTTAGATAATACACGGTATGATAGGATGCCTTGGCAGCCTGGCCACAATTACCATACAGTCGAGCCCGCGTACAGACACGTGTAGACACACACGTGTGTGGTCCCGTGCCTGGAAAGAGCGCGCGCGCGCGCGCGCGCACTGGCTCACGGAGGCTCGATGCCACTTTAATGGCATCATCATCTTGCTCGTTCACGGCCTCAAACACTATGTTACGCGATTTCATTGACTTAACTGATTTCTGTAATTTTGCAATTAACGAGCCGCGTCCGCAGCGAATAAATCGTCGATCGAGCGCGAACGAGCTGGTCGTTTCTTACGCTAACGATATCGTTAACGTCGCGCGTCGATACGCCAGAATATCGGTCCCCTCACCCTCGTCCTCTTTGCCGGATATTCGCCAGAGTTCTCCTGTTAGACCGCTAAATTTTATTTGTTCTCTCTTTTTCTTTTTTTAAAGAAAGAAGACGTTACCGAGCTCGAAAAACAGTCCACGAACGAACGCTTAAAGTACGTACCACGACGTGCGATCACTATCGGGCGTGTTTTGCGCGATTCGAATCGTAAATCGCCGTCGCGGAAAATGAAAAAATATTCCCTCTTCTCGTGAATCAAACGAAATACGCTTTCTTCGACGTGCGTTTGAAAAACGGCCGGCAGCCAGGCTATTAATCGCTCCGCGAGAGACGTAACAACCTCTCGCGGGTATCCGCGAAAGATCGCCAGCGATCGATAGCGCGTTAATGTCGTCATCGTCGTCGTCACTGCAGCGACAATGTCGGGGAATCGTCGAATTCGCGTAACGTTGAAACTTGGAAAAATTGGTCGGAGGGAGAAAAAGGAAAAAGAAGGTTGCGCCCACACGAGAATACGAGATACCGGGTGGTCGAGTTCCCGCGAACACACGAGCGTATTAATTTCGTTGCGAACGAGGATCGAGAGCCCTGCATTCGATATGCAAATGCCGCTCGACCGGGACGCCATATTAATTTGCCCTCGAGGCAAAAAATTGCCGCGAGCTCGCCCGAGCTATTAATTCGAATCGAATTATGCTCTTTCGTTATACGCGACGACTCACTGGTATTACGATCTCGTTCTGAGCGCGAGTTTTTCTATTTCGGGCGAACTTTAATTTTTAAATTCCCGAGATGGTGGCAGGATCTGAATTATTAGTGACGGGATTGAGACATTTCGAATCAAACTCCTGGTTTTTTATCAGTTCGAAGTTGGATTTGAGTAAGGTATTTGACAATGCGATTATTCAAATAGTCATTTTATTTGAAATAATTGCCAATTATTTATTTACCTATTATGGTCACTAGTTGTTGGCATTTTATACTAATACCTTAGTGTTAGTTATTTTTATAAATTGTCGTTTTATTATATTTTGTATTATTTTTATAAATTCCGATTTTTTTTTTTTTTTCATAGAGATACAAATTTCTAGAGAAACATTCGTAGTTTCTTCGGAACTCTCCCCCGTCGAATTCTCGAGACTTCGGCGACCGACACTTTCGAAAGTTTAAATACCTTCAAAGACACTTGGCCAGAACACTCGAAAATGTTGACCTTCGAAGTTTTGACTCATAGACAGTTTCGAATTTGTCGCAAAAAAATAAATAAAGCGACTCGAACCGTCTTGGGTCCCATCACTACCTGCATATCGGTCGGGAGAGCCTTCGCATCTATCCTGCGGAGAAACCGCGTGTTAAGTGTGTTAAGTGTGCTCTAGTGAACTTTTAGTCACGGCCACACCCAGCCTCCGTCCGAGGCAAGGCTGGACCTCTTACACACACCCACACTCCACCGTGTAACTTTCGTCCGGGCGTATCCGATGTAACGGGTGATCAGCGGATAAGGACGAGCTCTCCGCAACTCTTGCCTCGACGAAGGCAATGAACAACACGTCTAATTTCCTTCTTTTCCCTCCTTCAGTTTTTATCACCGTATCTATCCGTAACACGCAATTTTTTCGCGAGAAGTACACGAGACGGTTCTCGTCGCGTTCTAAACGGGGGATATATATATATATATATATATATATATATATATATATGTCGTTAACGGCACTCGAATTAAAATCAATTCCCGTTATCAGAAAATTGCGATGTCGTTTACCGGCTATTACACCGGCAGACGCGATCAACGTGAAAGGCAAGATTCACCCGAACGGTAATTGAAAATCGTAGCTCGGCTTACGCGATGATTTCCCGTGTGGTCGTCGATCGTGACAAATTGCACGATCCAATTAGAGGCGGTTTTTGCCGCGGCCTGACGACGACGATGTTACGAGGAAAAATTATCTTGTCTGCACGGTCGGGTTGAGTAGCGCCGGGCGCTACGTCCGATCGAACGTTAATCGTTTTCGTCTCCTTCGCAAGCTTCATTATCACCGTATATTAATACCCAATGTCCGGCCAACGTTTATCCATTATGTTCCCGCGCTGGAAGACCGCGTCTTGTTCGTCGAATTAAGGAACCAATAATTGGCTAACCTAACCTAACCTAGAAACGAATAACACATCTATTGACGTATAATTCCAAAATATGCGGATAGTAACGAATTCTGGTTTATCCGATCACAAAGTTATTAAGTATGTTGAGATTTAAAAAAAGTAATTCTTTGAACTCGATAGAACGTATCTATTGATATACGATTCCAAAATTTGCGGATAGTAACGCAGAATAATTGACTAATCTAACTTAACCTAAAACTTTAGACGCGAAAAACATGAGAGAAGATTCCAAAATCTGCGGATAATGACGAACTCTGGTTTATCTGGTTTCAAAAAAAGTTCCAGTATGTTAAAATTTCAAAAAAGTAATTTCATTACAAGTAAACTCAGTAGAACATATCTACTGAGATACGATTCCAAAATCTGACGAATGGTTTATCCTGGTTTATCCACTGAAAAAGATCACAGTATGTTAAAATCTGTGGATAGCAACGAATCTCGATTTATCGCTCGCTCGAAAAGATCGCAATATGTTAAAATTGCAAAAAAGTAATTCTTCGAGTGAATCACGGTTTAATCGTAGTATAACATTCAATGTTTAATCGCGGCAATTAACATTATACTACGTGACTCTGTGAATCGCGATCAACCGGGAATGTCGAATTCATGAATATGGAAATCCAATTGTACTTGATCCTTAAATGAAGTAGAATCGTGAATTATCGACAATTTCTGTCTGGATTACTAAAACTATCGTACATTCTACATTTTCAATGGAACGACAAGAAATAGTGAATAATGAAATTGAATCGAATCGGAAATTCCATCTAAATACCTAAATATCTAAACAAATGAAAAAAAATCACCTAAAAACCTAATCTAAATCTTAAATGCTCTCCGAGGAGCTTCGACAATAGCAGTTGAGAGTTAAAATTAGAGGGGAACGTAGGAGTTCCTGGAGAACGAGCTCTGAATCTAGGTGTGCCAAAGATACACGGACGGTCCGAAAGGTAATCAGGGTTACGCGCAATTGGCCGGTATTACACCGGCCTCGACACGAGAAAGTTCGAGCCTAGCCAGTGCATTAATTACGTCACTGGACAAAACTTCGCCACCGCCGACGCGTATATAACGCCGTTGTACACAGCCTCTTCTCTCTTTCACTCACTCTCTCTCTCTCTCACACACACATACGCACACACACTCTGTCTCTCTCGATGTCTCGTGGAGTACACGTGCGTCCTTGTCGGTGCACGTGCGCGTTCGTGTGCGCATGCGCGGTCGCGCGCGCGACCGCGACCGCGTACAATCCGATACAAACACAACAGAGACGAGAATATCGCTTATTCCCAGGTGTGTAACACCGCCGCCGGTGTGGTGGTATTTAAGTCGTTTTACAACGTTGCTCTCTTGCTACGACACCTAGTCGACCCGCATGTTCCGTAACTGGACACCGATCCCCCTCTAAATCACCACGAATTTCGAGCTAGCTCTCGGAAACTTGAATTTTCAAAATTATTCCACCGTTCGACGGATCGTTTCTCGAATCTAGGACGATCATCCAGCAGAGTGGCCAAAGAGTAACTCAACACTCCGTCGCGGGCAAGTGGTTACGAGGCGCGCGTGTAACAAGTAAAACCGTGTACAGGTAAATATATCGCGAGTTTGTCGTGCATAAGCGTGCCACACGGATTGTGCAATCCAGCTGTACGGCACGTCAGACAATATACAACGGCGGCACGCCGACAACGGGACAGGATTGAATATCCTGTTCAGGCTTATTGGGGCAAGGTGGCCAGCCTTGCCACTTTGATACCGGTCGTTGCGATAGCGCTGTATGAGCTACACACGTTCCGTCGCTGAACCTATCCTCCCGTGTTCCAAAGCCTAAGGAAGTTGGTCGCGCGGTCGACTTCCGATTCCTGATGAAAAAATTCCGCCTATCCTCTCAGTCGGTTTTTCATCGAGTCTATATTAAGTATCCACCTGCGTCATGATTATGCAGACAAGCGGCGGTGGGTTGATTTACATTTCTAAACGACTCGCGGAAAAACAAGAAAAAAGAGCGACTGCAGATTTTCCTGCGCGAATGGAAAATACGCGACGCGTCTCCACTCCGCGTAACGATGGACTCGGTTTTCAAAACCGATTCGAGTTCTGCTTCGAGAAACTATTGTAAATTTTGTTTTAATATGTTTTAGAATGAGTAAAAATATTTTTTTGTTGCAACTAAATATCTTTTTACGTCCTAAAAATATGTCTCTCTCTCTCTCTCTCTCTTTCTCTCTTTCTGAATAGGATTCGACACCTGAAAATCTTGAAAGTTCTCGACTTTGCGGAAATTTTGATTGCTTCAAGTCTCGAAATCTTTTTTTTCTTTTTTTTTTTATTCCATATAAAGATATAGATTAACGTTCGAAATAAAGCACAACTAAAAATGAAAGTTGTACAAAACAAGTTTACCAAAACAGTATGCTGAATTAAATCAGACGCGTCCAAGAGTCTTTTCAGACTACTATTTCGAATAGCATTTACAGCGATTCGAATTTTTCATCACAACCGATTCGAAATACTTAATAGTTCATCGTTGTTCATTTACTTTTTTCTACATTTTTCCCTTCATTTTCCGACCCTATTAAGCACACTCGGGGCCTCTGTATTTGTTCGGTCAACGATCACGAGATTAGCTGCCGGTAATTATTCAACCGCTGTCATCTACGGTGGCTCGTGACAATCCGTCTTGGGCTTGTCACGTTCGTCCGGTTAATCCTATTAACCTTTTGCAGCGTACGATAGAAAAAGAAAAATCGAGAAACACGCGTTTAACTTTTCTTTACTTTATTTTTCATATTCTAGTGAATATTAATAACAATTATATTTGGTACGAAATATTGGTACGAAACATTGTTCTCTCGTTGAAAGTCATGTTACATACTGGAGCATCTATGATAAAATCACTTTGCATTTACTAAATTTTGTTACACAATGTTGTGCGTATATTTGTACGTATATATTATTGTCCCATATAGTGTGTAATTGTAACATCGTATAAATAAAATTAACGTAATATAAGAGATTTTTAATCCATACTGCGTTGCGCGGCAAGCCGCCAGAAAGTTAAATATGCATGTCGCTTCGATTATTCTCATCAATGACAAGACGTTCAAACGATTTTTCACGAATGGATGGTTAAATTGAATGTTAATTGTTAACACTAAAGAACTTTATTGCCTGATTTCATGCTGAAATTGTGAAAAATTTAGAATTGGAAAGTCCTTTATTTGTTTAATTTTTAAATAAAATTAATGAATTTGAATGAATAAAATAAAGCGCAATGCTGTAAAAGAAAATAATCTCTAAAAGATAAAAATCTGTAAACGTGGTAACGAAATCTGTACGACGACCCAACTTAACCTAATCTGGCTAACGCGATATTCATCTAAACAGTGACTAAAGTACAAAACTTTTTTTTTACCAGAAAAAGAAAGCTCAAAAATTTATAAAAGAACACAATATATTTTTTGACAAATCATTCTCAAATCTCCAGAAACCCATCTACTTACAAGTGTACAAAATTTGTGCAAGATTTGTTCAATTTCAACTATTTTGGTAGTTCCAAATGGATCGCGATGGGTTAAATTTTCCATTCTGCCGGCCGATTTTTCCGCGATAGTCGTCAATCATCACCGTCTCTCTGCGGAATCGCACGATCTCAAACCTCCCGGGCCCCGCGGCCGGCGTCCAATCTATTATAATTGTTAATGGAAGAAAAAAAAAAAAATACACGTGTATCGTCCTTGATTCCTGCCGTCGGCAAAAACGTTCGATAATTATGTATTCTCGATCGTGTAGCTCAAGAGCCAGCGAACGAAGCGTGAGGAAGGTGAGTGGGGAGGCACGAGGACGAGAGTGCGAGAGAGAGAGAGAGAGAGAGAGAGAGACCCGGTCAACATTTACCATACGCTCTCGGGCCGCAACAACAATAGAGACAACATAATGACGCTATAAATAAATAATAATGCCACGGTCTAAGCACGGTAGAAAGGCTCTTTGTTGCGGCGTACCCACTTGCCTCGCGCTTTTATTATCGAGTTGCCGAGGCTCAGGTACACGCTCGAACGACTACGGATCTTGGAAAAAGCGGCGATTATTTCGCCGAAAAATCGGCATCGCCTGGCGATCCACGACGATCGCGGGGCGATCCCGTTTACAATGTTTTAATCGCTGGGAGAAAGTCTCCAACGACCAGATATATATATATATATATTATTAAAATTACCACTCTAGCCAGGATAAACCGGCAAATCGGTTCGACTCGATTGTTTCGATAATATTCAAGGCTCGGCCGAGCTGTCTGCGCAATCGCGCAATTATTATTATTTACGTAAGTGCGAATTAAACCGTCGGACGTGCCTCCTCGGATCGTTAGCCGACGGATTCCGAAAAGTACAATGTTTTTCTGTTTATCTCGCGGGTCAAAAGGCTCGATAAATCAAGCAGAGATGTGTACTATTTATTGAACTACGTGAATTCCAAATAGTTGTTATTTAACCTAACCTAAATCTTGCTAAAGATAGAAAAAGCTCGAGTCGAAATTTTCTCTGGAATATACGAATTGAACCTAACCTAGAATTGCTAAAGAGTTAAGCAAAGTGACAAAAGAATTTTCTGTATTTTTATATACTTTATGTTTCAATCTGCCCAGAAATTTTCTTCTGGTTATATCGAACCTTGTTCCTAAGAACAGCATTACCCAGAGTTGCAAATATTTGCAATTACAAAGAGAAATTGTTTCAAGATAGGTTAGGTTTTAGAAAATGTTTCAAATTAGGTTAGGTCCCTAGGGAATTCAAAAAGTAGAAAATTACAATACCCCGTGATCGAAGCTCTACTTACCACGTACGTATCTGCAATTCGTTGTTTCAAATCGATAATAATTCAACTCGCAGTACGATCGTGTACTTTTGATGTTTGAACAATACAATAATACCGTCAGGGACTGATTACCGAGCAATCGATTCGCGTCTATTTGACCGACCGAGGCATTTTTTTTTTAAAATTGCCTATCATTAACATTACGCAAGAAATTCACTCGCATTTCTTCAAAAGCGCAACGATTGTCACTTTTACATAATCCCTCGCTGCCCAACGACATATAACATAACGTCTTTTTTTAATTGATCGTAATTATCGGTTACCGAGCAGTGACTCACGTCTAAAAGTGACACTTAGTCACTTTTTTGACGTTATACTCGACTCGACGTGTATTTTACGACCGCGAGAAAACTCAATCGTTCCGAAAGTTGCAACTTGCAGACTTTTGTCTCGCTGGATTATTACTAGACAGACCGTCGTAAAGGAAAGTCGATACGTAGACGGCGATCGGCACACGACGCAGGAGTATCGGACAAAGCGGACGGTTGAATGTGGAAAGGCGGCGCGTGGAAATTTATTCCGCGTAACGGGTGAAATAAAAGGCCAGCGCTCGAACGAAACAGATTGGCCGTCTTAATGAGCCAATACTCGGATTAATATTTCCCCGTAAACGGTTTTTATCGGTCGTAATTTATATCGGCGGTGCTTATCGCTACATGTGTTCGACTAGCTACGTGCGCGCGTATTAGCGCGTTACATTCTGCAAACGCTCGAACGTTTAATTTTCCCCGAGCGACGGCCAACCAACCGACGGACGTTTTAACGATGAGAGAATGGTAAGTGTTGTATCTTGGTCGGTAATGCCCATGACTGTCGCCGAGAATAGCTGTTGCGCGTTCGTACAGCGTTTATACGACCGCGATAAATTACGTCGCGCCGAGGCTTCCGAATATTCGCCATCGTTTCTATCGCGTCCAGCTGTTTTTCCAACAACGTTATTCTCCAGCCAGAGACGAGCTTCCGAAATGCACGCAAAACGGAAATACTAATGAAAGGAATAGAATCTAAGCAAATATTTGCTTCGTCATATAATATAATAAATGTTAAAGCGCGTGAATTTCGATATTTTGTGGATATATAGGCTCCTGCAGTTTTTAATTTTCCATGTACACATAAAAATCATTAATCTATGACAGTCTACGTAATAACTGTATTACTATTGTAACAAAGACTATTGTAACTGATTATTAGTAATTTAGGTTAGATTGGACAAACATCTAGAGTGTTTCATTCCATATTCTCTATGATCGAGATTCAAAGTATCAGAATTTAACCAGTTAACTGCGGAATTTAGTATTAAAAATCCTTCACAATTAAAATCAAGCAACGACGAGTATACACATAATAAATTTTGCGAAAAAAAGCAAAACAAAACGAGGAAGGGTTACATTTTTATTCGATAAAAAATTAAAAATTCATCGTTGAAAAGATTATTGTTGTTAAAAATTTAAAAAAAAAAATAATGGAATTCACAAACAAGAAAAATTAAAGAAAAAAAATAATTTTCGAAACAAAGCACCACACAAAGTATCACTTTGCAGGTCACCAACGTCACTACTTCCTTACGGAGTAAGCGAAATCAAACTCTTTTTTTTTTTATAAAACACATAACAGTTTTATTGGTAATATAAAGGAAACATATCACCAAGTGGTATTCAAGACATTTTTATTACTTGTTACTGAAATTTGAAGTTTCTACAAGTGGTAATTTTTTATTTTACACGGCGTGTATACACGCAGATAACTGGTTAAAATCCAAAATTATTACGATCCTCAGTATCTTACGACACCAACAAGAATTTAATACACAGAACAGGAGAGGGTGAACGTTTAACAGACTAAGCGACTTAGACTCCATGAACAGCGGACCTAAGTGGAGGTACAATACATTGGTCGCGACGACTCGAAAATTGCGAGCATCGTCAAAGAGAGATAGAGAGAGAGAGAGAGAGAGAGAGAGAGAGAGAGAGAGAGAGAGAGAGCGGTTAATCGTCGAAGAACCGGTGTTGTCCGAGTTTAGAGCGGTCGTCACGCCGTTTATTCAGTCGCGCGACTAATCGCCGGGACAGGCGTGAGCGAGCGCGAACACGCGGCTCGCTTATCGCTGGAAATTGCCGGTGCGCGCCTACGTGTTCGCGTGTGCATCAGGACACAGCGATAAATAACGCCCGTGGCGGCCATTACTTGTCGCTCACCCTCTGCCGCGGCGGCTGCTGTCGGGGGTGTGTGCGAGCCACCCCTGCGCGCGCGCGCGCGCGCGCCATTATTCGTTCGCCGACTTCGCGGCGGAAACGCTCGGGAATCGATCACCCGACCGGGAGGGAAACCACCTTTCTTTCTCCGTGCGCTTTCGCCTTCCTTCCAACCGGATTAACAAACGCGCCGCAGATAATACCGATCGAGGCAAAAACGCTGTGCGCCTCCGGGAGAGCGAGAAAAAAGAAACCCAACCTCATCGGACAAAGTAGCGGCAATAGTAACCGGAGAGTGACAAGCAAATCGTCCAGCTGAGAAGCGGCCGGCGCAAGCGGCTCCAATCGTATCGCTTAATTGCGCCTCGCGCTTTTTGTCTTCGTTAACGACCACTCTGCGCTCTCCGCCGGTTATTAACTGCGATAACGTTGTTACGTCGAACGAGAGGGGTCGTTGCACTTTTCCCCGGTGAACGTATTATTTCGTCAAGCGTACTTTCGAGAAACCCACCTGCGACTTACCGCCGCTCCTTTGAAACTGGCGCGTTGTAACGGAGGAGGTTAAAAAGAGCCGCATTGTCCGAGCGAATGAAAGACGATTCTTTGGCCTACATGACGTTCACCGATCGTGTCGTCGATTCCACGGAAGCTTCCACTAGATCACGCCGTCGTTTCCTGATGAAAAGAACGACCAGGGCGACGCCAACGTCGCGCAAAAGCATGCGCTCCTGACGGACGCTCCGTATTGGTCGACGCAGTGCGTCTGCGCGCCTTTCAGCCTGTATTGACTTTACCACCCTCCGTCGTCGTGCTTCTTCAACAACCCTCTCGACGTTCCTCCCCCCGTTACACCTCTTTCGACCGACGAGCTTCTCCTTTTCTCGTCGACTGGAGTCGGCGCGTACACACCCTTGGGGCCCCACACGAGCGCGCAGGAACAAAGAACGAGCGCGGAACGAGCGTGCGCGGGGAACACACGGGGGACACACAAAGGAAGGTGACTCGGTTCACGGGTAACGCACGAAAGCCACGAGAGCACGCTACGAGAGCGAAGGAGAGAGGAAGAAAGAACGGCTACACGCGAGGCGAGTGTCTTACAATTGATTTTCACGCCAGTTTGATTTATTCGACCGCGCCACCGGCAGCCGCGTTTTTCGTGCCCGCGGGCCCCAACGATGGAGCACAGCCAGCCAACCAGTCGGCCTACACCCCACCCCCGACCGTCCGTGCCCTCTCCCTCTTCCCCTCCTTCCTCTCCTCCTCTACCAAGATTTATGGACTTCCACGACGATTCTTTTTAGATCGACGAGACCCTTTCTTTTTCTGGTAGCCGTTCTCTCCCCGTACTCCAGCAGCTTCCACCCGGATCCCCCGGACGATTTCCGACCGGGGGAGTTTCCTCGGTCGTGTGTTTCCTACTTATCGCGCGGAGATTTTCTACAGATTTTACTTCTTTCCTTAGAAAGATCAGCAAAGTTGTAGGGATATCTGCGAGCGTTTGCGAGCGGGGCAATGTTACCAATGTTATAGGATAGGGATTTTTATGCGTAAAAAATCGCCACACTTGTCGTAACAACGAATTCCTCTTAGAAACGCTTTCAATTTCAGCGATGTGATGTAATTCTCAACGTTTCAAAAACGTTATCTATCTACGACAGACCGAATTTGTTATCTGCAGGATCTTCTCATCTCATGCGAAACGGTGACATACTGATCATTTAAATATTATTATTTAGATGTATCAAATATTGATCGTTTAAACAGGAAATTTGATCAACACGCGAGTTACAAAACACATTCCATCGTTCCATACGTAGTAACTAGTTTCTAGGCGTTCCTTCGTACAAAATATTCAAGATGGAATATAATTATTGTAACATGCAAGTACCATTTCTTTAATTACGATAAAAATCGTGGTATTCCGATCCTTCGTCCCACGTAATTTCGTCCCGAGAACGACCGAGAGAGAAGCTCGGGGGGAGGGGGAGAAAATCCAGTTCACCCTAAAACAGGGATCTACCCTCGGCATGAGAAACACGGGATAGGATTGGTGGTCGATGGTTGGAGGGGTCGTATATATCCAGGACTCGGGTGGGATCCATCGAGATCGCGACCAATGATAGCGAGAGCGCAGCTGCCCTAGGGAATCTACGAATCCTTCTCCCCGAAGATCCCGAGGAGCCCTTTTGACGAGGGGCAACGAAGGCTGACGCCGCCTCGTAACGCCGATAGGACCGTGGATTACTTCTTCCACCCTAACGACCCTAAAGTCTCCGTCCGTTAAGGAGAAACGATAACAATTTTAGCGACTCTGTACGAGGTGAATCAAGGCTGAATCAGATCCCGAGTCTCGGCCAAGGTAGAGAAAAACTTTTTACACGACGATTGCCTTCAATTATACGTGGTAAGAGTCCACACTGCAGGAGTAAACATTCCTGCATATAAATTGCCAACTGCACACACGATCGATCGCTGTGGCAACACGGTTGCATCGTGCACCTGTGTGCACCACACGACGTCGGTGCGCTGACCTCGAAACAATGCCGTTCTTCGACGGTGTGATCGACTTTTCCCATTCTACTCCGTTTCCACCCATCTTGCCCACTTTTTTTTTTTTTCTTTACTTTTTTCGAGGTTAGCTTGTGCCAACGACGGTCGAAGAAAGATTTTCTTTCGTCGACTGGTTTAATTATCAGCTCGCGAGGTTTCTCGGCCGAGGAATATCGTTCCGAAGAGCGAGCCGACACGGAAGCGAGTGAAACGTACGCACGCGAGAAAAATTCTTTCGTACTTTCTCGCGTGGTTACAGCCACGCGAGTTTCACGCGCGAAACTCTCGCGGGCTGTTCCTTTCTGCTACAATGTTCCAAGCGCGAACTGCGTGTTCCACCTGCGTGAAGTTTTAGTAGGAACTTTTTTCTACTATTGAGTTTCATTTCATTCCAGGTTATATACGTGGAAACCTTCTTTCATCGAAAGTTTTACAAATTATGTATAAATCAATTCTTATTAATATTGCGATACATAAAGGACAAAGTCAGTAGGGGGAAATCAGTAGTTAAAATCGACCAATGTCTCTGAATTTTATGTTTTTTCGTTTTAAAATCCTCAATACAGACTCTTTGCAGACAGCGATTACAACATTTTCGTGTCTCGTTTCATCTTTGTTACGGGGTTTAACCTTTTGCGCTAGTAATTAATTGACGGACCATAACGAGTGACCAAACCGTATACAATAATTCGTCTTCTTTTTGAATTCATCGGTATATTTACTGAATAGAAATTACTAAAAAATAATAAATTTATTATTTGTTTTGCCTGGGTTATGTTCCCATATATACTTAAAACTGAGAAAATATTGCAATTTTGGGCCAAATATTTTCGACGTGCGTGACACGTCATTCCAGCAGGTTAAGACTCCGTTTGTGTTAAAACATAATAGGTTTTTCAAGAAAACAGCTTATTTTGACTGAAATGTATATATATTTATACATACAATAATGATTTATTGTACTGCATATTCAATGTGATGGACCAACCTAACCTCACCTCGTGTCACCCAGATCTAAACTGAATCGCTACATATTTCTCGCGACAGTAAAACAAATTGTTGAAATTAGCGTTAATTGCGCACTACTCCACCTTAATGGTAATTGGAAATTAATTGTACAAAAAAATGTATAATTATTGAATTATAGATTTTCCTGTAAATACACTCGCGTGATCGTGACAAATTTATTGATCGTGACGTCACTAGTCTAATGGATTGTTGTCGTTACTAATAATTTCTACGATACCGGCAGGTACTTTCAGTTACACGCAGCTCTTATTTACATAAATAAAATATTCCGCTGCTCGCAATGAGAAACGATTTATGCGAAACCTATAGCTTAAATGCACTTCACTTGGTAACGCCGAGTCAACTGTCTCTCGTTTCGTTTCTTTCTTTTTTTTGGCTCGGTACAAAGATAAGAAGTGGCATATGAAAATTTCCCAACAAATCTGTTGACCATAAAAAGGGGAGCACGATCGCTGCGAGCCGAATTGGTCGAGGTAAATCAATTTCGAGTCGGCCGCTTGTACAGCACGGTAGTTTATCGAGCGGGCCGATTGTTTCTTTGTGTCGGTGAATGATCGATCGACTTGTCGGAC
Source organism: Melipona beecheii (assembly GCA_032399605.1). Taxonomy (NCBI): domain Eukaryota; kingdom Metazoa; phylum Arthropoda; class Insecta; order Hymenoptera; family Apidae; genus Melipona; species Melipona beecheii. The sequence goes on from JAUCMO010000502.1 coordinate 2,699,524, forward strand.
AGTCGAAAACTGGTCGTCCAATCGCGGCGTGCCGAATCTTAAGTAGCCAGCCGAGTGGACGAGAGAAAAAAAAAAGAGTATCGTTCAAGCTAACGGTGTCCACTCTTGATTCGACTCTCTTATTATCGCGCCGATTGCGATTCAAATTCGAATCTCCTCCCAATCTCGAAAATTATATTCTTCACACGCACGATCGAAACGAGGCCTGTAATCAATGCGTCTGTCAAATTTCAAATATTTTAAAAAAGATATACAAAGAAGATATTTTGATCGAGTTTAGATAAGGTAGTTGGAACTTTTAAAACACATATAATAATCTACTTTTTCCAATCAATCAATTGGTACATTTGTAAATAAATTTACTTGATCGAATAAAGATGGTTCTTAACTCGTCTCAAAGTGATCAACTTATATTTTCAACAGATTTTTCGTCGTATGAGAAAATTAAACCAATTATCCTGATTATTCATGACGGCCAATAATGAGATTCAGATATCTTTATTGCATACGAATTATCTCGACATTGAACATACATAGGTATACGCTTAATAACAAATTTCCTGTTTCTTAATGTCGTTGTTAACTGACAATAAGATCTAAAGCAAGCTGCACTAGCTTGTCAAATTCAAACGATGAACAAACGAAATTCCATACGCACCAATTAAGTAATAAATAAATTAATACCATTATACTTAAAAGCCTGGTTTTACAACGATGAAAAAATATCAAACGAGGCCTTGGAATTGCCTTTCGCAATTTGCAATGTCAACAAATGGAATTCAGACTGAATTTCTGATTGAAAAGTATTGCAAATACAACGTTACAATATTTCCTCAAATTTCCATTTATATTTCAATCTTGAACTCAATTTAACAAACAAACGAAAGAAAATTTACCAATTTTCTCATATTTGGTTCGTATCTGAGATATTCTTAGAGTTAGGTTAGGTCAGCTATTATTGGAAATTTGCAGATGCACGTAAACTTCTGCGATTGACAAAAAAAGAAAAAAAAAATCAACCTTAGAGAAGAGAAATTTACGTTTTAGCGATAAAAAAAAAAAAAAAGGAAACATTCTCCAGAATTTTTTCCAGATTGCAAGATTCTATCGAAGCATACGAAGTGACGCGTGACAAGGTGCGAAGAAGCCTTTGAGCGACAAAAAAGGGAGACGAGCCAATCAGACGGCGGGACGGAATAAATCGAGTGACGGAGACGGCCGCGTAACGAATCGTCGTGACCTATTAACTTGTAAATTGCTTCCGACTGGTGCGCGCTCGAGAGGGAAAGAGAAAGAGAGAGAGTAGGCAATCCTGGCCGGGCATAAATTCGCGAAATAAATCGTGGCGCTTGTCGCGCGGCGAAACGAGACGCGCGACCAAGTTATTGGTCGACCCGTCGATTGGTGGATCGTTTATTCCGTAGATTTCGTCATCGACGCCTCAACACCAGAAATATAAGCTGTAAGCCTCAAATTTTTGTGTTACGTAAAATACCAGAGGAAAAGATTGGAAGAGCAGAGCGGAGCTCATCTGCGAGTTTGTTGCATTTGGTCAATGTTATATTTAATCAACGATTAAATTAATATTAATATTTCCACTGTTGGTGGAAAAACGAATATTCCAATAATCTCAAATATTCGTGTAATTTCCATATTTTTATTCCATAATGAAAGAAATTTGTACTTTTACAGTAAAGAATATATATTTTATTAAATGTTGATAACGGTTGTTTTCCCTTTATTGCTATGTCTATGCTATTAAATAAAGCAATAATTATGTCCTGCGTTATTGTTGCAATTAACATAAGTAATATCCTCACTGATAAGTGAACAAATTTATTTACATAACCTAATGTTTTCAATCGGAAGATGTGTACACATATTTTAAATATAAGCGACAATAAATGTGCAATCATGTCATTAAAAATATGTAATTTTATGGAACTTTCAGAAACAAGAAAAATAATATAGTATTTTCCAAGAAGCTCTCTCTCCTCTCTTCATCGTCCTGAAGTTGAAGTCACGGCAATACCTCGACAATAAAGGATCGTGCGCGCCATTGTCGACCAAATCTCATCGATCGTTTCGTTGAAAATGCAGCACAAGGAAAGACAAAGTCGTCACTCTAATTCCCGATTCGAGTCTCCGATAAGAATTTCCACGATTCTAAGAGCATCGTGAAATGGGGGGAACCTGTTCCTCTCTTCCAAATAGTAACTTCTACTTCGCCAGTGAAGACCACGCGATTGGGGGGAGGGGGTCGAAGAAATCGACAAGAAGATCTCGAATCGCGACACGATCTTCTCCTTCTTCTTCTTTTATTCTTCTTTTCTTGTTCGAGGAAAAGAAAAGAGAGCAGCGAAGCGCGCTGGTGGACAGCGACGTATTCAAAGTGTGAACGGATGCGAATCTCGTCTCTCATGAGCGGAATTTTCAAGGAAGCTGAAAGATGGATGTAGCACGCCGCCGGCACCGGACAATACGACGACATTTGCATCTGGTACATAATTCAGTCGCCGTTCCTGCCCCCGACCATCGTTGCGTGTGCTGCTCATAAACCACCGTGCCGATCTCACGAAATCCTCCGCCTCCCAGGGAAATCACCTTCTTCTTTTTCTCTTTTCTTTTGTTTTTTTTTTGCTCTCTGCCTCGCTCGAGATTTATTCCATCGAGAGTTGCCAACGACCGTGAGTCACAAAGACATTCGTAATCCCTCTAATTGTCGACGATTCGTTATAAATTTTCAATTTTGTCTTTAGCGATGATACGTGTAATTTAGAATTCCTAGACTGGATAAGGAATCGTAAAAATTTAATCCTCAGTTCATTAAATTTCAGTAATCTAATATAAATTACTATACGAGTAACGATTGAACAGTTTTAGAATGTGTATCTTAAAGAATTGCGATTCGAACTCAATGTATTACGCACGTTTATCTCTGACGAGATGTGTTTGTGTGTCTCGCGAATGAGCAATTACTTTCGCCCGTGCGAACAGTTCATTCGGCTACGTCGACTTTTGCAATTAATCTCGATGGCGTGGAAATTTCGCGCGGTTGCACGAAACTCTCGAACTCGCGAGGAAAACTGCGCTTTACTTTCAAGCGCAGGCAACAGTGAAATGAAGAGCCGACGACGCTTTCACGAATTCGAGGGCAACGATACCCATATGCGCGAGTCGCGCGCGGACACAATGGTCCCGTCGGTAGATCCTTGTCTCGGATAACGACGACACCTAGTCGCATTGTGCGAAGGCAAACGACATTTTCTTCATGGACCGACAGCCTCGCGTAGCCAGTCGTTCGGGATTCCGCGCAAAGTGGAGCGAATTCTTTTCTCGGAGGAGTCGTCGCCCGATCCCGCCTCCTCGTGGCACGTGGCCCTCTTTTAAATTTATTTACTTATTGTTTAACGAATCTTAGTTTAATAAAAAGTAAAATAAAAGAAAACACAGAAAGGATAGAAATATTAATTTATATCATTTAAGATTTTGGATATTTTATCTCACTGTGTATTTTACTGTACGCTCTAGTAGTAGTCATAATAAAGTCCAACGAAATGAAAAATTGCAGAACTAAGTAACTTCTATATTTACGATAGTATCGTAAATTTCTATGGTCTCCAATATCCAACGATAATAGTAAAAAATTAAATTAAATTATTTTGTCTTAGTTATTCAATATAATTTCACAATCTCAATGACATAGCCATCGAATAGAATATCGATCCTAACTTATCTCTTCCTAACTTATCCTTAGATGGAGGAAATTGTCAATTTTTAATAAAGCAGAACAGCAATTGACTTCGCAATCGATAATTTCGAACGAGAAAGAAAGATCGAAAAAGTCCTACGATTTTCGACGAAATACAACGATCGCAAAGATTGAGACGAATTTTCGAAATTTTCCCTTGCCCTTTCGCCTTTCGGGAATACCACGAACCCTAGCTCCACGTTTCTCGAGAAAAAATGTCAGAGGGCACGCGAGAGTTTCGGCGAAAAAATTCTTTCGGCTGGGGATTAACGGGTCCCGCGAGCGATGCTGGCGCTTCTGTTGCCACTGGAATGTCCAGGAACGCCCGGAGGACCGTAACTCGACGAGCAACGCGCGGCGTTGCGCGGCGTTGCACGGCGTGGCATGGCGCGCGCGATAACCATCGCCAGGACGAGAGGGAAGAAGAAGAAAAGGGAGAGCGGCGTGTAGGACAGCCGTTAACGAGCGATTCCACGCAGAACCCTGGCCCTCCTCCGGCTCCTTGTACCCTCCCCCTACCACTCCCCCTCTCGCCACTCTACATCGCATGACGACGTCCTCGAAGATCCGCACACGCTGGAAAAATCTTCTCGTCGACTTGAACTCGAAAGCCATAAGAGCTGCTCTTTCGTGGATCTCGACGCGATTATTATACGTTTTCATACAGCGATTGGCGCAAGGACCGTCTGCGAAACGATAGTTGCACGTTTTCGTCACGATCATTGTTGGTTGCAACCGAACTGCAAATTTTTATGCATTTGCATATATATATATATATATATATATATATAAGGTAATTTTAACTTTGTACTTTTAACTATAACTTTATATTATTATTATACTATATTTATATATTTTATAAATTATAGTATACTATATTATAGTTATAACGTTGTACTGTAACTTTATATATTTTAACTTACGCTTATAGAGTATTTTAACTTTTAGTGACTTTGCCTGTACATTATTGAAATTCTCCATAGCAAACTATATTGTTCTTTCGTGTGCCATACATTTATATTTGGTTCATTAAATGATTTGAGTGTGTTACGCGATGAGATTGCAACACCGCAGGAGGAGAATTAATTGTACAGAACGCGCGTAATGAGCGAAAAATTTCAAGTTGCACGGCGTTATAGAGTTTGTAATAACACGAAATTATACCCAACAGACTGTATTTACGCTTCTATGAAGCGACGACGCGTCATCGACAGTGGTAAAGCAGTGGCTTTCGCCCCTGTTGCGCCCCCGATAAAACAGAGACATCCCGCCGAGCGAGGAACGACCCGTCAAAAGAAGAGGAAAAAAAAAGGAAATAGTAGAAACAGCACCGAGAGAAAGGAAGAGAAGGGGGAGAAAAAAAAGCAGCGAAAACTTGCCAGCTGTTCGTGGCTATCTGCGCAACGAATCAAAGATGGCGGCGGTCGGTTGAGCAGGACAGCGCTCGCAGCGACGGAGTGAGAGAGAGAGAGGGTTTCAACCCTTGCTATCTGGCCATCAGGGCTTTCGAGCACGTTAGACCCGTACCCGTTCATAATAACGCTCGGCTGGAATTTCCGTGGAAAAGACACGTCGGCACAATGCGTTTTCACGTAGCCCCCCGATATGTGTGCCACGACTTTATTATTTCGGCGGTGAGACAGAACAGAGAGAGAGAGAGAGAGAGAGAGAGAGAGAGAGAGAGAGAGAGAGAGAGATCGAGCGCGGGAGCGAAAGAGAGAGGAGGGGTGGAGTGGTGGATGCATACCTGGTGGTGGTCGACCCTTTGTTTCGCTGATCGTATCGGTGGCCCTCTTTCTCTCCTCTCTCGTCACATCTGCGACCGGATTCGCTCCCATGGCACAGCCTCGTAAAAACGCGACATATTGTGCGAAAAAGCATATGGCCCCGCGTGGCTCCTCCTATTTTTTCGGGGATCGTATCCCCCTTTTTGCCTCTGCCGACGGGGGTCACGTTCTTCATCGGCCACTACGGTACGTTCTTGAGCGTATAGGTTAACCCTTTTGCTCACACCTTCTCACTTTGAAACGTCTTTAGGTACACATACCCGCGCGCATAAAGTTTTGTTGATCAAACGAAACGACGCGATTCAAATTGCATACGTAACACGTAATATGTTTACACGTTATCGACAAACACTCGTTCGCAACGATAACCAGAATAAAACTAACAACACGCATTTGTAGAACACGGTATCGTTTCACGCTTCCAATTGAAGATGAGCGACACAATTGCTCTCTACTGGTCAAATTCCAAAGGTAAATGAGTTATGATTTCCGTAATTGGCCGAGAAGCGTCTCTGTAATATCGCAACGCTGAAAATAAAATTTATCGATCGAATATTTTGTTTAAGAATGTCAATCGTACGATGGAACAGAAAATTATACCTACTATACCTTATTGGTGGAACGAGTGCTCAAAGATATATTCGTTAGAATGTGCAATTAAATTAGGAACAAGAAGAAAAGTTTCGCTTCCAAAACAATGATAATTTCACCTGAAAAGGAAACTTTCGAACGATAGTGTACACGGTCTTGGTATCAAGATAAGTAAATAAATAAATAAATAAAAAATACTCGCACGGTTCTCGATACCAATTACCGAAAATACAAGGCGCCGCCAGTGTTAACCGTTTACTCGGCGTGGTCGGCGCGGTCGGTGCTTTCACGTAATATCAGGGACAAAGTTTCGGCTCGATCATTAAAAACGGGAGAGAGGAACGGACGTGACGCGGGGCCCTCGAGGAGAGAGCTACGGCAAAGAAAATTACAGCGTCCGGCCGAAAATGTGACACGCGTGCCGTCGATAAGGTGGGCCGCCTACCGGTTTAAACCGATACATATTTTATTGGTTTCGGCTCGCGCGGTGCCCATCCAAACGAGTGCTACACGTCCTCGGTGGTGAATGATAGGTGGGCGTGCACGGCTCGTCGTGCTGTCATAATATTTGAGCTGGCGTCCGACCAGTAGGCAATATTCGCCCGACCCTCGACCATTTTCCCGGAAAAACAAGGCTCGAGTCCACTTTCTTTCATTTCTATTTTTATCCACTTATTTAGATTGAACGAGAGATTTTACAAATGGAACACGAACGGAATACGTAAAGAATGAATTTAGGTTAAGTCGAGGAGACGATTAACGATTTAAACACAAGATGGTGTCGACTGTTCTTCCGACGTTATATAGATGCTAAAATTAATATCGTACTTCAATTTAGATACTTTTATAATAATTAAATGACGTTTCGTATTGTACGATGTAATAATATAGTATTTGAACAGATGCCTATAGTTACAACGTATAAGGAGAAAAAGAGAATTTCAGAAGAAGAAATTCCTGAAGAGAGACAGTCGCGAGTCAATTAACACTCATTGGAATAATTCGTGAAAGTGTATAAAATGGTGAAGGAAATTACTTTTCCAGAAATTGAAAGTATGTATCATTAACTCTTATGTACTATATTTGTTCTAACAAACCCCCCACCATATTTACATTTTTGACCAATTTGAGCCAAATTTAAAGACGGAATATTAAAAGATGAAAATCCTTTCAAACTGATTTCTCCGTTTGGCTGTTCCCAAGTTGCGTCGTGCTACGCGAACCGCGAAAAGCAAAGATACGAGCGAGAGTCTGGCAAAGTTGATAGGCGCGCAGGTAACCGGCCGACAAATGATGGCAAAAACGCGACGATTAATAAATGCAGGCGTGCGTGAGCGGCGTAATTAGAGGAGCTGGGCGCAGGTGGCGGCGAGAAAAAGCTTGAATCCATCAGCTTTGCTCTATCGCGCACGGGAGAAAGCGCGCGAGAGGGATAGTGAAACGTCACACGATGGCTATGCGCTTTTGCATCCACGGAATGCAGCCGACGGGACCTCTTCTCTCCGATCGAACAACGAAAACGTTTACTTTCCCCTGTGCGAATCGACGATCACTTCGTCGCGTTCGCCAGCATGAAACGAGTTTTTCCTGCGAGGCATGGAAAAACCACTAGGCAACTTATGAATCTAATCACGACGTGTTAATCGCAGCTATTGTATAAATCTGTTCTCATTAATGCCGATATTAAGATACATGGAAAGATGAACGTAATAGAAACATTTTAGATGACTAAAGCTGACATGTGAACAATCTTTTAATGTTGCGAATGGTTTTTGGCACTAGTTTACAGAGAAATACTTGTTAATTTAGTTTCGCACGATAATCACTATTAACGTTGATACTAATAAATACTTATTGCTCTCTTATGTTCTTCAAAGAAGCAACACTGATACACGTTTATATATAACGAGAGTTATATTACTCTTTATTTCAAAAATCTCCACAAATTGAGATCTACGTGTGTTCTCAGAGCAGCTTTTTCAAGAAACGGCATATTTTTCATTGTACAGATATAATTAATTCTTCCTGAAGATATTTTTATACTCTTCAATGTCCAACCTAACCTCACTCGTACCATATAAAACGAAACTGAATTAACGAATGTTTCTTGTCACAATCGAATAAAAAATATCCGCAACTTCGAGAAATATCATGTATATTTTGCGTCCTTTAACGTCAATATACTTTAATGTCAACGTATAGTTATTGGGTTCAATTATGCCGCTCGGTGTACGTAGAACCAAAGAGGATCGACGAAACGAGTTTTTTTTTCGCGAGGTCGGACAACACGAACGGCAATTTATGAATGTACGTAAAGACGAGAAAGAAGGGAAGACGAGGCCGATATCGAGTTTCGCGGCCGAGCCGTTCCCCGTCTGCGTAGGTGCCAGCGTCTGCACGACGAAAATAGATCGAATTCACACGAGCCCCGGTGCCGGGCCGATCGCACGAAAGCCCCTGTTGTTACCCTTCGCGCTATCGATCCGTTCTAGTCCTACACCGATATTCTCGTAATCCCGAATTTCCATTTCTAACGCGCTCCAACGCCGTTCATTCCAGTAATCTTTCGAACAGCCCTCGAACACGCTCTACGGAGATTTTTCGACGAATACACCGGACAGGGACTGTTTGATAGTCGCGTACAGGAAATTAGCTTGGCCTTGTCTTATCTCGCATTCTGATGACTGCATCTACATATTCGCGGGAAACACATAACTCGCGGTGCATCGCGAGCGCGTATTAATTAAGCATGTGCGGCTCGATGCGCGCCGAGGAAACAATCAAGGACATGCTTTTACGAGCCAGACAGGTGGGTATAAACTTTCGAGGCGAATCGTTGGTTCCTGTCGCTTGACGAGGTTTTTCCGGATGGTCCGTAAACACGAATTTCTTTGTACGTTACATAATAGTGATCTCATAACTGGCCATCGCTTATCCTCACCAATTCTTGGAATTGGGACTAAACCCATGTTACACGTACAAAACGGGCGATATTGGTGCCTATTGTTGGTAAAACAGACTCTTTCAACACCACCCCTCTTAACTGACCAGTTTCGGTCCCGACTGTTGGACAGTTACGAGGTACACGTACACGTGAAATACCTAACCTAAAATTCTGTAACACACCTCGACATTTTTTAACGACGACATTACGTAAAAACTTCCCATTCCGGCCGGATTTACAATTCAAATGGCGGAGAATACTGTGCGCGTCTTCGATCCTTCCCAGGCAAATATAATGCGAGCTAAGTGATTTTATGTCAGCTTAGGTACTTACCAGGCGTCGTTTCGGCTTGATGAGAGGTCGATTCTGTCCGTTCATCTTGTAATAGAGTCCGCAGGCGTTGCAGAGGTAGTGGCCGGTACCGTCTCGTCTCCACAGTGGCGTCGACGTTGCACCGCAGTTCACGCATTCGCGACCCTCTATCGGCGTTGCACCGTCAAAAACGACAAACCGTCATTAATCTCGCGAACGTTTCTTCGCGTTTCTTCGTATTGTAGTAAAGAAGCTACGTTCAGTGACGTCGATCGAACTCGTGAGTATCGAATTCTCCCTTTGGATCGTCATCTCTTCGACTTGTGTAACAACAAAGCATTTTGTAGGTTATGTTTTGGAAGAACTCGATATCTCGATATCTTTGTTCGATCTAGCGTATTTTGAAAAGCTCGGGCGCGCTAGTTCGTCAAAGTGATCTAACAGAGAATTGAGGAGAGTTTGAACACGTGAATGAATTTAGAAATCGAAGGATTTCAACGAGGGCAGCGCGCCCGACAGTGGACACCAAAAATCATGAAAGATCGGTGGTGATGGAAGTGACATGCAGTTGCAGACATACCATATCAAGCGATTACCAGAGCAAAAGCAGAGTCTCTTTAGGACCGTGGTTCAAACACGATCGTCCGATAGCGACTTGTTAATAGCGGAGACGACATTTCAGATTGACTGGCCGGGGGAGGGGGATGGGGAGCAGACCTGTATCGTTAGTTCTAACCTCCACCACAAACAGCTACAGAGAGAGAGAGAGAGAGAGGGCAGGATCAAAAATTTTCAAGCGTCGTATGAATTTATAAACGATTCGGCTAAATTACGGTTCGTTTAATTTCAACCTCTTGCGCTAGAATGACGTGCCACGCACATTAAAAATATTTGGCCGAAAATTGAAATATTTTCTCAGTTTTAAGTATATTGGAACATAATCCAGGCAAATAATAAACAAATAATAAATTCATTACTTCTTAGTAATTTCTATCCAGTGATGTACCGATAAACTCAAAAAAGAAGACGAATTATTGTATACGGTTTGGTCACTCGTTACGGTCCGTCAACTAGTTACTAGTACAAGAGGTTAAATCATTCTTTTCTCACGCGTTTCTTAACACTAGAACTAAGAACGCGACGACTAAGGGGAGAAGTTCAAAGCGTTTGTTCAAATACATATTTCAATAGGGATTTTTATACATTTAAAACAATATAAAGCATATGAAATGCAAAAGACAGACGGATTTTTATTTCTTTAGTTCTCCGTCCATGAAGAATTTACATAAAAATCCACGCAAGTTATTTTGTACGAGACACTATCGAAATGTCAGAATTGGTTATTTTCACCACTTTGATAGTTCTAGTGTCAATGAGAAACAAGAGCCTGAAAATTTTGAGAAATGGGAAAGGAAAGGAGGGAGGGACTCATCCGATGAGAAGACAAGAATTTTCTTCGAACCGTGATATCCGCGTCTCTCGAAGTGGTTCTTCGAGCTGCATCCTCCTCGAGATTGGACCGAGCGTTCGCCATGACTGAAAAATCATCCGTGTAGACTGCTCCGTGGCGTCTTTTTTTTTTTTTTCTTTTCTCGCATCGAATCTTACACAACCGGCGTGGCCAAAGAGAGATTTAAAAGCTCGTCGATTAATTGGGGGAAAAGAAAGAATATTAAAAAAAAACGAGACAAAAAAAAGAATGCACGATACGATTCCTAATTTTAATCCTCCCTCGTTTAATGTGATTTACCGTGTAGACGTTCGTTTGAGAGACCAGACCACTCGAGATTGTTAAAACGTCTCATGTTCGAGAAAATTACGCCTACGAGAAAGAGGCGGATTATTTCGACGAAATTTGTCAGAAATTCGAATTCCGGACGATCTGTAACGCGCGAAAACGTTTCGACAAAAACACGACGTTCCACGACAACGTTTGTCGTCGAAATTTTTAATTCAAGCCTGCAAGGTTGTAGGCACAAGTTTTTTTTTTTTTTTTTTTTTTTGATCGAAGAAATATTCATTCATTTTCATGAAACTATTTTTTTACTCGAATGCCAGACTGTCGAGTTAAAGAGCATGAAACGAGTGTCGAGAGGTAGTTGGCACGTTAATTGCAATTTTCACTTGTGGCAGAAATACGTCTTCGTTAATTAATAAACATCCGGCGGGAGAGAAATCTCGCGGTATCCATTAGCAGATGAAACATTCTAATAAAAACGAAAATTACACGTACGATATGCGTATGATTTTGTTGTTATTGCACTGGCTCTTGTGAATCAAAACTGTTAAATTTTTACTTACATTTTGATGACTACGACGAAATAAAAAAAAAAAAGAATAAAAGCAACACGCCTAGAAAACTGTAGGTAATTCAAAGTTCTACGAAATTTCAAAACGAAATATTTGTACGATTAGTATTCGTTAATTGGAATTTTCACTTGTAATAGGCGTCTTCGTTAATGATTAATTAATGAAACCACCATCCAGCGGGAGAGAGAAATTTCTCGACGGCCATTAGCAAATGAAACATTCTAACCCTAGACGATAATTAATATAATGTACGGTACGTGTTATTTCGAACGAATTATACCTAAACGCGAAATTTTTACCATTCAAATTAAAAATTTGACGAAAGCAAAAAAAGCTACTCGCAAATTTAAGACATTTTCCAATATTCTAAGACTGTAAAATTTACTCGAAAAAATACTGTACACGACAGATTGGCAATATATACCGCAGCGTGTTAAAATCATAATTCACAGACATTTACATACAGAGTGTGTTATTTTTACAGTTCAATTGAAAATGTTGAACGAAAATTTAAATTTAAATTTAAATTTAAATTAAAATTTACGCAGATTTAAGAGCGAGATACGAGACGAAAAAAGAAACTGTACACGGGAAATTGCTAATATAATTCAGAATACGTATATGGCCGGCTCGTTAATTGCAATTTTCACTCCTGGCAAAGATCACTCCTGTCTTCGTTAATGATTAATTAATAAAACCATCCGGCGAGAGAGAAATCTCCCGGCAATTAGCAAACGAAACATTCTAACCTGGACGAAAATTGTATGTATGATACATATTTCGATTGGTAGCTTTCGCGAATTAAAAATGCTAAATTTTTACTTTCGACTCTCGCGTATTCCGGCGTTCAGACAGAGAGATTGTAATACGCGTTGAAACATCGCGATGCCCGCATCGATAGCGATACTTGGATTTTATGATACATGTATTCGAAGAGATACCACTTTATCGATTTCTATGGTCTTTGAATATGTTACAGAAATCATTATTTTGAGGAATTTCACTTGAACGTTCAATTAAATTTTTGCTATAAACTTCGCTAATGTAACATTGTACATATCACGTACTGTTTAGAATAATCATAGAATATTGTTAATGATAATTATACCGTGCTGTAATATGCAATGCAATTTAACATAATTATAATTAACGACAATGAAACAGAATCACTCGTACAATTTCTATAAATTTCTACCATCTAGATTCGTCCAATCTAATTTTTGTGATTAACTCAAACCTCCCATTACTGACAATAATACCGGAGTTGAGAAATAATCCGACTTGTTTGGAGCACGTGCAATTTCAATATCGTTATCACTGGACCAACTAAGAAAAATCTAAAGTGATATAAATTGAATGATATAAATTGAAACCAAGTGATAGGGAGATAAGTTGAAAAACTGATGCAGGTTCGACAAAATTTAAATATCAATGCATACATCGCAGCGTGTTTCAACGTGTGTGAGAGGGGTCTTTAAACAAGTCGTGATCCACGGATTCGTCCGGCTTCGTCGTGGCCTGGCACACGCTGTACTGTGCGCTCTGTGTGTCGTAAGTCGATTTAATTAGCGGACTTCCACGCCGCGAAGTCGGGCCATTGTTCCCGGAATTAGGATTTTTACCACGCCGTCCTCGCCGCAGACCGGCTATTATTACCGCAATCAACGTATCCGGCATTTTTCAACCGTTTCATTCCCATTGCCGTTCCCTCTTTCGATCCCCAGTCGACGACCCAGATTCGCGGTTTTCCCCGATTTTCGACGCTTTCCAACGAATCTCGAGTGGCAGACCTCTCTTTTTAAGCCATTTTTATCGCGACTTGGGATCCACGATGGACCAACAATCGAATGATCGTCACTTAGTTTGCCAGGATAATATTATGTTGTTGTATATGTATTACAGAGACACATTCAAATTTTTCCAATGGGCTTAAATAAGAACATAAGCAAATTGACTAAAGGAAAGTCTACTCTGAGAAGTTTTTAATAGCTAGTTAATAAATAATTTTAATAGGTTGGAATAGACAAATAAATTACTCTTCAAAATTTTTGGAGAACAATGTATGCGACTTTCGGTTTCATAGTTCAATTTCTTTCAGGCCACTTATTCGATAGTTTAAATAATCTCGTTTCAATTTCTAATCGCGATTACTGCAAAGAATTGGCAAAACTGAAATAAAAAGTTCTTGCTGATTTACAAATAGACACGTGTCTGTCATGTAAAATGTACGATATTTTCAGTATCTCAATTACACAATTATTTACGAGCATTTAAAGTTGATTTGCATTGATGAGAACAGGTTTTTCCACTTCAAACCGTTGATATTTCAATAATGTCTATTGCTATTTCAATAATAGTTTTAGATAATACATTTGTACTTGTAAATTAGTAGATATCTTTTACTTCGAATGTTTCAATTCTTTACAAGCGGCCAGCTATCAGAACGAGGTTAAGAAACTAGTGAATAACACTGTAATCTTGCAAAATTCCATCTGAATAAAGATTCAAATATAAGGCTGAAAATCGCATTTATGTATTTCAAAAATACTGGAACAATTCATTCACCACCAATTACTTGTGAAGAAAACTTCATAAAATTATTTATTATTTATTTTTTGTCAGCTTAGAATGATTTCTCCTCTTAATCAACCCTGGTTACTAACCCTTTACCATTAACTGAACTTGCTGCTCTTATAGATACATCTGATAGCTTATTCTGCCCACTTTAAATCAAACGTTTTATTGAAATTTATACCTATACACGGGGTGAAATATTTAACTTTCATAAGATAAAAGTGCGAAAGCACATTATTTTAGTATTATCTATTTGTTATTTAGTTATTTGTGTCATTTAAAATTTGCTTGTCAAGTGACCACCATAGCAATCAATGTGTTCGTATATTCATACTACTAAAATTTACACTCGGCTCGAGGATTATTCCACTTCGCGATGCAAATGGCTTAATTTTTCATCGAACGACTCGCGAAGCGAACGAAACGCGACACTTCGTTCATGTCGAAGTATAATACCCGACGGTCGAGTTGATCGGTCGAACGCTTCCCCGTGGTACGTGGCAGAGAGAGAAAAATCGTGCGAGGAAGCACGGCAAAAAAAAAAAAACAAAAACACCGCAGTTGTGGTCCGCAGACTCTTCTCGAGAGGATTTTTTTTTTTGCCAGTGACAAAACCAAAAACGGTAGCATGTAGCCACACCACATCGAGATAGAGAGAAAGAGAGAGAGAAAGAGAAAAAAAAAAAAAAAAGGAAAAAAAACAGGTACTGTGTGTGCTGAGTCGCGGCGCGCGTGTGTGTACACGCGTGTGTTTTACACTTGTGTATTTATAAAAAATATATATATATATATATATAGATCTATACAGAGAGAAAGGTACAGAGAAAGGAATGCCCCGTGAGAAAAAGGTACGAATATCTCGTCCAAGGCAGCCTGGCGAAATACATTTTAAACATTCCCGAAATTTTACGATTCGAAACAATTGGAGACGTCTAGAAGGCGTTCCCTTTCTCGGTGGTTCCCCCCTCTGTGCATCGACGTTCGTCGTAAAAATCAATCAGGTGTGGTGCTGTTCACGCTCGATGTCCTCGCGGGTGCCACTCAAAAAACACATCGGTGAGGCAAAAATACAAAAATACGCGTCGGTGTGTCTCCCTCTCGCCGAACAACACTTAGCTCGTTTCGATAAAAAAGAAAAGAAAAAAAAGAGATATATATATATAAATATGTATATATGTACGTGTTCGTCGTTTGTATTGACGAACTTGCAAGCGAAAGACGACCGCCACCAAAAGCTCGTCGGGGGATCAAAACGAAATAAAATTTAAATCAAAGACGACTCGAGGTTTTTCGAGTTAACCTGTCAATTGTGTTTGAGGAAAATTGCATGACAAGTTAAATTAAAAGTTTATTATTGCATTTTAGTGCGCAAGATTGCAATTCTAGATGTTTCTTTTAAAATGGAGTAGTGTAACAATTACTTTCAAAATATCTATCGTTAAAATGAAAGAAGAAGCTTATTTTAAAGCAAAGCATTTAAAACGTTTATCTAGTTGTTCGAACTTGACGATTTTTATCGTTCTTGAGCTAAAAAACAAGAATCGTCTTTCAATTTTTTAAACATTTATTTAGAAATTAAGAGTATCATCATTGAAGAAAATTGACGATTTTTTCAAACATACCGTTCTACGTAATTTACTTCAATTGGCAGGTATATTCACTTCGCGTCTGACGAGAATAATCTTTCAATATCAATTACACAGATAACAGGTTGAAAACGAATATGGTGTTCCTCGTGCCTCGCTATAATATTCTAGGAACCGGTGCCCGAGGAATATCGATTTGCGCGAGGAACACGCCGACGGAGACGAACCTCGAGTCGATAAAAAAAAAAATATCAACGGAGAAAGTAACCCCAGTATTAAAAAAAAGTGAATGCAAACGAAGGATACTGGAACTTAAGGCGAAAAATTGCGCGAATCCCGATGCTTCGTGTATTCGCAAATAGTTCAATGCACCGGGTTTCGTGCGTACAAGCAAAATCAAGGAAACCAAAAGCATTAATACCAAACGAAACTAAAGAAAAAGTAAGGTGCGGTCGTTTCGGTGGAAGGGTGGCTCCGTCCAATCACGAACGACACATTCTACTGCGCCGATATATGTATGTATGTATGTGTGTATAATTGGAAGGAAAGCACATTTCGAAACCAGAAACGACCGCTGTCTCGTTTTCGTAAAAGAAATGGAATTTTCTACAAACGTCAGGCGCATGCGCAGAATCATGTTTCTCCTTTTCATACGATTTTTGCGTTCAATCGAAAAGTCTCTGGCGCATGCGTCGAAGCGCCTCTGCGCATGCGCCTGACGTTTGAGAGAAACTTCAACTTGACTCATTAAGGAGCACTCTATTCAATACTTAATTATACTTGAATACTCCAACTTTTAATACTTAAATATACTCGAATATTTTTAAATTTCATCAAATATAGATAAGCAGAGAAACATTAATGACAAAGATACTAATATTAGGGCTGCCAGAAATTTTCTTACATTTTTCAGAATACATGACTAAAAGCTTGTGTGATTTATTGAATTATAAAATCCTTACTGCTTGAAACAAGAACAATTGATCTAAGTGTTCTTGAATATTCTGTCAATTCAAAACCTGACTTGACAACAATTTTTTATCCAATGAAACTTCAAATGGGAATATCCCCTTAACTAAAAATCAATTGCAACCAAGACGTTGTTTTACGGTAACATTGATCCTCAATGAGTTAAGTACGAGCAGTGCGCGAAAACGAGACCCCAAAAAAAACAAAAGAAAACATTTTTCCGTAGAAAACTGAAGAAAATCCCAAAACCAGGAAGAACCGCAAACGAACCAAAAACAAAACAAAAATGAACAAAAGAAATGAAGAAAAGAAAAGGTAAGAGGGAAAGGTGGTAGGCGTGCCGCTTACCGGCGGACGTCCTCGACTTGTTCCTGGGCTTTTGCTGCTGCTGCTGCTGCGCGGACGGCGAGCTCGGCGTGTTGGCGTGCGCGTGACCGACCAACAACTTCGAGTCGACGTTTACGCCGGCCACGCCGGCCGCGTTGCCGGCACCGGCGGCGGCTGCGGCCGCGGCCGCCGCGTGATGCCCGAATATACCGGTAACCGCGGTCCCGTTGTGCGGATTGTGGGACGAAGACGACGAAGACGACGAGGAGGCGCCGTGATGATGGTGATGGTGATGATGGTGGGTGGTACTAGGATACTGCAGGTGCTGGTACATGTTATAGGCGCTGGTTGCCGGGTCGTACTGGGATCCGGAGGTGGCGTGGTGGCTGTTGGAAGCAGCGGCGGCCGCGGCCGCGGCTGCGGCGGCGGCTGCGGCCGCGTAACTGTCCCTGCACGACGGTGAACTAGCGCCACCGCCGCCACCACCGCCACCACCGCCCGCCCCCACGTTGTTCCCCTGATACGCCGCCTCTTGCTGTTGTTGCTGTTGCTGTTGCTGCTGTTGCTGTTGCTGTTGCGTGGTGCTCGCCTGTTGGCTGCCGGACACGTTGCCCGATTGGTTATTACCTTCGCGTTGCTTCACCTGGCCGGTCCCTCCGCCGCCGTTCGCCCCGGTCCCGGCGTTCCCCGCGTTCGTCGTCCCGTTGTGCTGCTGATGCGGCGGCGACGGCGCCCCGTGATGGTGGCCGAGCATCACGCTCGGCTTCACGTCGCAGGAACTCGCGCCACCGGCACCAAGCGCGTCCTGATGATGCATGAACACACCCATCGCCGCCGCGTGCGCCACCGCCGCCTGGTACTCGCTGCTCGCGCCGCCACCCAGACCCGACAGCGGGTTGCTGGCGTTGTTGTTGGTGTTGTTGTTGTTGTTGTTGTTGTTGGCGCTGCTGGTGTTGTTGTTGGTGCTGCTCGACGTGGTGCTGGCGGTGATGCTGTCGGGGGTGGCGTCTTTCGGCGGCGTCGGCGGGAAGGAGAAGAGGTGGTGTCCGGCGCCGGCACCGCCGTGACTCGTCAGGCTACCAGTGCTCGGTGGTAGCGAGGAACCAAGAGGACTCTGCGGTTTGTCGTCGCTGATTGCACCGCCGCCGGTCGAACCGGTGGTCGTCGGGAATCCCCACGGTGTTTTCGACGTATCCGCGCCACTGCCGGACAGCCACGGATGCAATACCGAACTGTGGAAGTGCGGCCGGCAGACCTGGCTCACCGGGCCGCTCGTCACGCCGCTGCTCGACATCCTTGCTGGAAGAACGAAAACAGATCATGAACTTGAATTCTGTACGTGTTTTTGTAGAAATCTCTTTTTATTCCAAAGATGGAAATAGTAGCGAATAAGTTCAGGTTGATAGCATTTCATTAACAAATGCGGCGTCTAGATGTAAAGGTTTGGTTCACTGACTGATTTTTGATAATTTCAAATAATTTGACTTCGCCAGTCTGGTGCATAGGCGACTCGAGTAGCGTTGAGTGAAAATTAAAAGCTGTATTCTAACTTGTCGTGAACTGAACTCTATCAATCAGTAAAACAAATACACGCTATGCAACCGCGTTCTAAACCTGTTCACTATGTTTTCATCCTTGGCATATTAAGTGAGATTACTCCAATACACATCTTCTTTGTTCAGTCCAGTTAAATACCTTCATGCGCTAAGGATTAACCCTAGAATGCGATATATAGTTAGTTATAATCCCATTACAAAATATTCAAAATGTAACATCCATAACTAACAATTGTAAATTACTACAGATACTACATCCATAACCCGACGATATTGCTCAAGTTAATTATGATCTTACAGTTACAAACACTCGTAAATATTTACAATCTATCCAGACTTGTCTTCTACGGTTGATTCTCATCCTTTACGTATTACAATCTAACTTACGCGAAAGATGGCGCCTATCTAATGACCAGACATCTTCCAACAAGGCACACCAAGGGAAAAAGAACCTGATTCGTGCGTGCGCGGAATGATCGAGTTTTGCGCCGATCGTAAAAGTATCTAATTGCCGGGGGACATCTTAATTACGAATGTCAAGCGAAGCTTATCATCCCCTTTCCCTCTGACGTGCCCAATTGTACGTTCACTCTTTCTACAGGGTGTGTCACTGAAAGACTGAATGATATAAAAACAAAAATAACTTTTACAAACACACGTTTTTTTAATTTTTTATTATTTTTTATTATTTGGAAATATAAATATAATTAATATAATTAATTGGACTTTTTTCAGTATTATGTGTGAAAAGCAACATCGCTCAAATGACCACCATTTCCCTGCTCACAAATACGAGCTCTTTCCAAACCCTTTAGTTTTTCAGTGGCCACCCTGTATATATCTTTGTCTTGTGCATCGAGAGAGACTAGACTCCGCCTCTAGTCAAGTATAATTAGCCCTCCCCCCTTCTTTCGTTCATTAACGATTTCAGCGGCAATGTGAGCCCTTGCATATCCAGGATTCGCTCGCGTTTCCTCGAATCATCGCTTCTCTCCCTCTCCCACGCTTGGTTCCGCGAAAACGAATCGTTTCGTGTAAATTCGTGACTCGGGCGCGCAAGCCTGCTTACGTCGGGTAACAAGTTGGACGAACCGGCGATCGATATATCGAATGGTTCTTGCCGGCGTTGCTCCGCCACCTTGGCGGCATACGCTGATAACGAGAGAATGTTTTGCCAAACTCTCTCTCTCTCTCTCTCTCTCCTCTCTTCCGCCCCGGTGCCGCACGGTTGAATTACGAGCATTAATTCGAGCTTCGAGTCGACGTCACGCTCCGTATTCCGCCGGCGAAGTTTATAGCTTTCAGTCCGCACACACCCACGATCTCCTCGCGAGTTTCGCCGTTTTCGAAAACCGATCTCGAAGCTGACGAGAATCTCTCTCGGGAAGACAGCAAGATTAAGCGTCCGAATTCTGATCAATTATTAAGGTTAGACTGTTAATCAGCGTCGGTAATAATGATTTGACGAATTTTTTATCATATTTACAGGTGACGAATGCAATTATTGTGAACACGAAAGAGGACTTGATATTATCACTAAAAATATCGATGCTTAGGAAATATCGATTCTATGATGTAATATTCTTGAAACAAGACGGCAGAAACAAATTTATATATATACTACCAAACATATATATAACATATATACCAATTTTATATATATATACACACATACATATACTACCAAATTTACACACACACATACACACACACACACACATATATAACTTTGAAGGTTAATTTGCTGAAAAAATATTTTAACGATAAAAA